>OY977946.1:10402500-11002500 GCA_963854355.1 Epinotia brunnichana
ATAATGTGAATCAACTGTGTTCTCGCTTTAAAACCGCGATTTTAAAGCTTTTATTTAAATCTAGCAAATATGGGGTTTTCTTGTCCTTTATAACTACTTTTTACAGCCATTTTGCCATTTGAAAAGTAACCTATTGGAGGTCATTAAGTCTCATAATTAATAAAGAGTTTGCACTGTTGTTATGTTTTGTATCAAGATAGTGATGAATTTCGATGCATCGCAGTCCTCTTTACAAACAGAGATAGAACAAATCCTTAAAATTACCAAATTTTGAAATATGTGTGATGTTACAGAAATTCCCGACCCCATGGCTAAAAATCATGACATCACTTCCCTTCTGGGCGGTTATAGTCGCTCACTGTGGACAAAACTGGGGATTCTTTACGTTGATGACTGAAATGCCCACGTACATGGCCAACGTGTTGGAAGTCAACTTGAAAAGTGTAAGTATCGTCATCAAACTTGTACACAAGAAGGAATGGCCTTATCTAGTTAAAAGGGTTTCTCGTAATTTTTGCCACAGAATGCATTCCGTAACATCATCTTAATTCGAATGCGCTTGACTATCAGTGCGGCACTAAGCGCCTGAAACCAATCGCATCTAGTCTCAATAAATTAATTGCTTGGTACTTTTTAAGAAATTGTGGCGGTTCATTTGTAATAGTTTGCTTTTAAACATGGAAATAATACGTAACTAAATATAATGTGTTGTAACGCGACTATATCACTGCAAAAAGTTGTAAGATTACTTTAAACCTGAGCAATTCCCAACATGGTTTTCAACCAAATACTTACCACAAAATGACGAATTTCTGGGAAATATTTATTACCTACTTTAGAGCAAGCTGCTTGAATGATCTCATGATTGTCGTAAAGTTTTATGTATCCACCAAACTCCCTAAATGTTAAAGACACATATTTAGGATATTAATATTCAGCGACTGCTCTTGGAAAGCATCAGGCTTGTATGGGATCGGTGAAAATCGATTCCCACCTTTTGAATTTAATAATTAGATATTATACCCGGCCGCGTAGTAAGTGTATTTTTTGCAATAATTGTTGAATTGTTAAGCCCTGAACGGCCTACTCCTACGTACTTCCACTATGAATTACCCTTCGTCAAAACCCGGTCTGTTAAATTACAACTCCTATTTCACCCCTTTTATCTCTATCTACATATTTATAAAAGAAACCTGCTGTCCTGCTTTCATCATGTTTCTAGCCACAGTTTATGATTAAAATCACACATTACTTATGTGAACTTTCAACCCTCATCTAAACTCCTGCAAGGGAGCTTAAGACCGAAGTGTTTAACGTCTCACTTTGACAACGACATGTTTCCCATACAAACTTTCAACTCTTTTTTAATCCCTTTATGGGATGACTTTTTATAACAACGCTAAATCATTTGTTTTACTTTTTAGTAAGAAACCATCATACAAATATTCAAGTCTATAACTTTCCAAATGAACTATTTCCGTGCAATGGTTCAATCCCCATGTCATCCTCTTAAGGGTTGAATTTCGAAAAAATATTTCTTTGTACACGTCCACGTACTGTAAAGAATATAAATATGTTTTAAATTTCATTCTTATATCTTTAGTGGTTTAGGCTCTGCACTGTCTGTCGATCGGTCAGTGACGCAAGAGTTTTATAATATGTATAGATTATGTATAAGTTTGGATTCAGAGCCCGTATTTTTCATGCCGATGACATCAATTTGACGTCACGCTGCATATAGAGTGATCCCAAATATGTTTAATTGTAATTATTAATCATTAGTCGTCAATCATTTTAATCATATACAAATTACTTCAACAGTAATCTATTCACACGTGGAATAATAAATAGGTACCTACTTGATACGTGAAAAGTAAATTAAACATACAATTGAAATCATACTCTATGCAGCGTGACGTCATTTTTGCGCCAACGGCATGATAAGTACAGGGCCCGTACTTGTGATGGTAACAATACCATTTAATAAAATGTATGTATAAAAACAAAACAAATAGTTTAACTTACGTTTCACGTATCAAGTAGGTACCTATTAATTATTCCACGTGTAAATAGATAACCGTTGAAGTAATTTGTACATGATTAAAATGATTGACGACTAATGATTACTTATTACAATAAACCTATTTGGGATCATCATATATGCAGCGTGACGTCAAATTGATGACATCGGCATGAAAAGTACGGAACTGGTTGAATATCGTAACGTTCCATGTTTTGCTAAGAGAACCGTTTGATCATTTCCTGGAAATCACCATTAACCAATAACTCTGATGAATGGCTTTGACAACCGAGCGGCTTTGACTGTCATTCATGACTATTTTCGAACCCCAATGAGCATACTGAAAGCCCAATAAGAGATTAGGTGATCAATTCATTCAAATCTGAATGAGGGTTGGTGGTTAGTGTCTCGATTGATCTGTATTTGAGATACGACATTAAATTTGTCACTTAATTATTGAGTATTTTAATTTCACGATGCCTACAAATATTCGCAAATTCTTGGCTTCTAAATAAGCCACAAAAGCAAAACAAATATACTAAAATTACCGACTGCTATTGAAGGCTGGGATTCATTAGCCAAGTGCAAATACATTTTGATTAGGATTTCGCCCAAATACCAAATATAAGTTCATACACATTACAAATTATAATGATGCGCCAAATTAGAGAGGTAGGGCACAGCGGAATGTCATCTCGCTCGTATGTGGAGCAGCCCAACTGGGGAAGTACCTCCACCTTACAGAAGACCGCAGCCATAATATCACCACTGCTTTGTAGTGTTCTTATATTATTGCATGCTATGAAGCATGTAGTGTTGTGTTCCTGGTGGTAAGTAAAGTCGCCAGAGCTCCCTAGGATGCCCTGTGTTGGGAGTGAGGAACCTGCATGTCTCTATCTGCCAACACAGCGAATCCTCAAGTGAATAAAGGGTCGGCATCGCGCTTGAGATTCTTTTGGGGTCACAAGTGTCCATAGGCTACGGTACCTGCTTAACATCAGGCAGGCCGTAAGCTTGTTAGCCACCGTCATTGCATAAAAAGAAAAGAAAAAAAAGAAGGAAAATGTTAAAGTTTGAATATTCTAACAACAATAATAATATAAATGCATGTTTTGCATTGGCAGTCAGAACCTGTATTTAAAATCAATTTAAGGAATAACCAATATTTAACGAGAGTATGTTTGATATAAGTTTTTGAATTCAAATCGGTTTTATATTTGAGTAGCTGCTTGCGCAAACCTGCATGTTTAAATAAATAGTCAAACATATGGACACAAAGCTTCGCACCTATTTGGTTGATTTATTCATCCTTAGGCTTGGCTTGTGTAAGCAAACGCGCAACAAACTTTAAAATCATTTAAATTTACACTTAACCTTGTATACATCTTGTTTTCCGGCTTCTATAATAAATAATCTCCACTTATAATAAATCTCTAAATTAAAAAAAGAATCAGCCAGTTTGAAACTAAGCTTTGTGTGGTACGAATGTTCTCAGCATCCCATGAACGGAAAAATATGAAACATTTTATATAGGTACATTATTATTCTAGCTGCAACTTAAGATAGTTTTTATTCGACTGCGACAATTAATTAATGTTCCGAAATATACGACTTCATTTAATTTTTCATTTATTTTTATTAAAATCAAACGTTGCTCCAACTTTCAGCTATAAGAAACGTCAAATTTTCGTCAAAATGGCGGAATTGCTTTGCCTTTCACTTAGGGTCATTTCGCCGGTTGGCGACCACCTAATTTCATGTGCCGGTTAGCGACCACTTAGCTGACTTGGTGAACTGAAAGTATATTTTCTCGTTTTTTTTGTAAATTCCTATTCCATAACTACAAACAATAAGGCATACGGCTGACTGTTTCAAAACGCTCTGTAGAATTGATGTTATCTTCAATTGAAAAAACCATGTTCTTCAAGTGGTCGCTAACCGAAGGTGGTCGCGTAACCGGCGAAATGACCCTATTAATTATTTAAATCCAGTCTACGATAGACCTTTACTATACACATGCCAAAAGTTAAACCATAAAAAAATATTCGATTGTGATATGAGAACTTATATGCGGAAATGTCGCATTATGGCGTAATTTCAAAAAATGTATTAACAAATTTGAACAATATAATTAACACGAATTTGTTTTTTTTGAATGGCAATGGCGCGCGTTCTTTGTGCATTCTGCCAAAGTGCCTACGGCGCTACCACGAAAACCGACACTCGAAGTTCGTATAACTGCATCCCTGTCACTCGAGTATTGTTAGTGCGATAGAGATAGAGATACCCGAATATTTTCGAATTCCGAAGTTCGTGGTTATAGATCAGGAATCGAAACTACAGCTTACGGGGAGCCGCGTCCGCTGCGCCATGTTTTCGTGGTTTTTAAACGCCAAACATGTTTTGCCAATCAAAACAAAACCCTATTTGTTTGCCGAACCTGACTGAAAACATGTTAGATGTTTAAAAACATGGAAAACATTGGTGCAGCGGACCCGGCTGTAGGTAGACACTAAATAAAATAATCATAATGTATTTTCTCGAAAAAAGGATAATAGAGAAAAAATCAACGCAAGAGGTTAGGTATATGTATAGGTAATCACTAAGTTCCAAAGTTTTATGTTCTGGGGACCGATTTTTGACTTTCGAGCGCTCGAATCTTTCACTCGAAAACTGACAAAAATTACGAAATGCTCTTTTGAAATAGCGATAGAAAATTGAAAAGCGAGTGATATTGACCACTCGTATTCAATTATATCGGTCGAAAGTTACTGCCTGCAATTTTATACTAAAATCGTATTTACTTTTATTTAATTTTCGAGCGCTCGAAAGTCAAAAATCGGCCCCCTGTCCCTTTTTCACAAAACGCACCTTCAAATGAAACGATTGTTTTTTACTATGACGCTCGAGGATCTTGACGTCACAGTCCCCGATCGTTTTCTCACTCTTACAAGCGACATTAAAACGGTTTTGAGATATTTGAATGGGATTTTCGTCATCTTCTATTTATCTATACCTACATATAAATGCCCTGACTGACTCACCCACTCACTCATCAACGCACAGCCGAAACTACTGGGGCTAGAGAGTTGAAATTTACACCAGAACTACCTTTTACAACGTAGGCAACGGATAAGAAGAGGTTTTTGGAAATTCTATCCCTAAAGGGGTCAAATAGGGGTGCAAAATTTGTATGGGGGAAACTTTATTTTTTATAGCTAGAGACTTAAAATTTTGTATAAATATTACTTATTAGAATACGAATAAAATACTTTCAACGTTTAGGAAAATTCTGCCCCTAAGGGGGTAAACAAGGGGTGCAAATTTTGTATGGGGGAAACTTTATTATTTTAGCAAGAGACTCAATACGTTGTAGAAAGCTTACTTATTAGAATACAAATAAAGTACTGCCAGCGTTTTGGAAAATTCAGCCTCTTAGGGGGTTAAAAAG
The DNA here is from genome assembly GCA_963854355.1 of Epinotia brunnichana. NCBI lineage: Eukaryota > Metazoa > Arthropoda > Insecta > Lepidoptera > Tortricidae > Epinotia > Epinotia brunnichana. The sequence continues at coordinate 10,407,972 of OY977946.1, forward strand.
GGTTGCAAAGTTTGTATGAGCGAAACTTCTTTTTGAGATAGAAGCTTAAAAGTTTGTAGAAAGATTACTTCTTACAATACAAATAAAAAAAAAGCGTACTGGAAAATTCCACCCCTAACAGTATGAAAAAGGGGTACAATGTTGGTAAAGGGGATTTTTTTGAGCTAGAATCTCAAACCTTTTTAAAAAGATCGCAAGCGACAAACCTTTGCTGAAAGATTACTTATCACAATACAAATAAAGAACTTTCAGCGTTTTGAAAAATTCCACCCCTAAGGGTGATTAAAACAGGTGAAAATTTGTATGGAGGAAACCTTTTTTTTGAGCTTGAGTCTTGAAATTGTGTAGAAAGATTATTTATTAGAATACAAATATATAGGTAAATTACTTTCAGTGGTTTGAAAATTTCCACCCGCTAAGAGGGGGATAAAGAGGTGCAATGTTTGTGTAGGAAACATTTTTTTAAGGTAGAAACTTAAAACTCTGTAGAAAGATTGAGTACCTACTTATTAAAATACAAAAAAATACCTACTGCCAGCGTTTTGGAAAATTACACCGTTAAGCGGTTAAAAAGGGGTGCAAGGTTCGTATGGGAAACACTTTTTTTTAGCTAGAGACTAGATAGATTGTAGAAAAAATACTTACCTATTACAATAAAAAAACCGAGTGTTTTATTTTTAATTTTTCCCTGAAAAGTGTTCAAAGTTTGTATGGAGAGCAAGAAAATTTTAAAGTATGATATTTGTAACTGTGATCTTAGCCTGTTTAGACAACAAAACTTATTTCAGCGTTTTTTTAATTCATCGCCTAAGAAGGTTAAAAGGGGGTTCGAACTTTGTATAGAGAGCAAGACATTTTTAAAGTAAGAAATTTGTAACTACGGTTTCAGACTGTTTACTATGAGGGTTCAGAGAGGGTTCTTAGTTTGTATAGAGAGCAAGAGATTTTGAAAGTAAGAGATTTGTAACTTCGGTTTTAGATTGTTTTCTAAAAGTCTAGGTATAAAATTAATTTCAATGTTTTTTTTTTAATTCATTCCTTCAACAAACATTTAGACGATAACATGTTATACGCGGACAAAGTCGCGGGAAACAGCTAGTACGAATCAACTAGAACTAGTATGTAAAGAAGTTTCATCATTCGTTAAGTTAATTTAGTTCCATTTACTAAATAATCTATAGTGTTCATAACATTGTTTCTTTTATTTTTACGCGGGACACCAAGTGAACATTTTTATGCATGACATAAAAATGTACACTTGGTGTCCCGCGATACAACAAGCCTAGCTTAGTGCGGGGACCCCTTGTAAAACTGATCACCACATGTTTATTTAATAACATTTTATATTTATCTTGGCTTTATCAAACATTTTATTTACAGAATGGCATGTTATCTTCTCTTCCATACCTGGCCATGTACCTCCTCAGTTTCCCTATGGGAGCCATGACGGATGTCATCATCAGGAAAAAGTGGCTCAGTGTCACCAATACAAGAAAACTCTCTAATTCTATAGGTATGATACAACTCTTCATTAAAATTGTGAATTGCATGACCATTAAAGTATTTACTATCAACCATTCACTCATTATAAAATTTGACACAGGCTTTTTTGAAACATAATTATTTATGTTTCATTATTGAATGCAAAAGCATTATTCGTGAGTACAAGATACATGATAGGTCTTTTAAATATTGACTCAAAGACCCAAGCATAAATAATAATTAAAACTCGTTTACAGTGGCACTGACTCGTGTTCTGAATCGTTGGTTTGTCGGACCAAATTGTGTTATGTGCTTATATTAAAATGCAAAAATGTGCCAAAAATTTTACTTTTCATCACAATTGTGACTTTGCTAAGACAAAAGAAGATAAGATAAGACTTTGCTAGGACGTTTTAAATTGACTCTGAAGGCGGATTTATACGTAGCGCACGAAATACACATGTATCCAGTGTTACTTTTGAAGTAATGGGTATCGTTGTAAAAGTACCGCAGGGCGATTGCTTATACTTGGGAGTAGACTATTATCCTATTACTCGTGATAAGGTTTTAAAGGTTAATGAAACTGACTGCGGCTGGCCGATCTTCGCTGTTAGATTTCATGAGAGTAGGTGTTAGTACCCAATTAACCACGAGTAGACTAAACGTTCGTTGCAGTAGCTTTTAAACTAGACTGTAAAACATACATACAAATTCAATAACGTAAAGTTCACGAGCATTTAGGATACTGTTTAAGCGAGAGAGGCTAACTAGTATTTTATTATAATGAAGCCAAATGATTTCACCCGAACCTGAACGCTATCCTTAAAGTTTATGAACGGTAGTTGTTATGCATAGGAATTCAATTTCAACTTCAAAATCGCAGTTTAAAAGTTATCAATACTCGCTTGAAAGTATTGAACTTCTACATTCTGTAGTTTCAAATCGCTTCCTTCAACTTTTACGAGGTTGCACCGCATGCATACTGAGACAAACAAACTAGTGTTTAAACTCGCTTTTGTTCATTTTGATTGTTTTTAAATGAGGACCCTGTGCTGTGAATTATAAGATTGAATTTGGATGAAGTCTAACGAAATATGCGATTTTTTGAAAACGCGCAATTAAATCTGTAATTAAGGTTTATAAACTAGAAAAAAAACTAATCGAGACGAAATAGGTTTTTTTATCCTGGATACAATTAAATCTTTTTCATAGTAGGTACCATGTAGATTGCTTCAGTTGTTAGAGTACCTAATTCGTTTTTATTGCAATGTCATAGATGCTTATCTACTTGTTATATTGTCCCTGTCAGTATTTTATGACAAAAATAAGACTGAGTTTCACCTGGCCAGGCTTGTTTTTAAGTGACAAAGAATTTTATTTATAAACGTAAATCCCATAGTTGGCAGGGTTTATATCAGAGTTTTTTCTGGTTTTAATTTCATAGCGTAAATAAATCTTTCTTACCTATGTATTACCATGGAATATTTTTGTCTGTTCGTGGAAATGTGCGGATTAAATACATTTCATGTCGAGTATAACATCCTTTCCACTAACTTATCAATACTTTTGTTTAGTAGGTAAGTCCTTTGACTTATTTATAATTATATTTACAGGAATTACAAGAGTTTAGCCTGCAGAAAAATAGGTCGTATGAAATAATGACTACATTATAAAAATGTCGAATTAATTATTTACGCCATAGATAGTCCAAAAACGAATCAATTACGGCTTTATGGTAATGAGAAAGTGATTGAACTTGTCATAGACAAAATTCTTAGTACATAATTATAATATTTACTAGCTTTAGCCCGCGACTTCGTCCGCTATTAAAGTATTTCAGGCGTAGGCTTAAACATCGCTCCCCCGTACAAAGTTCCGCCCAACTTTTCACCCTTTTAAGCGATTATTTCCGGGATAATATCTATTCTATGTTCTTCCTAAGGCTGTAAACTATATCTAAATCGGTTAAGTGGTTTTCATGCATCAGCATGCAAAGGTAACAGATAAACACTGTATATAGATAGATATACTGCGCTGCGGATAGAGTTACTTTCGCATTCACTGGAAACATTATTATTTTCTGGATTCGCTACATCATTACTGGATTGTTTATCAGAATCCGTTGAGTAGAAGGGGGCGGTAAATTAGATAAAAACTATACTATGTTGCGAACTATATCGTGTGAATGAAAGGGTACATTATAAAGATCTCAAAAATATTTTTTTCATAATTTTTAAGATAAACAGTTTTGAAGTTATTTAAGGAAATATGCAAAAATTTACCATTCCCCCCCCCCCCCCCCCCCCCCCCCCTCCTTATCCCTATAGTACTGGGCCTAAACATTTGGAAAAAATACAGAAAATAGTACTTTACCTATAGATTGCAGGAAAACCTATAAAAAGTCTATGGTATTTAAAGTAACACCGTTTAACCAGTATGAATATTTATAGTTTGCTGAATGGCCGAATGATTTAAATTAAAAAAAAGCATACCAAAGGTAAATAAAGGAGTTTAGAAATACATTATACCTTTTTCAAAAGAGTACACTTTATTATTTACTTCAGTAATACATATCTTGGCGATAAGTGTGAAGTTTTTGAGAAAACTAAACATGCAGCTGAAAAAATATAAAAATTATTAAAAACCTTGGTATTTGGTGGCAGATTGAGCTAGAACTATGTGATATCGCTTTTGTGTTTTTTAAAGGTTTATAGTAAATTTATCAAGGGCTATTTCGTTGTTACACACTTTTTATTTATCGTGTACGGTTTTCTTTTAAATGGAAAATACCGCGCTCGGGGACACTTTCAAGGGCACAGGGGGGTGAAGCTCGCCCCGGAGGGGAGAGCAGAGTAGAAAAAAATTACCTTTGCTCTATAATCTACATATCCTGATAGATAAAAGTTCTCCATTAATTTTGCCAAATTTTCAGCAAATTTTCTTAGCTAGCTAGAGCTATGAGGTTGAATTTTGTAAAACCGTTAATTATTGCTTGCCTACCTTGAATAAGTAACCTACCTTACACATTTCAAGACTTTTGGTTGAGTAGTTTCAGCTTAGTGTTGATGAGCAAACTCGAAATGATTTCATCGTTTTATTATCCTCCTATTTTATCATACTGAGTTTTACTCAAGATGCTTGATGAATGAAGAATACTTGGATTGTCATTATAACTTTGTGATCAAAATCGTGAACAGCTTCCAAATCCAAAAATAACTAAATTTTCATATAAACTTTCACCCCCTATTTCACCCCTTTTAATAAGGAATATCTATGAACGCTTCAAGGTAACCTATTTTTATTTGTGAACGAAGAGTCAAATTCCAAATTTCATAGATCTACATTCAAAAATAACGAAACTTTCATATAAACTTTCACCCTCCATTTCACCCCTTTAAAGGACGAATATCTGATAACGCTCAAAGCAAACCTATTTTTATTTCTGACCGAATAGCCAAGTCTCGAATTTCATAGATCTACCTTCAAAAATAACGGATTTGCATACAACGCTTTATCCCCAATTTCACCCCCTTAGGGGTTGAATTTCAAAAAATCCTTCCTTAGTGCGCCTCTACGTCAATTGAGGAATATGTGTTCCAAATTTCATGCTTGTATCTTTAGCGGCTTAGGCTGTGCGTTGTCTGTCACTCTATAAGTAACGTTCCAATCTCCACTTATAATAAATCTCTAAATTAAAAAAAGAATCAGCCAGTTTGAAACTAAGCTTTGTGTGTTACGAATGTTCTCAGCATCCCATGAGCGGAAAAATATGAAACATTTTATATCGGTACATTATTATTCTAGCTGCAACTTAGGATAGTTTTTATCTGACTGCGACAATTAATTAATTTTCCGAAATATACGACTTCATTAATTTTTCATTTATTATTCTTAAAGTATATCGCCGCCACATCTGTCAGCTTTATGAAACGTCAAAACAGTGGAATTGCTTTTCCTTAATTTCACCTATTAATAATTTAAATCTCGTCTCCGATAGACCTTCACGAATCACATACCAAGAGGTAAAGCATAAGAAATTAATCGATTCTGATATGAGAACTTAATTATATGCGTAAATGTCGTAATAAGACGTAATTTTAATAAATGTATCAACAAATTCGAACGATATAATTAACACAAATGTTTTTTTTAATGGCACGCGCGCGCTCTCTTTGCGCATTCAGCCAACTCGAAGTTCGTATATCTGCATTCCTCTCACTCGAGTAATGTTAGTGCGATAGAGATAGAGATACCCGAATATTTTCGAATTCTGAAGAACGTGGCTTAAAAGAAAATATGGATGTCGGATAGATCGAAAATAGGGGTGTAAACACTGTAGACACTAAATAAAATAATCACAATGTTGTATTTTCTCGAAAAAATGAAGTCAAATGGAGAAAAAAACAACGCAAGAGGTTATTTAAGTAGTCACTAAGTTATAAGTGTCCATAGTTTTAAGGGGGGGTATGTTCTGTCCCTTTTCCGCAAAAACAACGCATCTTCATATGAAACGATTGTTTTTTACTATGAGTACTATGACGCTCGAGGATCGTGACGTTACGGTCCCGATCGTTTTCTCACTCTAACAAGCGATATTAAAACGGTTGTAGCTTCGTAATTTTTTGAGATATTTGAACGGGTTTTGCGTTTCTTCTTTCTTTTGAAGTAACAATAAGAGTCTACTAAATTAATCTATATATTAAGGATGAGTCATTTGAAGAAATAGATACCTACAGAAAAAAAAACAGTACGGATTGACAGCAAAAAGTATAATACACTCAAGAGCAAAAGTTTCGGGTCGATGAAATACCGTCATATTTCCTAAAATAGTCCAAATGTTATAGTTTTTTTAACCTTTCATGATCTTTATTAAATTTTACATCTAAACTGCAGAAATAACAGTAAAAAAGAAACACGTTACCAGGTTTAAATCGGACTCGTAAAAACCCATGAAAAAAACAACGTTAACGGAGCGAGATATCGCAAAAATCGTAATTTTTGGATGTTGATATCTTTATGATAGGATCCCGAAAATTGCTAATACATTTGGGTATTACGAAGACTAGTATGTTATGTAAATAAGACTAGAGAAAAATATTTAAAAACACCTATTGCGGTTATTTAATTTAGGGTGACCCGAAACTTTTGCTCTTGAGTGTAATTATATTTATGGGAACAAAAATATAAATGCCTATGTCTTGACTGACTCACTCACTCACTCACTCACTCATCAACTCACAGACGAAACTACTGGGCCTAGAGAGTTGAAATTTACACCAGAACTACCTTACCTACAACGTAGGCAACGGATAAGAAGTGATTTTCGGAAATCATAACGGGTTAAATAGGGGTGCAATTTTTTTATGGGGGAAACTCTATTTTTTGAGCTAGAGACTTAAAATTTTGTATAACGATTACTTATTAGAATACAAATAAAGAACTTTCAGCGTTTTGAAAAAAATCACCCCTAAGGAGGTTAAGAAGGGTTGCAAAGTTTGTATGAGGGAAACTCCTTTTTGAGATAGAAGCTTAAAAGTTTTTAGAAAGACGATATTACGATACAAAAATACGAATCAAATAAAGTATTTTTAGCGTTTTGGAAAATTTGGTGCAATGTTGGTAAAGGGGATTTTTTGGAGCTAGAATCTCAAAACTTTTTAGAAAGATTACATAATAAAAAAAATAAAGATATGGGATTTGTAACTTCGATCTTAGCCTGTTTATACTACCAAAATTATTTCAGCGTTTTTTGAAATTCTTCCCCCAAAGGGGATTTATAAGGGCATTCAAAGTTTGTATCCAGAGCAAGACATTTTTAAAGTAACTTCGGTTTTAGACAAAACAAACACAATAAAAAAAACTAAAATACTACAAAACTTATTTCAGCGTTTTTTTTAATTCATCGCCTAAGAAGGTTAAAACGGGGTTCGAAGTCTGTATAATATAGAGCAAGACATTTTTAAAGTAAGAAATTTGTAACTACGGTTTCAGCCTGTTTACTATGAGGGTTCAAAGGGGGTTCTAAGTGTGTAAAGAGAGCAAGCCATTTTGAAAGTAAGTGATTTGTAACTTCGGTTTTAGACTGTTTACTAAAAGACTAGGCACAAAACTAATTTCAATGATTTTTTTTTTATTTATTCCTTGAACAAACTTTTAGATGATGACATGTTATACGCGGACGAAGTCGCGGGCAACAGCTAGTTTTATATAACTATATGTAATATATGTAAAAGAATATACAGTCGATTAGCAGAGTTTAAATGATTGTTTTCTGTTTTGACAAAAATTGGGAAGGTTTCGATTCCAGTTAATTCCATGCTTTAAAATGTTCTCATATCCTTAACGAGGTTTCGCGAACAGAAGATAAAATTTTATATCATGCCTTTATTCACAAAATTGTTTGAAAGAAGTCGATGAATTTTGATTGTATGTATCCGTCACTTTGCTATTCATATTTGTGAGCAAGGGACATTACATATTTTAGTTAACAGAGGTTGAGTATTAATAAGGAGTACTTAGATCTATATGATAGATGATTTGATTTCAGGCTTATGGGGTCCAGGTTTGGCTCTCATCGGGTTGTCTTATGCGCCCGCCGGCAATATGACCGCGGCGGTTGCCATGCTAACAGTAGCCGTAGGCATCAATGCTGGGCAGTACACTGGATACATGGTTAGTAAGATTTTGGTGGTGGTGGTTGGTGGTTATAATAAGAAAAACTCGTAAGAGTTAGAGTATAAGTAACCACAGTAAGGAAAGACGCCTCTTGCGTATCGATAAGCCCAATCACGCTGCTAAAAGCACGTGCAAGTAGCGAGCGTGTGCGAACGGGATACCATGATTTGCATTTCCTGACTGTCAATCATTGGTTTTGTTAGTCAGAAGACCTTCTAAGTATTGATTCTGTGCTGTGGCGACCTTACAAAACTAAAATGTTTGATACTTTGTATCCAATCAGTATTCATGCTTTTCTTAATTGCATTGCATTACATGCATTAAGGCTACGGTTTTCTTTCGTATTTTCCAGTTACGCTCCTGTGATGTGATTTAATATTATAATATTAAATAAAAAAACAAGGAAATGGGAAAATTTATTCTAATGCATATAAAATGTTTTATTAACCGTAAATAATATTGCCTGCAGAATGTAATTTTTGTATTTTATTACAGATTTTTATTGAATATATTTTGCTTTACGTCACCAAATGTTATTTTTTTCAGTTGGTCCACATTGACTTGGCTCCCAACTTCAGTGCCAATCTGATGGGCATCACGAATTGTTTGGCCAATATCATTTCCATCATCGCGCCGCTTGTTTGTGGGCTTATCATTAATGACGAGGTATTTATGTTCATCATTTTTAATAAATAATAATGTAATAAGTAATAGTAATGGACGAAAAACGATCATCATCTACCTAGATGATACCTACCTGCTCTAATCAAGTACGTACGGGCACACAGCAACAGGAAGTGTATGCGCCCTACTAATGGTCATTCATTAGACTTTCTGAGATGTAATCAAATGAATTCATAATGTTATTAAATCTTGTTTTTTTTTCCAATTCCAGTCTGACCCTCTAGAATGGCGAAAAGTATTCTTCGTAGCATCGGGAGTGTATTTTGCCACAAATTTGTTCTTTGTACTCTTCAGTACTTCGGAAAGACAGCCATGGAACGAACCCGAGGACAAAGACATTGGTAACATTTTATTATCTTAGGCTTCTGCGTTCTTTATGCCAAGACCATCATACGTATCATATGAACCCTATGACAACAATTCATTATTTACAATCTTATTGACTTCTGCGTTCTTAGTAGAAAATACCATTATGAAACCAATGATTATACGTCATTTACAACAGGCTCAATTTTAACTAGTTGGAAAGAGGACTAAATCTGAGATTAAACGCCAAACTTGGAATAATAACTTACCTTGGAGTAACATCACCATTCATCATTGACCTGATCTTTAGGGTTCTTTTAAATTTCATCGTCAATTATGAAATGGTAATGTTTATGAATGTAATTGTATAAGAGTCATACAGAGATGGTTTACTATTGAGAGGCATCTTATGTTATCTTATCTTAATATAATCAACATCCCATAATAAACAATTGACATCATATCAAAATGCATAACGCTATTATCATATTAAAAAGGGTAGGTACGTATCACAATGTCTAAAATTAAAAAAAAATTAACGTTAAATAACCTACGTTCAAAATCCCTAAAATCTAAAAATTTAGATTTGAGTGATATTAGCCTATGGTTTACTTAGTAGTAAATTGCCTAATTGTCATTAGTAGTAAGTTTTAATAAAAGGTTTTTCCGTTCTTTTATAAAAAAAAACCCTCGAAGACGAAAGCGGGAGCTTTGCTCCCGCTTCCGTCTTCTAACCTATCCGCGATCCGAGTCGGTGTTGCCAAATAAATATTTGATGCCCACCCAGCTTTGCTCCCGCTTTCGTCTTCGAGATTTTTTTTTTATAAAATAGCGGAAAAAATAATAATATCATTTTAGGTATTTTGACCAGCTTCATTCATTTAGACAACTGAAATTATGGAAAATGACAGATATACCAACTAATTATTAGCCCAAACAATAGTATGCCTAATGTATTTTCGGCCAATACACATTAGTCTAGCTAAAATTATGCTAATAGCGTAGTATGCCAGAAAAACAGTAGGCCAAAATATTACTATGCGAAAGTACTATTATGCCACAAATAATTATGCCAAACCAATTATGCGAAACTGCATTAGTCTAAAAACCATTATGCGATCCAAGGGGATACCTACAGAGATTTAGGTTCGTATCACACCTCACTACATAGCAATAATTAAACTCGCAACTCGCTTTCTGCAGGTTTGCCTACTGAATCCATGCTTCGCTTTACCTACCACTATCGCCCGTCCTATTTACAAGAGTTACGGTGTCATTGAGAGATATTAGTCAGGTTGATACAATACGTGACACTCTACGGATTTGCCAGCCCCTATTTCATCCACTTATGACATTATCATGTGATAATAAAAATTTGTCAAATATTCCTGGGTCTAAAAGTCAAGACGATCGCCGAGTACAAAATTACAAATATAATCGACACAGAAATGTACGATGAATTGTAATTTTCAGCTAATTTTCAATATGCTGAAATAATTTCTCTGTCATTCTGATTTTGAAAGACAGAGACAGGAAAAATGAAGCTATATCCTAGATATAGGCCAAGAAAATTAGATCCAAAAAAGACGTTTGGAAGAAATAATTCCCATAAAGCTAGAAATCGTTTTATTTGGTTCTAAATGCATGTAATCCGAGTTTGCATCATCCCAGGAGGTGTGCTATACTTTTGGGAGCCCAATAACCGCGAAGTTTTTGCTCTTTATTCAGTTATTTGCATGTAGCACAAAAATGGTACGTCCGACGGAAAATGTATTCCATACAATATTGAAGAAGGTCTAATTCTGCATCGAATAAATATCTAAAACTTAAAATTTAATTCAGTGGTATAGTCGAAATCAAAGGTCTAATAAGGTAAGGAACTGGGAAAAGGGGTCTAGCAGGCAAAGCTAGTGAGAGTGGCCCCCGATGAGGGATTTGGTGATTCTTTCAGGGGGTGTATTGGCAGATCCTAAGAACACTCCATGCGTAATAAAATAACAGTCCACTATCTTCTTTTGTTTTCGAGTAATTTAGGATGATATAAAAAAAAACAGGTTGTCATTTCGAGTGTCGTAATAGGTAAACTGTTCAAGAAAGAGTAACCAAACAAAAGCCTCATGAATAAAAATAGAATAGGCTATAAATTGCACAATATTCAATCAACACCATGTCCTTAATCTTCCTTTAAAAAATCTACTTTTAATTTTGTTTAATAATTTTTTGACACCTTTTGCACAGGTACACCTACAAGAAAAATATCGTGACAACCCACTAATGTCCACTACATTAATAAAAATATTTTCGTGCATTATGTCAAAAAAAAATACAATCGTCGAACAAGTAGATACTAGCATATAATTAAAGTACCAGTGCAGTGTGTTCGTTAACCGTTATATTTTTACGTGCAGTCAAAAGGTTCCACACAAATACAGATATGTAGAGTCCATTAGATTAAGTAAGGTTTGTTTTTAGGATTATCCTCAAAAGTGTTAAAGAAAAATATTTTCTGTGAAATGATTAATCTTCGAAACACTTATTTGATTAAATACACTGGGCTGCAAAAGAAGGTATAACACTCATATACGTGACGATAACTAAAACTGTTATACCTTCTTTTGCAGCCCAGTGTATTGAATCAAATAAGTGTTTCGAAGATTAATCATTTCACAGAAAATATTTTTCTTTAACAGTAGGTACACTTTTGAGAGACAAAACAAACCTAACTTAATCTAATGGACTCTACATTTCTGTATTTGTGTGGAACCTTTTGACTGCACGTAAAAATATAACGGTTAACGAAATAAAAATCTATGAAATCAAAATTCTGCGAAACGTTACCAACATTACATTAAAATTTTGTAGGAATAAAGGGACACCATAATTATAAATACATATATATTTGAGGGATATTAAGTAATTGAGAACGCGGTATCAAAGAAACGTCGTCGATCATGATATGTAAATAAATTAATAGTAAGAATACAAAGCTACGACAATACATGTTTTTTATTGCATAATATTGTTTATATTTGAATATTTTATAAACTTAAGTATTATATTTTATAAACATTTGCTGGCACAAAGGAACTCTCAGAAGACAATTATTAAATAACATTGGAAAGGTTTTTTAATTAATAAAATTATCTTTTGTTCGCAGAAATGAGGACCGCTGAAAAATCGGAAAATATCATGAATAAGTTTTGAGAATGACCAGAATAATTAATTATCGTTGTACCTGAACAAATAATGCAATGTAAATATAGTGTTAATTTTTTATAATCTGTATGATTTCTCCTTTAAATAATAAGTTAATTTAATCAATACACCGATAAGGGCAAACAGTAATTACATTTAAACCTTAACCATCTCCCTTTGTTTACTGCAGTAAAGGGTGTGTGTGAGCGACATCGGGAGGTTGTCGCTTACACCCTGTATACCTGGTGTGTAAGTTTTTATCGGTACAAGCCATACCATTAGCTAGCGAAGAGCTCTCCCTTTTGATTCCATCATCTGATCAATTGGATCCTCACAAATTATATTCTCAAGCCGAGCCATCACGTCACTACTAACGGAAGTGGGTTAAGTTATTATTTTAATTGTTACATAAATAGTACACACATGCTTAGTACGTGATAGGTGAAGTTCATATAAATAAAATAAAATTTCAAAAAATAATACCTGACTCCGGACATGCGATCTGAATATTATTAAATAATATAATAATTTACTTCCGAAATCAAAATCTGACATTCAACTCCCTCATATTTGGATAAAGCCGTGGTCGCATGCATCAACATATATTCAGGCTCCAAAGGCAAAATTATTTTCTTATTTAATAATTTTCAGATCGCATGTCAGGGGGGTAAACACGTTACGTTCCGAACCCGCGTCGGTACAATTTAACTGTCAATTTTCCTTATAAAAAGTGTTATTTAGACCTACCCGACGTTCGTACAATGCGTTACGTGATCGACCTACGAGTCGGGTATTATTTTTTGAAATTTTATACTTTTCAGATAGCACTTTTGTAGACAATAAGCTGATGGGGTTTTCAGAACTCTTAGAAGAACATTGAACCGGACCACGAATTGCCGCGATAAAGTAACAGGGTATGGAGTACAGAGGGGTAATCACGTAACGTTCCGAACGCGCGTCGGTACAATTTAACTGTCAATTTTCCATATAAAAAGTGACATTTAGACCTAACCGTCGTCGGGCAAAAAAGTATTTTAGTGAGACATTATTGTATAAAAAAGACATTCCTTTACAGAAAAAAAAAATTTTTGAAAACAAATACTTTTAAACGAATACGTTTATGTAAGTACTTGAAACCCTTATATAAACTTATGTAAAATGTTTCTTTATTATATTCTAAGTATATCATCATTAACTTTACACACTGCTGGGCAAAGGTGTAATAAAAGGAATAACATTTCTGTTATATTTCTTATTTTTTGTATAATAAAACAACATTCCCATAAACATGTGAACAGTAAAATTTGAAAAATTCAAATCGGGGGACATTTTGTCGCCATGTTCGCTAACTTAATGTATTTTAAATTTTCATGAGCAAACATGTCCTGGGACAGATAGTGTTTCTCCGGCGTTCGAGAATTCAAAGTGACGGTCGGTAGAAAAGTGAGAAACCTTTTTTTTTTTTTGTCAACATATTGAATGTCAACAGTTACCAGTTCCAAAGCTGTATGTAATTAGTTTATATCCTAGGAAGAGCTTGTGTCGTAAAAGTCATTGTTATTAAACGAGTGAGCGAAGTTCTCCATTTCAGTTTGCGCCAAAATGTTTGTATGCAAACGTATATTATAATTTTTATATCGAAATAAATAAATCTAAATCTTAATTTGTTTTCCCCTTTTTCACCTCTACAGGCCGCATTTCTCAACTGATTCTAGTGAAATTTAGTGAGCAGGTTCGATAACTATGTACTAGTGAATAAAGGGTCGGCAACGCATTTGTGATTCTTCTGGAGTCACAAGTGTCCATAGGCGACGGTACCAGCTTAACAATAGGCAGGCCGTAAGCTTGTTTGCCACCGTCGTAGTATAAAAAAAAACTATATACCTAGATATTTTTCATCCATTCAACTTGATGGTATTTTTTAAAAATCTTATTTTTAACAAACTTAAGAGTTCTACAGTTCACAGAGCCACTGGTACATGTAATATTGCCGATCACCATCGCTCCAACAATCCGATAGTACCTAGCGCCAAAGTCGGAAAATGTCGAAATGAAAATCGTAGCCTTTAAGATAATCGTTGGCGCGACCCGCTGGATATCCAAACTAAAGGAAAACCAGCGCGACGCGCTAACGACGGCATTGAATGTCAAAATTCATCGTTTGCACACACGCCTCGACACCAAGGCATTGACGTTGAAATGAATGTGTCTGCTGGCCCATCTAACCAGCCCCGCAATTTTTTTTATTTTTTTTTAATTTATCATTTATTTCAAGTAACTTAAGACTCATATATTTATGGTTAGTGTGTACTTATAGCTATGTTAATATCTATATTACTTAATTACTAAACATTTTATTATTATTTTTACCTATTTTTAATGTCTATTTTTAATGTCATGTTTCTTCTGCTATACCTGCTCACCTCAGCTCACCGTTCAACGAAAAATATATCTTAAATAAATTATCAGCCCCGCTATTCTGTAACTTGTTTTAAGCTCACCCACAAATATATCTTGACGCGGCGAATCGTAGTAACTAAGCGTAGGTAGAGGTCTAGTTTCGTTTGGCTTGACGGGAGGAGTGAGGCACATGAGCGCGTAACTACATGGCTTACTGGTAAATGTAGTCGAAATATTGCATAATTCCATTTGAATGCATCCATTTTTGACGACCGCTTTAGCCTAGTTGGTAGTGACCCTGCCTACGAAGCAAGAGGTCCTGGGTTTGAATCCCGGTACAGTATTTATTTATTTGATAAGCACAAATACTCGTTCCTGAGTCATGGACGTTTTCTATGTATTTAAGTATTTATTTATCTATATAAGTATGTTTATCTTCGTCTAGTACATATACTAAAAACTTTGCTTAGTTTGGGACTAGGTCGATTTGTGTAAGATTGTCCGCAAATATTTATTTTATTATATTTATCCGCAAATATTAGTCGCAAACAAAAATGGCGCGTCATTGAATGTCGGTGTCTTTTCGAGTCCTTCTCTTCTCATTCCTTCAAATATCCTTCGACATTAACTAAATGTGTTTGTTTCTATTATTTTCCTTGATATCGGCTGACGTTTGCCAGCATTCGTATTGGCTCAACTTGGTTAAATATGAATTTCCTTTAGGCTTCCTCAAATTATCAAATCAATGAAGAGTCGGCAACGCGCTTGTGATCCTTTTGCTGGCGCAAGTGTCCATATGCCTGTCTGCAGACCATCGGGCAAGCCGTATGCTTATTCATCAGCATCATACCAGCAAAAGTACCTACAAAGATACATAGTTTTTCATAAAAAAAAAACAAAACAACATTGTAGTAAGTAATAATGGCCACCGAACAAAAATCGGTTTTCCACTAACACTATCGGCCATCACTACGGTTTAATATTTAAAATGACACCTTACCCAACATAAATAAGGGGCGTCATTATTATTTCACGCGTCGGTTTGTTTGGGAAATGGAAAACGTGGCGGTTGTCAAAGGCATCAACACTTGAATATTTAATTGTAAGGTTTATGTTATTCCAAAAATAGGGGATATATGAGTATTCAAACCCGATATTATATGGTAACATTGAGTTTACATTGGGTTTGTAAAACATTATTCTCAAACATGCAATGAAATATTCTCTTTACGTTCCTTATAATATATTCGGAAGTATCATTTTTCGGGCGCAGCATCTCGAGGCGGCCTAAAATGGGATTTCATACAACTCCTCGAGATGAGGACTCCTCTTGTATAAGGCCTGCAAAGTAACTTTTTAATTTTCATTCCACTATTTGTGGCACAACATCACGGCATTCAGCCATGAAAATTTGTAGTGATTTGAGGATTTTTATTTATTTATTTCATTGCATGTTTGAGAAAACCACTATACATGCCTCGGCGTGAAAACGGATTCCCGGCCTCGTATCTCTATCGTCTATACATACTTGGCCGGTAATCCGTGTTATCCCGGCCTCTGATGTAATCTACTATTTCTCAAAATTCCATTGGGTGCTAAATTTCAAGCAAGTGAATTAAATTTACTAATCTCGGCGTAGAAAAAAATCTCATCCATTTCGGTGTCGAGACTATTGATCCTTTGCGCTCTAGGGCGTAGATACTGAAACTCTCTAAAAAGAGTTATCAAAGAAAGTTATTGGCTATGTGCATGACAGAAGCGCCATCTGGCGTTTTTAACTTCCTAGGATATGTGATATAACAAACGACAAACACTATCTCAGTCTGTGTGTGACAGACGATTATTTCATTTCATTAAATTTAAGCAAACTTGTATGAAAAAAAATTACGGTTTTTTGCAGCGGCCTAGGATGTTTTTAGGGTTCCGTACTCAAAGAGTAAAACGGGACCCTATTTCTAAGACTCCGCTGTCCGTCCGTCCGTCCGTCCGTCCGTCCGTCTGTCTGTCACCAGGGGGGTAAACACGTAACGTTCCGAACGCGCGTCGGTACAATTTAACTGTCAATTTTCCATATAAAAAGTGACATTTAGACCTACCTGACGCGCGTACAATTCGTTACGTGATCGACCTACAGATACCGTGATACCGTGATAGTTCCAGCTAAAATTTTCACAGATGATGTATTTCTATTGCCGCTATAACAACAAATACTAAAAACACAGAATAAAATTGTTTAATATGGAACCCTTCGTGCGCGAGTCCGACTTGCACTTGGGCGGTTTTTCTTATTTTATAATCGTTTAGAGGGACCTATTAATACGCATAGATATATAATATTAAATACGTTTAACAATATTGGAGC
Organism: Epinotia brunnichana; assembly: GCA_963854355.1. Taxonomy (NCBI): domain Eukaryota; kingdom Metazoa; phylum Arthropoda; class Insecta; order Lepidoptera; family Tortricidae; genus Epinotia; species Epinotia brunnichana. The sequence goes on from OY977946.1 coordinate 10,425,076, forward strand.
CGAGATTATTTAAGTTTTAAAAATTGGTAACAACTATTCAACATGACCTGTGGAAATATATATTGGAAATATCTCGGATCCAATGCATTTTAGAGAAATTTTATAACAAAATATGTTTGTTTTGAATAAAGGATGACTCACGCTAGAAAGGGCCGTGCCCGGCCCGGGCCGTTTTCTAAGAAATACGTCGGCGTTTTTGCGCGGCCGAGCCATTCCGAAGCCAGGCCGAGCTACGGCCAAGGCTCGGAAGCGGCTCGGTGTCGACACGGCCCGGCCGCGGGCTTGCGTATGGCTCGGCCGCGTAAAAACGCCGTCGTTTTTCTTAGAAAACGGCCGGGCCGGACACGGCCCGTTCTCGCGTGAGTCATCCTTTAATCTATCATAATCTACTAATTTTGCGAGTGACCCAAAAAAATGACAACACTTTTACCCAATGGCCTTTATTGAATACCTACTTAGCTTCCGCCCTCGACTTCGTCTGCGTGAACCCAGGATGGAAACTATCCTATATTTTAATAGGTACAGGCTATTAAACTATCTGACTATATAATGTTACACCGAATACCTACTTGATATTATATTTATAACCTTTCACCCACAATATTTGAACACAGATACATGATTTCCGTCTTCACTCAAAGTATTTAGATTTGAACAACCGCAATTGATACGTTTGTTCAACTTATCCTAATAACAAAATTTGGATTTTATTTAATAGAAGTTAAGGAATAATTGGCGACAATTGGCGGAGCATTGTTTTTACGTAACTACTCCTCACATGAATTTGTAGAAAGTTACAGAATAGATAGCCACAGTTTGTGTACTGCGGGATAATAAGTTTCTGTAAAAAAAAATTTTTGGGTACAAGCTTTTATCGCCGACTGTACTTTTCTGTATACCGTCATCAACTACTTTTTAAGACGATTCTAACGAGCACAAACTCACCTGGGTTACCTCAGTTATGTACTGAATTCCCATGGCCACCTTCTGTCTCCATCATCAAATCAGCTCGATGGTAAGTACCTGAATTGTCATCTAAACTTTACCCAAAATTTCAGCTCAACCAGTTGAAGATATTTATATGCTTCAAAATTGAGTTGCAAGATACCACCTGAACAAACATAGTTACATACATATTTAGTAAGGTACATACATTGCATAATTTTGGCACTCTTTGGGGGAGGCCTATGTCCAGCAGTGTACGTCTTTCGGGTGATATGATGATGATGATACATTGCAAGTTAATATTGGAAAGCTTGTAAAAAAAGAGCAACGCATACATGTTGTCAGGACAAGTAGGTTAGGAAAAGCGAAACCATATAAGAAATCGAGCTTAATGTTAACCTGAATCTATTCAACTAACGCCTCTCGTGGCATATGCAAATTGAAAATGTGAGCAATAGAATAAGAAAACTTAATTGGATATTCAAGATATTATATATAGGCTTATTTCTGATTTTATTTTAACTGTTTTCTTTCTTATTATGGAGGAGCGGGTCTTACTGACACAGGTATTTTTAGGGTTCCGTACTCAAAGAGTAAAACAGGACCCTAGGTAGGTTGTACGCGGGCTGGGTTTCAGCAACTCGACTCGACTCGACGACAACGAAGACTTTCTACACCTGCAGCCTGTGGGTTAACTACACGCAGAAGGCTATCAGTGCTCTAAGAGTACAGTACAACAATGGTTTCAGGATACTGTTGTGTTGGATGTTCGCTGATGCGCATGTTGACGGGTTTGCCGCTATTATGCGCAAAATGGTAGCATCCGTGGTGCGCAGAATTCGGGGCAGCCCAAACACTCTACTGAGTACCATTGTTGACAGATTTGAAGGCCGTATCCAGAAACACTGGAACGATATTCATTGTTTGGTTTAATACCTAATGTTTATATTTCATGTACCCACTAACACTAGAATTAAGTTTTTCATATGTTTTTGCTTTTACTAACAACTATGGACAATGTTCCGAAATAATTTATTTGAATTGAATTGAAAAAGTGTTTTTTTTTGCCGTTTTTAGGGTTCCGTAGTCAAAAAGTAAAACGGGACCCTATTACTAAGAATTCGCTGTCCGTCCGTCCGTCTGTCTGTCACCAGGCTGTATCTCAAGAACCGTGATAGCTAGAGAGTTGAAGTTTTCACAGATTATGTATTTCTGCTGCCGCTATAACAACAAATACTAAAAACAAAATATTGTTTTAAGGGGGGATCCCATACAACAAACGTGATTGTTTTGCCGTTTTTATAGAGAATGGTACGGAAGAATTCGTGCGCGAGTCCAACTCGCACTTGGCCGGTTTTTTTTACCTACTAGGAAGACCCAACCCTGTAGTCATTTTGTACGCGTTTTTTATGAAATAAATAATTTTCATTTTCAAATCATTTTCATTTTCATTTTATTTTCAATGCCTTGATTACACTACACGTACCGAGCAAACGAGCGAGACAATGTTTTCGGCCGAGTACTCGGTACGTATTTATAAACAGTCACTCGCTATGTAAGCCCCCCCCCCCCCCCCTTCACTTCCGGCGTCTTGGGAGCGTTCTCATACAAAATTGTGCGTTATTTTATATGGGAACGCTCACACGACGCTGGTAGTGTGGGGGGGCCCTTATACGCACCGAGTACTCGCCCGTTTGCCCGGTACGTGTGATCAAGTGTGACTCAGTAGATCCACAGTCAGACTCTGCACAGTTCCGCGTCGCATGGCACTTTCGGAAAGAAAACTGCGCGCGATAGGCCCTTCTTATTATGAGCATCTACCCGCCAAATTAAAAAATGAATCATCTGACGAAACATTCAAGCGCCAACTTAGAATATTTGTATTGGTAAATCCATTTTATTCTGTTAATGAATATTATGAAAATTAAATATGTTTGACATTAATTATTGATTTGTACTAGTTGTATTTTATTGTAGTTAATTATTTTATCAATAATCCGAGCCACAAGCATGTGCATTCGCGGGACCCGGCACAAATTCAGATCAGTAAAGCATTTTTTCGGCCTCAACGACGGGGCAGCTCTACCCAACATCGCCCCCTAACCCCTCTCTACTCTCTACATGCAACCATCCATTCTTTTTTTTATATTTATATTTGTTGTAAATATTTGTTTATAATCCTATAAGTAATAAATAGTGTGGGTAAACTCAAAAAAAAAAAAGATTCTTTCAGCAAAAAAAAAAAAAACAAAAAAAAAAAATATTGTAGTTAGTGTGATTATTATTTGAATTTTGACGAACTTTTTTGAATCATATAATTCTCTTCTTGACTCAACTTGTATGTTGACATTTATAATTTGTACTTAATTTAATTTGATTTTTATTCTTTGTTTAATTATTTGACGATCATAATATAAAATCGTGTAAGTTGACTTAGTGTAATTTATATTGTATTTTTATATTATGAAATAAATAAATCTAAATATAAAATCAAGGCATAAAGGTAGCGTTACACGAGAGATTTCGTTATAAAATTAAATATTAGTTACGAGACTAAGAATATTTTGACGCCATAAATGTAAGTAACCTACTAAAAGTGTTTTTTGTTACAAGTCTGTTCTGGTCTGCTGCAATCCTGTTAGTATTCAAGTCGCGAGATATATTAAGGTCCCACCAGTGAAGTCTGCGGTCCAGAGATAATAGAAACACTAGCGAATATTATAACTCAGGACACGAGACACGGTAGGCACGTGTGACACAATTACATGGTTATAACACTTATAACGTCAACGTAGAGGGAAAAGAGTAGATAAACATGTCTGTATTTACGTACAGAAGGAAAAAACTTATGTTTGACAGCTAATAAATAAATAAATAAATATTTGCGGACAATCTTACACATATCGACCTAGTCCCAAACTAAGCAAAGCTTGTACTATGGGTACTAGACGACGAGATACATACTTATATAGAGAAATAAATACTTAAATACATAGAAAACATCCATGACTCAGGAACAAATATTCGTGCTCATCACACAAATAAATGCCCTTAACGGGATTCGAACCCAAGACCTCTAGCTTCGTAGGCAGGGTCACTACCAACTAGGCTAAAGCGGTCGTCGGTAGGCTAATACTTACCTAATTCAAGTTTCAAGATTTTTATTTGCTAGAATACAATTAATTGTTATAGTTGCCGTGTAAAATGTTTGCCCAGGATAATGAGAATTAGTAGGTAATTTGAAGAAATGTGTTAAACATTTTAGAAAACTACATACATAAAAGAGAAATGAAACCGGGTCTTTATGTTTGGATTTTGAATACAACTGTTTTCATTTTTTTTTTATACAACGATGGTGGCAAACCAGCTTACGGCCTGCCTGATGTTAAGCTAGTACCGTAGCCTATGGACACGTGACTCCAGAAGAATCACAATCGCGTTGCCAACCCTTTCTTCACTTGAGGATTCGCTGTGTTGGCAGATAGAGACATGCAACTCCCTCACTCCCAACACAGCGCATCCTAGGGAGCTCTAGATTTAAGTATATCATTGTAAACAGTAAAATTTTATATTTTATGTGAAAGTGATTGCCTAAGCATTAAATAATTGGTAATTAGTTGTAAGTGGCGACACAGCCTATTCTTTTTTTATAGTGGTAAAATTTTGATTTACTAAGGAAAATGTAGAAAAAAAAAACCACCCAACCCCCCCCCCCCCCCCTTATCTCCGTAGTTTACCGAGCGAAAATTTTGAAAATAATATATATATTTAACTTTAACGTAAGTTTTACCGGAAAAGTAGGTATAAGGAGACCTTTATTTTTATTTTGTTTATAATTCGTATAATCTACGATCAGTCAAAACAACTATGAGCAGATGAGTGGAGAGAGGTTGGCGATTGGCAAGGTAGGGCCATTACCCCAGCTTCTCCTAGTCAGGCAGCACATTGGCTCTCTTGAGTCTCTTCATTGGGTTTGGCTTTAGAAGCAACTGTGATAGAGGGTTTGGATGTGTTGCTCGGTCGTTGTAGTTAGCTGTGTAGCGTATGTAATGTACTTGCTCTATGGTCGAGTGTTGTTTTCTGAATCCGAATTGGTGGTCGGGAATAACATGGTCATTGTCTAGGCAAGGTGACAATCGTTCAAGGATGATCCTTTCCCACAACTTTGATAGAAAAAAAAGTCATTTAAAATTTAAATTTGCAATTTAATACGTTTGTTTTGAATTTTTTTCCTTTTGTATGGAAGTATTCTGAAAGTACCTTCTAGCAAATGAAAAAAAAATCAAAGTGGGTTCACATGATAAAGAATTATCTCTGAAAAACCAACATAGATTTTTTGTGGTGAAAGTTTGTACGGAACTCTCGGTACGCGAGGCAGACTCGCACTTGACCGGTTTTTTTATTAAACACAACAATGTTAATTTTTTGGCGTTTTAAAATGGTTTTCCTTGTATATGCAAGACGAGTAACGCAAGATTTTTTTAATTTTATAATGGCAAAGGGTAGTAAACTCAAATCATGCCATTCCGCTCCGCTTTGCCGCATCGTCCGATATTAGGTACTGCGAGTTATAGTGACACCTGTCCTCCGAATGTTTTTCCACTTAGGTACTTATCCATCCAAATTATCCATACTAATATGATAAAAGCAAAAGTAACTCAGTCTGTCTGTCTGTTACCTTGTCACGCTTAAACCACTGACCCATTGAAATGAAATTTGCAATGGAGATAGTTTTTATCTCGGAAGTTATCCCCCTAAGGGGATGAATGGGGGGTGAAAGTTAGTATGGAGGTAAGATGTAAACAATTTCCACGCGGACGAAGCCGCGGGCAAAAAATAGTCTCCTGTATAGTAATTTTATACGAATCTATGATGACTAAGTTATTTATTTATTATTTATCGTATGGCAATTTGGTGACTGGATTATATATGAAAGCTATATAAGAAAATAATTATGTTATTTATTTCATCTTCTTCTTTATCCTCGCCTTATCCCATTTCAGTTGGGGTCGGCTCTCCTAATCATGTTTCGCCAGGACATTCTGTCCTGGGTCGTCTGTGGGTCTATTTGGGCTGCACGTAAGTCCTTGTCAATGATGTTATTTATTTAATCAATAATCTATATACACAATTCAATAAAAAAAGATTTTTTCAAACCCACTAAACTAATTAGATTGATTAATTCAAAGGTAATTACAAAGTTATTATGAAAATAAAGAGAAAATTTCAATGTTCATCAGCTCAAGTGAGATAATCTAAACAATGAGTTTGACATACCCACAACACATTGAAAAGCACAAAAGGCCGTTTTGACCAATTTAAAACCATAGATATCCCTGTATAGTATCGGGAATAACAATGGAAACCAATGGAATCACGTCCAGCTGGTATAAAATCTCCATAAAAAGCTGTGTTCATTGTACTGCAGTGTAAAGGGACCAGCATATTGTATGTTGAAACTGCACTTTTTGTTCCGCAGTGTATAAATCTAAAATGTATCGCTAAGCTACCTACTTCGTATATCGGCGTTCGGACTGCAATATTTCAACTCTGCCTTACATTTTAATATAAACTATATATTGCGAAAAAGGACGTACGTCCCTTGATATACTTATTGTTACAGGACGTTTTATATCTGCACACTTTACGTGTGCATTGGCAAAGTGCAAAGTTGTGTTCCTTAACTTGAATATTTATGAATGAAACATTTTGTTGTAGCTTATATCTTAAATCAGCATCAAACGGAAGTTATTCCTTAAGCTGCTCCTTCAGTTGGAGTCGGTGCAGTAGCAGTAAGCTGTAACTGAGACAGTAAAAAACAAAAAACCTTATAAAAAACAGAAAAATAATTACATCTGCTATGTTGCTTATATTACGTCGATTGTGTCCAAAGGGAGCAGAATAATATATTTAACAGCGAGGGCGGTATATTGAATTTTAAGTGTAGTACAGATTCTACCGTAGAATCGTGAGCGTTACGAGGTATTCAAGTGTTTACGCCCAATACAGAAATCATTTGGCTACCGAATGACACATACATACTTACTGCTTTTCACACAGTCTATTAGGAAAATTTAAATCCCTCATTTGAGGGCAATAATGACTCTTTTTCTGATTAGCAGGTATAAAATAGTAGATTGTACAACAAGCGCATAACCCCTCGACTTAACTATCCACCCTCGCCGGTGGCTCGGGTAGATATTATCGTCTCAGGTTACATGGCTCATTTATGCCCGAGTTAAACACACTGCTTTTCACTTCGATTGCGAGAAAATAACACATAATTGCAAAATTTCATTAAATAATAGCTCATTCCCGTCACTTAACTTTTTAAAGTTTTTATGTTTAATTTTCGACACGTGATATTAGACTTAGGTACTTCATAATGCCAAGTCATTTAATGGTTCGATACGTTTGAAAATAATTAGTTGACTCCTATTTTATCTGGTTTTATTAATTTAGTAATGGAAAACACGGATGTGAAATTTATTAAAACAAATCAAATAAAATGACAAGTTCATTCTACGAAGTTTTATTGTATGTGCGCCTGTTAAGCCCGATTATCTTAGTCTTTAAAACAATTTTACTTTGTGCACTAGAGCATATATATAAATGGCATTTTGTGCAGCATACATTTAGCACAAAGGAGACCTTTGCGAGCATGAGAAGTGAAAAATTTATTTTATGCTAAGGGCTTTCAATGAGTGCTTCTTGATTGGGGTGGGAGGTGCTGAAGCGCGGTGATACGCTTGCAGTACTGCCTACATACCGCGTTGCGCCGCTCCCATGTACTACTTTGCCAATATAGTACAGACCCGTCAACCAGTAAGAAAATCTGGGCGAAATTAGTGAGCTCGCCCGTAAACTAGAAAATTGCATGCAGATTCTACCTACAAGTAAGGAAGCGGCCTTAATGTAAGCGTACGTTTATTACACTGAGTGAGTGAGAGTGTATAGCATTTTTATACTAATAAAAACAACGCAACAAAAAACATGATGTGTCTGTGTGTGTTAGTTGGGTTAGAAAAAGAGCATTAAAATGGAATGACTTTTATACAATTCTGCTTATAATGTATGCTTACATATTATAATAATGTCTGCGAAAATTTAATATTTAACGTTAGTAGGCTTTGTAAGTTTTGTATCGAGGGGATAATCTCAAAAATGTCTCAAAATCAATACTTGTGTTTTGAATATAACTTATTTGACATTAGTAGGTAGAAATTCCTTCTGATTATTGCTAGATATATGCATTTTATTTAACTTACACGGTATAAAGTGACAATAACCTTACTTCGAAAGCTAATAAACTTGTAGCTCGTTGCATAATAGAGCATTAATATTAATGACAGTCTGAACAACTTGGTCTGAAATGTTCAGCCCACTAATGTGGACCTAATGGTCAACGTGGGCGGGCGACTCTTTTAATAATGACGGGACTTTCAACTTTCAAACAGAATTTGTTCTAAAGTTGAACTGAATATACAATAAATATCGCAATTTAATCCTTTATAAGGCAGAGGGAATATTTTCCCACCCCTTTTGACGTTTTTTTCTGAAACGAATCCACGATCGGTTTTTATCTATGGCAATATTATTTGTGGACATATTCATTAAGTACTTATGAACGGTCTACATCACTTTTTTAGTCTATGACAGCTGATTCCCAAACTGACAGCTGCTGTCAGTTTGGGAATCAGTGAATTTCGGCACCTGTTGTTGACAAATCTTTGTTGATCTCAAATTTACGGGACGGGAAAAATGTAAGTTGCTATTATTCTTATTATTTAAGATACAAGGTACTTTTCGAGTCAGTCATATTTTTAATTTAGCATTTTTTTTATAATTTTTTTTTGTGATGGTAAATATATTCCCTCTGCCCTGTGTGGAGCATTTTGGATGGTGGTAAAAATATTCCCTCTGCCTGTGGAGTGAGCATGATGTGCATGATTTTTTTTGCGTGTTATTTTATTGCGTTGCATTTGCGTGTTACAGATTATGTTAAAAATGAGTTGGAGTAGACGAATACTCAACGATTTAGGGAGTATAAATGGATTAGAAGAGATTTTTGGCCTCTATGGTAATCATTGGTATTTGTTTTAATGATAAAAAAATGTTAGGCTGTTTATAACTTTTAACCCTTTATAAGGCAGAGGGAATATTTTTCCCACCATATATTTTGACGGTTTTTTCTGAGAAGGGACTGATTTGTACGTTTACAAGCAGAAAACGGCAGTCCATCGGTCACAACTGTATCTTGAAAAATAAATCTGTCACATCCTGAGAACCGTCAAAAGGCTTTACAGGTTGTCGCACAAGAGATCAGTAACGTGGCACACCACCACATGCCCACAGAAACGCCTACATATACACGCTGCAACCCTGCACCTTTTGTATTTTTTTTTAGTGCTACACTGTAACGTATAACGTTAAACATAAATACCTACTTACTGTAACATCTTACCAGAAATAGGTTATAATAAACAAGTTTTATTTCTCAATTTATCTTGTTGCGTAATGAATTTAATTTTGCCCTTAAACACAGAAATCCTGTAGGTACTAATAATGTAACGCGCGGGAGTTCGGAACATTCTAGGTATGTGACGTAGGTCCACCACCTCCCGCTGTTACTTTGCCGTGTGCGCCCGCGATCGCCATTTTGATCGCGTTCGCTCGTTCACTTTGCACCTAGGCGCGACACAGACAAGCCGCGCCACCTTTATTAAATAAAGACGCCGCTATTGAGCGGACTTGGCAAATTTTTATCATAATTATAATAAAATAAGTGAAGTGTTCCCAGGATTGGGTAAGTGTTGCACAATTGCTCATTATTTAAATGAATGTAGTTATGTAAATCGTGGTTCAGCTGGTGATTGCTTCCAACGGGATTAATTAGTTATTTTATCTTGGACGCCGAACACGCCACGCCCGCGTGTCTCGTCCTTAAGTTATTAGTACGACGAATGTGAACATTAATTTGAACTGTAAACTTTACGAATATACTGCCTTAAGTTTAATTCAAATTCAAAAATTCAAATTCAAATATTTATTCGTGACAATAAAAAAAAACACATACAAAAGAAATAATACAATACACATTTTGATGTAGTTTTTTTCCACGCTTTACTCGATTACGTACTTGTTTATTTTAGGTTAGCCTAGGTACATGCTACATTCATGTGTTACCTAAATATCTTATTTGATTCAGTGCTGTACTGTGTGCTCTAGTGTACTATTAATTGTTAACAAATTTAATATCATTGCTGTAATTTCCTATGCGGAAATTATGTATTTTCGTTACTTCACACCATGTGTTTTTTTGCCTGCGTGGCATTGTATTAAGCCTTGGTTTACATTTCTTATGCTTAATCATATTTTAAATAAGTCAGACTTACTACTTTGATATACCATGGAAAATATCCACGGTATATAATTTCCTAATCATAAATGTATTGAAATCATCCGAGAATCCTATGTTAACGCACCACGCTAAACAACTGCACTCCGCCGGCCTTGCTTTTGCATTTTCCTTCTTGCTTAATAATTCTGATGAATTAATTAATTACTTAGAAATATACAGTACCTCTAAATTTATTCGAATAGACTGTAAACTATAGCCGTGCCGTAACCTTTCAATCGTTTTGGTTCGATTAGTTATTAATTGATTTAATAATTAATTGATAATTAATCTTATTTCTCTTTCGGAAATTGCTGACTCACGCTTGGCATATGATTCTCGCCGCCCTGCTTTGCTTGTTTTGTACCTGGACTGCACCACCATCATTCTTGAATGCTCCTTTCTGTAAATTGCCACACCCCATTGCGTGAGCACATGGTTCTGCAGTCCCGGTCGAGACCCCTTATTTACCGTAAACGTGGACGCGTTGCAGGAACTACGTTCACCCTTGAAGCCCGAGGCAGACGCTCCCCTAGGGAGTAGTACACAAGTTGGAGGCCCCTGGCGTGTGACACTCTCCCGGCACTTACAACGCTACCAGCGCGTCCACCCACCACCTCGGACCACCATCGTCTCCTGTCGTCCAGGTTCGTACCGCGATGGGAGTGAGGGTATCCGGAAGGACCGACCACCCCTCAAACAGACCTGGCATCTAAGCCATAGCCCGACCTAGGCGAACGAACCGCCCCATAACATTTCACTTAACTGAATAATAAATTCTTAACCATCCTAATCTTCTATAATTTTGCTCCTAGATAGGTACCCCAAGTTAGGGCTCCCTATCTACGTGACAACACGGATGTGAAATGACAAAAGGTCTAAAATAACTTGCGAGAAATGTGCATTTCCACGTGTATAGCACCTTGCTTCATTGCTTTTTACAGAAAATAATATGACGTACTGAGGCAGAGTAATTCCAGACAGGCAGAGGGAACATTTTAACCACCGTGTTTTTTTAATTTTTTTTGTTTTTTTTTGATTTTCTGAAATAAGAAAAAAAAAACAATCTTGGAACATATTTAGTTATATTTTATCACCTCTAGATGCTTATACCTTATAAAGGGTTAACATGAAAACATTAACATTACAATAAAAAAGCGGCCAAGTGCGAGTCGGACTCGCACATGAAGGGTTCCGTTAAATAAATTGCAGTTTACGATTTATGACGTATTAAAAAAAAACTACTTACCAGATCTCGCTCAAACCAATTTTCGGTGGAAGTTTGCATGGTAATGTACATCATATATTTTTTTGAGTTTTATCATTCTCTTATTTTAGAAGTTACAGGGGGGGACACACACATTTTACCACTTTGGAAGTGTCTCTCGCGCAAACTATTCAGTTTAGAAAAAAATGATCTTAAAAACCTTAATATCATTTTTGAAGATCTATCCAATGATACCCCACACGTATGGTTTTGATGAAAAAAAATTTTTTGAGTTTCAGTTTTGTGTATGGGGACCCCTAAAACTTAATGTTTTTTTCGATTTTTGTGTAAAAATCTTAATGCGGTTCACAAAATACATATACATACCAAGTTTCAACAGTATAGCTTTTATGGTTTCGGAATAAAATGGCTGTGACATACGGACGGACAGACAGACAGACGGACATGACGAATCTATAAGGGTTCCGTTTTTTGCCATTTGGCTACGGAACCCTAAAAAGTCAAAGTTATTTAGACATATTACATGCACATAAAATATTAATGGCGATAAATTACCACCGGTTCGGAAATAAAAACTCTTCCCCGAAAAGAACCGGCGTAAAAACTCTGCGAGTTGGTATTTTTAGGGTTCCGTACTCAAAGAGTAAAACGGGATCCTATTACTGAGACTTCGCTGTCCGTCCGTCCGTCTGTCTGTCACCAGGCTATATATCAAGAACCGTGATAGCTAGAGAGTTAAAATTTTCACGGATTATGTATTTCTGTTGCCGCTATAACACCAAATACTAAAAACAAAATAAAATATTTTTTAAAGGGTGGCTCTCATACAACAAACGTGATTTTTTTGCCGTTTTTATAGATAATGGTACGGAACCCTTCGTGCGCGAGTCCAACTCGCACTTGGCCGGTTTTTTTAATCGATTAAGGCAAAGTTCACTCCGAAAATGGATTTTTTTTAAATTGCTCTTGTTTGGATTATAATACGGCTACCTTAAATTTAATTAGCAATCTTGAGGCCTTTCTCGAGGGAAATCAGCTATTTGAGTTCTGAGTTTTTGACTTTCGATCGATAGAAAACAATCACGAACATAGGTCTAAAATACACTTGAAAAAATCGTAACAAATTATGCACAACAGCTTAACATATTACAATTAGTTTTAAAAATCAGCAATGTCATGTTTGAGGGAAATCAGCTATTATTTTTTTATTTATTAAAACGCACAAATAAAAACAATTAAAATACATGATATCCGCGCTTTCAAACACGCACTTCCATCTCGCTCACGCTTATGCTCAGTGAGAGGGAGAGAAGACCACAAACCTACGTCCCCTTAATATTGTAGGAGGTAAATTAATACATGAGCATAATCCTTTAAGTGAGTGCAAATCCCATTAGAATATTATGTCTTCTTTAAATTATGAAAAAAATATTCTTGATTTCAGATTTTTTTTGGTGACAGTAGTGAACTAAACTTTACACACTTATAATAAGTAACGTTACAAAACCTATTACCAAGTCATATATAAATAGTTTAAAAAGTTCGTAAAGGGGCACATGCGCTCAAAATTGATACAATTTTATTCTTAAGACTTTAGAATGATGATATAACTATGCTGCCAAGCTATTAGCATTCAACAAACATGAATCTACTATGCCATCGGTATTCATACGCAAGCCAATGCAAACTTGACGATAAAATCACCGAATACCGTGTTAGATATTGGATGACGAAGTGACTAGCTTCAACGGTCCGTACACGACTAAATAAATAGGGTCGATAAGAACAGCTCCGTTCATTGGATAAGGTAGGTAAATAGTAAACAGTGTTGTTAATTTACTAAGTCGATTTCTTCTAAGTACCTGGTAAATTTTAATGAAAAAAAATGGTTGTAAACGTCGTGTTATATTTACAAGCGTATGAATAGGTCTCGTGAAGTTTTATGATGAAATAATAAGTAATATTTAAATGCTTAATAACGTTGAGAGTGTAATAAAACGCTTCTCAAACTTTTAGGTAACTTGCGAAAAATACAATAAATATGCTAGAAAATACCGAGGAAATAAAAAAAAAAAAAAAAAACCATTTTGTGGCACCAAATTACATTTTCAGTTTGTACGGAAATTATGAAAGAGTGTCGTCATCTGACATTTCTAAAATACGAATAAAATATGAAGTCTTCGTTTTATTGTAATTTTAAATGTCACTAAATTCCTCAAAATGCAATTTTAATAGACAAAGATAGGCACCACGCTGGCATGAATAGATTTTATGAAAACTTTGAACAAGTTTTGAATCATTTTCTATGTAGGTAGGTACAACGAAATAAGGCCAATTTTACGGCCTTACCCTTTTACCAATATACTTACGTATTAACTGCCCAAACATTTGTGTCTACGCCTACGCAATAAAGCATCACTACAATGTTTGCGTTGCTCAAGAGGATTAATATCATACAAGAGCGTTCCCGTATGTATTGTCAAGAGAATAAGGAAAATAAAGAAAAACATTTCAGTTCATTACAATTTTGCTGCTGACTATATGTTCATTGTATAGCATGAACGTTCTCACATCGACTTGGAGCCTCGAGCGAAGCCGTACTGTCAAGCGTCTAAGTTGACATACATCATGTACTCTAGATGATTCCAACGATAATACAGACATTACTTGGAGAAATTGTAAAGAAAAATGTTTTCTAAACCTGACAGTCGGTATTCATGCATTAATGTTTTGGTAATGTATAAAGCGAGAGACGTGCGCCATATGTAAATTGGATTATCCGTATCTGCCTTTTTTCCTGAATACACGCATGATTGTATGTATGTGTCGCCGTAAAATTGGAAGAACCGTTAGTTTATAATCTACCTAGTAATATTATACACTGAGTGGTACGTTTGGTTAGTTTATAATTTAACGCGGTTCGATCTCCATACAAAAAATTGAAGAAATTTTTGTAACAATCTTTCATAAATTGGCTTTCCATTTGCGCGAAATTTCCCATTTCCTAGAATAAACTTGTATTAACTTGAATAATTTGAGAATAACCGTTTTCCCAAAGTATCATGTGACAAACTAATTTCTACAATTATTCTAGATTATACAAGTTTATTCTAGGATAAGTTTCTGTCAAAAATGACATTTTTGGTACAAGTTTTTATCGCCGACTGTACTTTTCTGCATACCATTATCAACTACTCATTGAGACGATTCTAACGAGACCAAACTCGTTGGGGTCGTGTCGTTTTATTGCGGAGTTCCTATGGTAACCTTCCAGCTTCAACATCAGCTCAGCTCCATGTCATCATAATATTGCATTATCATGCGATATACATATGCATACAAAATTTCAGCTCAATCGGATAACGGGAAGTGACTGAAAAATGGATTGCAAATTTTGACGGACAACTTACATACTTACACATTTACATACATACGAACAGTGCAAGTTAATAATATAATAAATATTCTAAAGGGGAAATTTCGCGCAAATGGAATGCCAATTTATGAAAGATTGTTACAAACGTTTCTTAAAATATCACGCCGTTAGCCTGCGAATGTCAAAAGACGTTTTGTATGGTGATCGAAGCACTGAACTCAGTCCTCGCCTGCGCAGCGCGCGGGAGCGAAGGTAGGACGATAACGGGGTGCGGGTGACGCGCGAGAGGCGAAGCCCGGCAATGAAGGTCACAAATTGTGAAGTGCGAGTCTGGAATGAAGTGGAATGTACAAAGGATTATTTATGATTTAATAAAGCTCCATAGAAAGAAAGACAGAAAATATATTTTCATCACACTTGCTCATAAATGGTGTTATTCCTTGCCTGTATACAGAAAGACAATGACCTAAATTGTTCCCGCGGGAAATAATGGCCCATGGGAAGTAATGAGCTTGTGTGTGATCTGATTGGTTAAAAGCAAATCAAACAAATTGGTTGGCAAATCTAGTTGGCCGCGCGTCACAAGAATTCTTCTCTGTGATTTGTTGAAAGAAATCTAGCAGGCCGTGGGGCGCCACGCCCCGCCCCCTCGTCCTCCACTCGCAAATCTGTATGTGAAGTTGTCAATTTCGTTAATTTTTGATTGGTGCGGTTGTATGAAACTTAGATTTTTATGTCTTTTGTAGTTATTTATTTCCTCGCAAGTGTGATGAAAAACATTGTGTATAACACGGGCGTAAGAATATTGCAAACTCGAGTCATCAAACGCCCTCCGCCTTACGGCGTCGGGCTCCTGATAGACTCTCGTTTGCAATATTCCTCATACGCCCCTTGTTAAACAATGTACTATTATCAACGTCTACACATTACAAAATAAACAAAACAACGACGTTAATAGGGATCCATTCAGCATAATGCCGCGGCTCTGATCTTCCGTGTAGCAATACTGCGAATGACGACACAAAAAAAGACGAAACTTTTTAAAACATATAATATTCTGGCAAGCTCTGTCAGCTGCTAAAGGTATAAGATATATTATATAAGATGGATAATTATATAATAGTATTTAAGTTAACTACCTATTTTTAGTTATCTTCCATGTAAATATATTTAGTCAATGTTATTTAACTTAAGTTATTGTGAACAAATTGACATTTAGTTTATTGACACTCATTATCCTCCTAGCGTTATTCCAGAGGGGTAATCACGTAACGTTCCGAACGCGCGTCGGTACAATTTAACTGTCAAATATCCATATAAAAAGTGACATTTAGACCTACCTGACGCGCGTACAATGCGTTACGTGATCGACCCACTGGTTGTGCTCCTAAAGGAGCCCGGGGTCCGCTTTGATACCTAATCCCAAGATTTGATATAGGCACTAGTTTTACGAAAAAGACTGCCTTCTGACCTTCCAACCCAGAGGGAAAACTAGACCTTATTGGGATTAGACAGGTTTCCTCACGATGTTTATTTACCTTCACCGAAAAGCTAACAGTAAATATTCCGTACATAAGTTCCGAAAAACTCGTTGGTACGAGCCGGGATTCGAACCAACGACCGCCACTTGACAGCCGCATGCCTGAACCATTAGGCTAATTTCTGAATAACTATAATTGTTCCTGCTAGGGGTATTGGGTTTTAATTATCTGGAAGCGAGGCGTAACTATGCACTACTCACGGTTGATTGTAAAATTTTGAAAGGTGATTCAGACTGCCGCCTTGAACTGGTGGAGCGGATAGTGAGGCTGCACACAGTGCACACTCCGTTGTAATCTTGGATGCATCTACGTCCGCGAAACCGACCACTGCTTGCTCATCCGGAGGCGCGAACTGTGGCTCACAGTAAGACGCCGCTTATTTGAGCTCTTCACTGCCTCAATGTACCTACTTCTTGCATCGGCTTCTGACTGGGATGTTTTCACTAGTAGCGGGGTAAAAGTCTGTCGTGAATGCTTAAGGTTCAGCGAGACGATGGATGACCGTCAGTCTTCGATAGTATAAGTATACTGGTGATGTTAATTCTAAGATTCACAGTGCAATACTGTGTAATAATTGTTTGGATAAATAAATAAAATAAATAATAATAAATATAGGTAAACTATTTATGTTTCGATTGGGAACTTAAGCAAAACAGGTAGTCATATAATAATATTTTAAAGAAGCCTACTCCATATTTGTTTAACATTTTCAGGAGTTTGTCTGTAGGTCAATCTATATGTATTCAAATTTCCGATCCCTAACCCTTCTACGGCAGTCAGATAAAAATATAAACAACATTAAATATTTTTTTAGGGTTGTCTCCCGTGTTCACAAAGTGGCTACTTTATTCGTCAGTTCCAATAAGAAACTGCGTCCACCTTATTTCATGGACATTATCATATTATATGTGAAAAGGATAACGTTATTTGCCTCCAATGGGACAAGCACAGTTTGAGCAAAACGGCTGAGTTAAATATTTGAAAAGCATACTTCACTTCAATACTCACTTATCCGTTCACTTTTGGCGGAGTGGTCGTGGATGAGGCAATGATGTCTGTTTAACTGTTGTTGTTTTCGTCACACACAACAGATCTGGGCTTCAATTTTCAGAACGTTCGTGAAAATCTATTCAAGCAATCTTGAAAATATACCTAATGGCGGAAGTCGAATAATCCTTTATCCTTTCTCGAAATCTCACACGAGATATTTCTCCCGCGTTTGAGAAGCATGAGTGGCCAGTGACAATCAAGATATTTTATCATTGATTTATAAATCACAATTAAAGGATGACTCACGCTTGAACGGGCCGTGTCCGGCCCGGGCCGTTTTCTAAGAAAAACGTCAAGCCCAGCCGGGCCATGGCCGGGCCGTGCCGACACCGAGCCGCTCCCGAAGCTCGGCCGTGGCTCAGCCGGGCTTCGGTATCGTTAGTAAACACGCCGACGTTTTTCTTAGAAAACGGCCCGGACCGGACACGGCTCGTTCTAGCATGAGTCATCCTTCAACCTGTCTGTGGAGCGAGTGAATTCCATTATGGTGTCTTTGGGTTGCTTTCTTTCTTAATAATGTCAGTATAGGAACAAGCATCTCTGATGAAATGCAAAGAATTATATGAAGTCGCAATAAGCCAACATGAGGACTACCTATGTGTAGTTTAATCTTTTCTTTGGACTGAAGAATGATTCTCAGTACACGGTTCCGTGCCCGTGCCTAGAGCTATAACCACGAACTTCGAAATTCGAAGTTCTGGTATCTCCATCGCACTTGCAATACTCGAGTGACAGGGATGCATTTATACTAACTTTGAATTTCGATTATCGTGGTAGCGCCGCCACAGGTCAACAAATCATTCTTAAATCTAGGCCTAGCTATAGATTAGGTAACCAATATACACATAGTAGATAAAGGTAACAAATCAAGCGGTCGTTTACCAACAAGACGGACCGATCATGTGTAAAGATCCACGCTAGACAAGCGGAGCCCGAGCGGAGCTTTTGTGGGCGCCGTCGTTTTCGGCTCAATTATGGTTACGTTCGCTGTAAGTCCACGCTTGAGCCGCAAACGACGACACTCGTGCTCGGCTCGTCTAGCGTGGATCCACCTTTAGACTCGTCGTCCTCCAAATTCTACACAATCGTAAGAGACGCGTCGGTGAAGTCAGATTATCCGATGCCATCCTGATGCTAACCACGTCACGCCTGACGTAGAAAGAGAGAGAGAGAGAGAGAGAGAGAGAGAGAGAGAGAGAGAGAGAGGTAGTAGATGATGAGAACATCATTATTGGTAGGGTTTTCAGACATTTCAACCTGGCAAAAAGACGCATAAAAATTAACTCATAATACCAATTGCTGCATCTGTTCTCTCAATCGTACCGGGATCACTACAGCGACCCATTTGCCTTTAAGACCCTCTCACCGTTGCCACAAAGCTATGGTGGTACCCTTTGGAATCTATTACCGCTCCACTAATTCACAAAGATCTGGCAAAAAGATCAAAAGTTTTCTCTTTCTACAACATTTCCTTAATAGCATCGAAGCATTTTATTCCAAATTTCTGGTGACATTACTGAACTGATTCCTAACTATTCATCACACTTGCTCATCAATGGTGTTATAACATGCAGGCGTATCATATAGACCAGCTATAGCCGAATTACCTCCCACGGGAGTTATGGAGTTTTATAACTCCCGAGGTAGTTATGAGCTTGTGTGTGACCTGATTGGTTTAAGAAAATATACGAGTAGTTGGCCGCACGCAACAAGAATTCTGCTCTGTGATTGGTTGAAAAAAAAATCTAGTAGGCCACACGCTGCAAGAATACTGCTCTGTGATTGGTTGAAATATTGAAACTGCGCGCTTCCACTCGCACTGATCTGCGGGGCTAGCACAACTGACACAACAAGCGCGACGCGAGTCGAGAGAATCTACCCGCCTCTTTCTAATTTGCACAATACGAGTGAGACAGGAGTCGCTGAGTCGCGCGTGACACGACTAAGCAGCAAGTTGTGCTAGACGTACTGGAAGTTAAGTTGTCAATTTCGTCAATTCTTGATTGGTGCGCTTGTACGAAACATAGATTTTTCTGTCTTTTGTAGTAATTTATTTCTTCGTAAACGTGACGAAAAACTTTATGTAAAAAACACGAGCGTAAGAATATTGCAAACTCGATTCATCAAAAGCCCTCCGCTCTCGGGCTTCTGATAGACTCTTGTTCGCAATATTCCACTTACGCCCCTCGTTTAACAATGTACTATTGTTGTATCGCTAAGGGTCGCCAGTACGCTCGACTTTCCATATAAACATAATGGGGTTTTCTTTTTGAATTCTAGAATAATATGAAACTAGTTTCTGTTGCTAGAAATAATAAAAGAAATATTTCGTAAATTGGAATGAAGTGGGAAATAATTTCCCGTTATTTGATTAAGGGTTAGACATGGCGTATCCCATTGTGTGTAACAAGTTTCATGTTATTCCAGTATGCCGTTTTAAAATGAGAACCAAACCTCGTTTGTATGGAGAGCCGACTTGAGTCGACCGTCCTGGGGACTCTTAACCTTTTCGACCCCAACGACGCATATATCCAATTATCCACACCGCAGGTTACACGCCAACGACTGATATACGCGTCAATGAACCCAGCGCGATAGCAACCTTCTTGCATTGGCATAAGGTTTAACTCCGCACTAAATGTCTTGTTGACTTGACGTGTGATTGACAACTTTTATTTTTAACAGAGCGCTGAAAAGGATCATACCAATAACTGACCACCAGCAACTTCGTTTCTACTAGAAGGAATGCGATGCGGATATAGGTGCCGTTCAACAAGTGACTGAGTGAGAATCGCTCAACCTAATGAGCTCAATCTTGAAGTCGCGGGTTCGAATCCTGGCTTGTACAAATGAGATGTTCGGCCGGGTTACCTATCTGAATCACTAAAAATGGTTTCCCAACAGTATCGTTTGTCCGAATTTTCATTTGTCCTAGAAGCCGTTTCTCTGAAGCCATGACATTTTCAGGATGATTTTAAAACAAACCTAACCTAACCTAACGGGTTCTATGCGATAAGTTTAAAAAAAATATTGAAAAGCTTTTGAGTTTTCGAGATAATTCTTTTTTTTGCCGAAATGACAGACTCAGTCAAATTTAAAAATATTACATACCTAAATGCAAGCATCGTAGAAACTTCTATGTCCTTGTACCTTCCCCTCTCCTGCCTCAGTTGCGCGTCAGCGTATGCCGAGGTCGGTAGTGCCCGCGTTTAGTTTTGGTGAGTACATTTCTTTCTCCGACCGTCTCTGAGCTTAGAGCATTAAACCAATTGGTTTAATGCTCTAAGTCTCTGAGACGGGTGGTAGGCGTCTACGTATTTTTTCTTAGGGGTCTCAGAGACGGGTCGCAGGTGGTTAAGTAATTATGCTTTGTTATTCCAAAGCACAAGTGGTGCTGAAGAACGGTTGGAAGTACGGTAAACCTGCTCTACTTCAGACCCAAAGAAAAAACGCAGGACCCAACACATGTGTTTGGAATACAAACAACCAATTTGCCTAAAATGCTCGAATACATTGTGCATTCACTGCCGCGAAAAGCAGTAACTTTATAAAAATACTAGCTTTTGCCCGCGACTTCGTCCGCGCGGAACTCGTTTATATCGTAACTTTCTCCCCCCTTTTAACCCCCTTAGGTGATGAATTTCCAAAAAAAACTATCTTTAGTAAGGATTCTTTGGGAAGGCCCCGGAATTCAAAGTATCTCTACACCAAATTTCATCTCAATCGGTTCAGTGGTTTAAGCATGAAAAGGTAACAGACAGACAGAGTTACGTTACTTACTCCGAACGCCTTTTTTTTACAAAATAGACTCCGCCGCAAACTTGGTTTCTATGACCCGCCTCACCATAATAGATGCATGTAGGCTTTTTTCAGTATTATTTTGCATATTTTCATATCACACGGCCGTTAGGACCTTTTCTTCTAAACCGTAGGACTAAATTAACTGACTTGTAATTTAAATATTTTATACTAAAAATAAAGATACATCAACAAAATGTTACATCTAATAGTTTTCAAAATAGCCATAATAAAACGTCTTTTTTACCACGTTTTAGAAAACATCTTCGAAACTACCGCCATAAGGTACCTTTACCCTTGGAACGTCGCATACATATATTTACCTATGTAATGTTCCTATTCCCCAGGACTCCCAACTACCGCTATACCATCCAATTTTTTACCCCCTATTTCACCTCCTTGGAGAATGCTCCAGGACTCAAACTATCTCTATACCAAATTTCATCTAAATGGGCTACATCCATATTTTCACCCCCATTTCACCCCCTTAGAGGATGATTACCGGAATAGAAACTATCATAATATGTCCTTTTCCAGGACTCAAACTATCTTTCAACCAAATTTTATCAAAATGTGTCACAAACAAATTTCCACCCCCAATTACACCCACTTAGGGGATGATTTTCGGGATAAAACTATCCTTTGGAGTGCGTGGGGTTCTATCGAAATCTTCAACCCTCATTTCACCACCTCAGGAAATGATTCTTCGGGATTAAAACTATGCATTGTCCTTCCCTAGGACTCATTATATTTCTTTACCTTTCATCTAAATGGGTTTATCCAAATTTTCACCCCCTATTTCATTCCTGAGGGGATGATTTTCGGGATTAAAACTATCCGTTGTCATACTCCGGGACTCAAACTATCGTTCAACCAAATTTCATCAAAATGGGTCACAAACAAATTTTCACCCCCAATTACACCCCCTTAGGGGATGATTTTCGGGAGTAAACTATCCTATGTTCTTCCTCAAGACTCCAACTTGCTATACCGTAAATGGGTTCCATCCAAATTTTTATAGCCCATTTCACCCCCTTAGGAAATGATTTCTGGACTAAAAATTATGTTAAGTCCTTCCCCAGGACTCTTAACTATATCCATACCAAATTTTATCTAAATCGGTTCTATCCAAATTTTCACCTCTCATTTCATCCCCTCAGGAGATGATTTTTCAGCATGAAAACTATGCATTGTCCTTCCCTGGGACTCCTTCTATCTCTATACCAAATTTTAACTAAATGGGATTTATCCACATTTTCATCCCTATTTCATCCCCTTGGGGGATAATTTTCGGGATTCAAAACTATCCATTGTCATTTTCCGGGACTCAAACTATATCTATACCAAATTTGGTCTAAACGGAGTCCATCCAAAATTTCACCCCCCATTTCACCCCCTTAGGAGAAGATTTCCAGAATAAAAACTATCCAATGTCCATCCTCAGAACTTAAACTAACCTCTTAACCAAATTTTATCAAAATAGATTACATCAAAATTTTCACCCCTCCATTTTACCCCCTAAAGGGAAGATTTTCTGGATAAAAACTATCCTTTGACCTTCCCCGGGACTCAAACTAATTATATACCAAATTTGATCTAAATCGGTGCAGCCGTTTAAGTAGCTCCATACAAATTTCCACCCCCTATACATATAAAAACTACCCTAAGTCCTTCCTAAGGACTCAAACTATCTCTATACCAAATTTAATTTCATCGGTTCAGCCGTTTTTACGTGATGCGCGGTCACATAAACAGACAAACAGATAAACAGACAAACAGAAAAAAATTCTAAAAACTGTTGGAACGTGTTCTGTTATCGATTTTAAGTATCCCTAGCCAATTTTTTTTCGAATATCTTCCATGTACAGACTTTCGACCCTCTTCAGCTTTATTATATGTATAGATGACCGTTGTTATATTTTAACATTGTAAATAAGCTTTGTTGATTATTGAAGAATAAGAAATTATTACTTTAAAACGTTGTAATTTTAGTTGATCTCACCTTCCAAAGGATATAGGTAATCCTAGATTAAAATTAAAGACTGGTGCCATACGTTATAAGAAAAACTACGTAACGTTCACGGTTATGATATTGTTATAAGATTAATAAATAACTTAATTTGTGTATTTTGTTGTTTCTATTTCAAATTACCTATATGATCCATATTATTTAATAAATGAGGGCGATATTATGTAGCCGTCCTTAGGACGGGAGGTAGGTGCTTGTGTGGTAAAAATTGTAGGTAGGTAGTTAAGTACACAAGTTGGAGGCCCCTGGCGTGTGACGCTCTCCCGGCACTTACTACGCTACCAGACTCAAACAGACCTGGCATCTTGACGACCGCTTTAGCCTAGTTGGTAGTGACCCTGCCTACGAAGCAAGAGGTCCTGGGTTCGAATCCCGGTAAGGGCATTAATTTGTGTGATGAGCACGAATATTTGTTCCTGAGTCATGGATGTTTTCTATCTATTTAAGTATTTATTTCTCTATATAAGTATGTATATCGTCGTCTAGTACCCATAGTACAAGCTTTGCTTAGTTGGGGACTAGGTTGATTTGTGTAAGATTGTCCGCAAATATTTATTTATTTATTTATTTATCTAAGCCATAGCCCGACCTAGGCGATCGAACCGCCCCATAATATTTCACTTAACTTAATAATAAATTCTTAACTATCCCAATCTTCTATAATTTTGCTCCTAGATAGGAACCCCAAGTTAGGGCTCCCTATCTACGTGACACAGCCTAACCTTCGAGAACACTACGCACATTATAAAGGCTCATATTATACCGGAAATCGAAACTAACTTAATTCTAGGTGTCGATTTCTGGAAGGTGTTTAAGGTTTGTCCGAAATATTTAAATGTAATTGATTATATATCCTTGTCTGAACCCACTTTAGCTCAAATAAAGTCGGACACACATCGGACCAGAAGCACATTTGAATTCTTACAGTAACCTTAGTACGTCTGAAAAACTTATAGCAGATAACATTATTGATCAATTTAATGATATCTCATTTGACAAGAAGGGCTTAGGTAGGACCTCGCTTATTACTCATCGTATTGACACAGGGAACTCAGAACCTATAAGACAAAGATATTATCGCCAATCTCCAGAGAAGCGCATTTTTACGGAGCAAGTAGATGAAATGTTATCATTAGGTGTAATATCCCCCTGCGAAAGCCCATGGTCTTCCCCTGTGCTAGTAGTTGGCAAGAAAGATGGTAACTGCCTTGACAGTAGAAAACTTAACTCAGTCACAAAGAAAGACGCTTAAAGTCTCCCTTATGTATCCGAAATACTAGACAATTTGAAGAATCTAGGTAATCTAGTACCTAGGTACCTAACTAGTATCGATCTATCAAAGGCTTTCTGGCAGTTTCCTATTCACGAGGACGACCGGGAAAAGACTGCGTTTTACGCCCCAGGAAGAGGGACTTTTATGTTCAATGTCACCGTTTTTGGTTTAACAAACGCTCCAGCAACGCAGCAACGCCTTGTAGACTCCCTGTTCATGTCCGATCTAGAACATAAAGCCTTTTGCTACCTTGACGATGTCGTCATAGTTAGTGAGTCGTTCGACGAACACGTCTCAGTTCTTTTACAAGTACTAGAAAAATTTAAGACGGCAAACCTGACTATCAATTTCGAAAAGTGTCGTTTTTTTAGCGACACCTTAAAGTACTTAGGGTACGTAGTGGACAATCACGGACTTAGAACGGATCCAGATAAAGTTGAAGCCATCTTGAATTATCCTGTCCCGACAAATAGGAAAGAGGTTAAGCGTTTTCTTGGCACGGCCTCCTGGTATAGACGATTCATTCCAAACTTTAGTACTACGGCAGTACCACTTAATAGACTCACCTCAACCATGAACAAGGCCGCCTCATTCGTTTGGACACCAGAAGCTGACAAGGCTTTTGCGGAGCTGAAAACTCGCCTTGTACAGGCTCCCGTTTTAGCCTGTCCTAATTTCGATATACCTTTTGAAGTCCACACAGACGCGAGTAACTATGGAGTAGGAGCGATGCTGTCGCAGACCTTGGATGGTGTGGAACATCCTGTAGCTTTTATGAGCAAATCCTTAACTGGTCCTGAACGTAACTACAGTGTAACTGAGAGGGAGGCCCTAGCTGTTTTGTCAGCCACGGAGCACTGGAGATGCTACCTGGAGAACGGTCGTCCTTTTACTGTTTACACTGATCATTATGCACTTAAATGGTTCTTATCAAATAAAAAAAAATACAAAAATACAAAATAGTTTATTTCACAAAAACAAATATAACATTAAATCGAGGCTGTCCATCAGTGACCAAACTAGATCTAGAAACAGTTTGAACGATATGGTAGTATGATAGATGATGTATGAAAGTGTAATGTAGTGAATAGGACCCTCAGCTCTTCTCGAAGGAATTTTCTTCTAGGAAAAATCCTTCTTCTAGGAGACGGTGTACTGTAACGTTTAACGTCAAACATAAATACCTACTGTAACATCTTACCAGAAATAGGTTTTAATAAACAAGTTTTATTTCTTAATTTACACAAATATAAAAAAAAAAACTTGGAATTTTTTTTTCTTCTAAATAAATTTATTTGAATTGTTTTACTCTTCTGGAGTGCTATAAGTATTTTTTTTATTTTAAAGACACAAAAAAATGAAATAAAAATTTAAAAATCACAAAAATATCAGTTGAAAACCAAAATGCAAAAACTATTATGACTCGTTACATGATGTTACCTCAAAATCCGCATTGACTGCTGTGCTGTGCTATGATGTCGTGGTGCCAAGATACATTACTTGGAGGTAATAACTTTATATCAAAATATCTCCGAATTCAAAAATAAATAAATTAATGGGACACAAGGGGTTACTGCTAATGTTCTAAGGAAGCGCGCTAAATATTTGCTCCTATTACAGGCCACACCCTGTATAAACTTTTCTTAAGAAAAAAAAAACATGGCAAATAATACTGACGTCTCTATAAAAAAATAATCCACAGTTGACACAATACGTCTGTCAGTTCTTGTAAATAATCACAATTTCTGTCCTAAACACCTCGGCGCGGCGTCACACTTGACCGCTTTCTCACTTTCAAGGAACACCTGACAGGCACTGGTCGCCAATTACAGACTCGCAATAATATCATGCAAAAATTTACTGGAACCTCCTGGGGAGCAAACGCTAACACCCTTCGCACTTCAGCTTTGTCGCTAGTATACTCCGCAGCGTAATACTGCGCGCCCGTCTGGCTGGGCAATGCACACACCGCCAAAGTTGATAGTGAACTGGACAAAACTATGCGTCTCATTTTTGGCATACTACAGTCTACGCCTTGCCACTGGCTCTCAGTACTTTGTCAGATTCCTCCGCCAGAACTCAGGAGACAGGAGGCACTTATGATGGATTTTCGTTAGATCAGGGCTAAGCCCAGTCTCCCTATGCACGGTGAATTTATGGACCCTATAAGATGCCGCTTGAAGTCCAGACATCCATCTTACCGCATTGTTCAAACACAGTCTCAAACTAGCATTAACCTCAACCAGGAGTGGAAGCGGTCTTGATCTACTATAACGGCTGGAAAGTTTGGCTCGAGTATTGTCCCAGGTTCAAAGTTAGAAGGGTTCTAACTACTGAGACGGACCTGGTGTAATCTCAACAGGCTGCGCACCAGTCATGGTCGCTGCAGCCTATATACCGTTTTCGTTGTCGCTGGCAGGATTCCCCTTCCTGTGAATGTGATGCCGTAGAGCAGAGCATTCAACACATTATCCAAGAGTGTCTGTTAACTCGGTATACCGGAGGACCCCCAGAAGACCTGATCAATTTGAATGACGAAGCCCTTAATGATTAATGCTCTGGAATTTAATTTATGATTTTTTATCTGACTTTTGACTTGCCATAAGAATAAATAAAAAAATGTTTAAAAGATCGATATTTTCTAGTTTCTTAATTATCTTAGTGTTGTATCCATATGTGGCCGACTCAACATTTATAATTTCTCATGCTGAAGAACCTATTACAGGTTTGAGTTCAATTCTTGTTTACAATTTTACATTGTCATCTCGAGTCAAAACAGGAGAGTTACGTTACGCAGCCAAAGTCACGTGGTCAGCGCACAGTAGTTTTTAGTACGTTACCGATGAAAAATCAAAAAACAAAGACCTTATTGCAAATCTGCTGCATGAGACGAATCGAATGACATATTAATCATCAAAATCGGACCATAATTGTAGATCTGATAGCATGTACACAAATCGGGCTCGCGTAATAATAATATGCCCGCAGGGCAGCTTGTCCGTCTCCGGCGTGTCTTCGTCGGTCGGAGTGGAACCCCAAGGGGGCCCGTAGGACTCTCAGCTCTGGCTTGCCTTCATTGGCCGTCCAGAGAGGAGTCGTTAGAGCTATATGCTCCAGGGGTGGAAGTGTTAAAGGGCATAACGCCGCGAGTAACTTCGGAGAAAGCGCAGCACCACCTCTCGACACCCCTGAGCCGCTCACCCGGTGTTGCTCCTGGCCGTCTTTACGACGGCATTTTTAGGGGCCCATCTAATGAGCGGCTAGTCACCGCCTGCCTCGATAACGTTGTGGATAACATTGTTATGGCAGGTGTACGGATCTTTTTGCAATAGCCCAGTTTCATATTCCACCCAAATCCCATCACCATAGAACCCGTTCTCTATCCATATAACCCACAATAGCCCCAACGCCTGTTGGAACCGGTTCACGGGTATCTACCGATGTACCCGTGAATGGGTTCTAGCAGGTGTATTACATCACATTAAACTTCGTCTCCAAAGGGCCTCTACGTGTTGGATCTATATCCCCACGCACGCCTTCTAAAGAACCGGGCTTTGTCCCGTGAATTTAAACTACATAAAGATAGATAGATTTTTACTATGTAAAGGGAATAATTGATTGACAGGAATATTAAGTTAGGTACAATAGAATTACACTTAAACAGATTAATACCCATCTGATAGATCCCGGGACGGCAGGTTTAGTTCTACTCCCTGCATTATTATGGCAATATATTTTCTTTAAGTTTCATGAACATCTTCCCGGTACCTATAGCAGAACATATATAAACATAAAAAATGTATGTAAACAGTCATATGGCTGGCTCGTGCGGAACATATCGGGCCTACAATCGACCCCTCGTTAGGTTTTACAACGTTGGCGTGATTCCGGCCGTCTGGGGTTCCCTGGTGAAATGCAGTGTAGAAAAATCTTCTCTCAGCCTATTTAAAGCGACTGCAATGCAACCCTCAGAAAATTGTCTCACTCGCTCGCTAATGTTAGCTCGATATTCCGAGTTCTTGAGCAGCGCACGAGCCTACCTACTTGACACATTTGAATAAAAAAGCATATCATCAAAACGTATTAAATTAGTTCGGCATTTCAGATTTTCATTTTGGTAGATAAATAAATAACTGATTCTATAGCAAATAGAACCCACCGCGAAAATATCACATGCAGTTTTCAAGCAGTAGCACATTTCAAGTTGATAACAGTATTCCACGTACCGGAAGGCGACACGTTGGTAGGCCCCTCAAAAGATGGACTGATGACCTGGTAAAGGCCACGGGAGTCCGCTGGATGCGGGTGGCGCAGCACCGGTCACTTTAGAACTCTTTGGGGGAGGCCTATGTCCAGCAGTGGACGTCTTTCGGCAGATATGATGATGATGATGAACAGTATTTTATCATGAATTGTTTTGAAAAACTTAGTAATCCTTATTTAAACCGTTTAATTTTGCACGGGAGTGTAAATTTGCCCGCTGTTTATGGGGAAATGCTTATATTGAGTAAACGTTTACGAATAAATTTTCAAGGTATTCAAATTATTTCAAGGTTGGGTGTTAAATCGTGTAATAGGTAGTGTTTTAACAATGCCCCATTTTGCCCTATAGGGCAAAGTTGCACGATTTCTCGGCACCTACAGTATTTATGCGGAACTCTGCATTTTGCATTCCGCCCCTATCAAACGTTAGCCGATAACGACGTCACATATAAAATCATTTATTCAAACCCTGACGGCAGCTGAGTCCAAATGATTTCAGGATTCGAGAATAAAAAGAAAAATCTGTAAGGCATTTGAGTATTTGGTATTGAAAATTGTAACATCGAAATGTGTCTAAGTTAGCTAGCGAATTGCGTTATTAGGGTGATGCCTCTGTTTTTAAACCACGCCCTTTAATAAAAGACGGCACGGTAAGCACAAAATGACGCGCGAGTTGTATCGCGGCGAGATAGTAGATTATCCATCTCTTTTTAATTAGAACACTTAGTCGGATAGTCTATCTCGGGCTAACACAGCTAGCCCGCGCGCCGTCTTGTACATCAGCGTCATATAGTTAGTACCAGCCAAGGTAGCCAAATATTTCGGTACACGTCTTTATTACTGTAAGAATAAGGGTGTGTTGCGAAATATTTGGCTACTCTGGCTGCTACTAACTATATGACGCTGACTACTAAATGAGCGTGCAGGTTTAAAAATGTCTTCCGCGCACCAGGAAACGAGATGAACTCTTGTGGAATTATGGCTTTTTTTGACAAATGTCGAGATTGTGAAGGCTTATTCACGTTGAAAAACAATGTTGAAAAAGCCCAGATATTCATTTCAAAGTTCGATATCTCTTAAACGGCGAAAACGATTTTGTTAAAACGCAGCTAAGAACCATCTCGATCACGTCAGCTTTTGGATAAAAAAAACCACATTCAAATCGGTTTATTCGATTAGGAGTAACGATGCCACAGGCAGACACACAGACACGTTAAACTTACAACATGTTGTTATGACATTGTTCAAGCATCAGACGATAGTTGCAGCGCCTACGCTTTGGTTAAGAGCAATGCGCACACAGGCGCCGTCTGTAGCTCACATCTATGTTAGGAGATAATACCTATTCGAAAACTGCATGTCACTGTCATTATTTTATTCATTCATCCTGTATCCTTTGTCACGGAATTACACGTCGTTTTATAACAGAGGAGTTTTCATCAAGAGCCCATATTTCACCCCTAAACAGATATCTATAGATTCATTCGACAAGACCCACGCCCACCGTAGGAGCACTAGTAGGCGAAATCTTTTGATACCTCCCAGATGCAGACTCGCTAAATCTCGGAAATCACTTGGTGTCAATGGGGCCAAATTATACAATACGGGTGTAGACTCA
This sequence comes from Epinotia brunnichana, assembly GCA_963854355.1. Taxonomy (NCBI): domain Eukaryota; kingdom Metazoa; phylum Arthropoda; class Insecta; order Lepidoptera; family Tortricidae; genus Epinotia; species Epinotia brunnichana. Next base: position 10,455,594 of record OY977946.1, read on the forward strand.
ACATTTATTTTAACTTCAAAAGAAAGAAAACAAAAAAATATGCCTAATGACGAAAATCCCATTCAAATAGGTACCTACCTATCTCAAAAAATTACGAAGCTACAGCCGCTTCTTAGAGAGAGAAAACGCTAGGGGATCGTGACATCACATTCCACGAGCGTCATAGTAAATGACAATAGTTTCATATGAAGGTGCGATTTGCGAAAAAAGGATAGAACATACCCCCTCTTAAAACTTTAAATATTTATAGCTTTGTGATTATTTAACGTCTTTTTTTTCTCCATTTGACTACATTTTTAATCCTTTTTCGAGAAAATACAACATTATTGATTATTTTACTTAGTGTCTACACCCCTATTCGCTTCAATTCATTCGCAAGATATATCTGCATTGTATAACGATAGCTTTTAATTGACCGAGCATATTATAGAATCGATGAGTTTGTCGGATAGGGTTGCTGACAAAAAACAAAACTAAAGAAAAAACATTTTTTTTAATGATTTGTAAATAATTAGGTACCTATTATTTGAGTTGACATGTGAATTACAATATTTTATCAAGAAATAAATGAATGACTGAATGAATTGAGTATAACTAAATTAGTTAACTAGTGGTTCTGTGTAGAACTCGCGAGGGTGTATGTTTAACGAAAAACATATAACTTTTTTTAATTTCCGAAAACTCTACATAAAAAATATTCATAATTAACGAACCTGCTCACATAATTTCACGAGAATCTGTTGAGAAATGCGACCTATAGAGGAGAACAGCCGGACATCTGGATACCTGGACATCCGAACATACGAAAGCATTTTGGCGCAACCTTAAACGGAGAACTTCGTTCGTTTCGCTCGCTCGTTCAATAAATTTTAATGAATCTGTAGTCATCTCATTTCATTTCATTTCATTTATTCAAAAACAATTTGCATTGTGTGTGAAATACATGTAAATTAAAGCAGTTAAATACAGAGTTAAATAACAAAATTAAATAATAACAACCAGTACCTACACAAGACTATTTTACACATCAAACATTATTAATAATACCTAATGGAGAACGTCATGTTATACACATAATAAAAAAACCGGCCAAGTGCGAGTCAGACTCGCGCACGATGGGTTCCGTACCATTATCAATAAAAATATTTATTTTATTCTGTTTTTAGTATATGTTGTTATAGCGGCAACAGAAATACATCATCTGTGAAAATTTCAACTGGAACTATCACGGTATCAGTGAGATACAGCCTGGTGACAGACAGACGGACGGACGGACAGCGGAGTCTTAGTACTAGCCCCGATGCATATGTTTTCGTCTAGTCAGAGCAGTTTTGTAGGTTCTCCCATTTGTGAGGAAATAATATTTTCGATAAAAAATCAATATCGTTTAATACTAGTTGTATGATAGTTCCACTATTTATGAAAATATTCCACATTAATACAATTAAAATAAAAGGATACCACTTTTAAGAGCAGAAGAAAATTTGCGTTTATTTTTCAAACTCTTTCGGTAACGAATTCAACAGGTGAAAAAAGGGCCATTACTAGGGAAAGCGACACGGCAAAGCTATATGCTGAAGGTTTTGCTTCGAGCCCATGAGTCAAGAAATGCAGTTGGAGACCACAATTTGAATTAGAAAATAGTTTTTCAGTGCCCTTTTTTTCTACAATAAAAACCTTTAAGGGTTTCTATTTAACAATGAAAATAAACTACATTAAACATTACTAATATTGTTCCTATTACTTAGTCGTTTGATCTAAGCATGTAATAAATATCAAAATAAATGTGATAGTTGTTAATTACTGGACGAACTCTTCTGCATTTGGGCTAGTAATAGGGTTCCGTTGTACTATTTGAGTACGGAACCCTAAAAACAATCATAATAAAATAATAATAATCAAAAACGTCATAATAATCAAATAATCATAAACGTCCATAAGGAACAATAAAAAAATAAAACAAAAACAATGTCTGCAATTCAAACCAAAAGCAAAATTATCTAATGGTGGCTAATGTAATGTAATGATGTCAAATATAATAAATTATTTTAAATTAAATTAGAATGTCAACATTAGGTTACTGATTATTCATTATTCATTTGTAGTCTTCGATACAATAAAAGGATTTATCTAAGAAGTGCCGCTTGAGCCTTACATTGAAAATAATAGTACCTAGTAGTAATCATAGTAACCTAAAATTGTGTCGTAATACACATACTTCAGCGCGTTAGTTTAAAGGTTAGTCTTTCACCCCCAACGGAAAAAGAGGGGTGTTATAATTTTGACGTGTCTGTCTGTCTGTCTGTCTGTCTGTGTGTGTGTGTGTGTGCGTGTGTGTCTGTCTGTGGCATCGTAGCTCCAAAACCAATAGACCTATTTCAATGCGGTTTTTTTAATCCAAAATCTGACGCGATCGAGATGGTTCTTAGCTACGTTTCAACAAAATCAGTTCAGCCGTTTTTGTGATATTGAACTTTTTAACTATACTTAATTACCTGTATTATTTCTATTATTATTTGATTAATAAAAAGTATCATGCTTATAGGTTCTAAAGAAAGGGGCAGGGAAGGGTAGGTACATAAGCAGCCGAATCACTTCACTTAGCGTTCCTTGTATGTTCCTTGTACATTACGCAAGATATAGCGAAATTAATGAAAACTTTAGTACTTATTTGAAATTAACATCATCATATCAGCCGAAATACGTCCACTGCTGGATATATGCCTCCCCCAAAGAGTGCCACAATGGCCGGTCCTGCGCCACCTGCATCCAGCGGACTCCCGCGACCTTTACCAGGACATCAGTCCACCTTGCGGGGGGCCTACCCACGCCGCACCTTCCGGTACGTAGTCGCCACTTGAGAACCTATCCGCCCCAACGGCCATCGGTTCTACGTGCAATGTGCCCCGCCCACTGCCTCTTAAGTTTAGCAATTCGGAGGGCTATATCGGTTACCTTGGTTCTGCTGCGGATAGCTTCATTTCTGATGCGATCGCGCAGAGAAACTCCCAGCATAGCCCTCTCCATTGCCCTTTGAGTGACTTTGAGCCTTCTTATGAGGCCCATAGTAAGCGACTACGTTTCCGTGCCATATGTCATCACTGGCAACACACACTGGTCAAAGACTCTCGTCTTGAGACACTGCGGAATATACGAAAAGATGTGATGTAGCTTCCCGAATGCTGCCCTGCCGAGTCGGATTCGATGATTGACCTCTTTCTCAAAGTTGACCTACCTAACTGGACAGTCTGTCCTAGGTATACATAATCGTCTACAACTTCGAGCGTAAAGTGTCCGATTGAAATGGGAGTTGGTACTACATGGACGTTGGACATGATCTTCGTCTTATCCATGTTCATCCTAAGACCAACTCGCTCGGAAGCTTTACTGAGGTCATCGAGCATAGTACTTAAGTCCTCCATGGTCTCAGCCAAGACAACTATATCATCAGCGAACCGAAGGTGAGTGATGTACTCGCCGTTGATGTTGATGCCTAACCTTCTCCAGTCAAGAGTCCTGAAAACGTCCTCCAGTGCATTGCTGAACAGTTTTGGGTAAATAACATCCCCTTGTCTGACACCCCGCTGCAGCGGAATAGGCTTCGAGCTCTGATCCTGAAGTCGGACTAACATAGTGGCGTTCTTGTACAAAAACTTCAGTACTTCGATATAGCGGCAGTCTACTTGGCACCGCTGCAGAGACTGTAATACAGCCCAGGTTTCAACCGAATCGAAGGCTTTCTCTAAGTCCACGAACGCTAATCAGAGGGGCAGGTTATACTCCTAAGTCTTATTTGAATAGATATACACCGTGGCCGTGAATAACCCGAAAGATTTAAGCTAACGATACTAGAGTCTAATTAGAGTATATAAAGTTATGTAACATATAGTCCAAAAACTCATAATTAAGGAGATATTAATTATTTGAAACAAATCAAACGTTAAAAAATCTCCAGTCTAACACACCCTAAAGGCTTGAGCATAACTTGACACTTCTTGTCATGGAACACAAGTCACGGCATTCGCCGTTCGTCGTATGATTTCGGAGCGATTCGTGAAGTGTTATGCTCGCTCTCTGTTCTTCAACGGAGCGATTCGTGAAGTGTTATGCTCGCTCTCTGTTCTTCAACTTGAGTTTCTCAACTAAAGAGTTGATCACAAAGAAGCGGGCAATTAATAAGATTTAATTTGTACTGAAATAGTAATTTAATTAAGACACATAATTAGACCCATGTTGATACAACATTATTTACTCGTACTGTCGTCAAAAATACGTGGTTTAAATCATTCGGGTTATTCACGGCCACGGTGTATATATTATTTTTATCCTTATGGCACAAAAGACGAACTGATTGTACAAAAAGCGGACTTAATGCCGTAAGCATTCTCTACCAGGCAACCTTTGGGCAAAGCAGACAGATTAAGGGCGGTGCAACTTCAGATATGAATATGACACACAGATAATATATGAGAAATATATTCATTAAACACACATAATATATGAGAAATATATACATAATATAGAAATACAAATACACAATTAAATTACATACAAATTATAGTGGTGGATAAGTAAAGTTAATAGCCCGTAGTCGCCATCACATACATAGGTACCTACACTATAGGTGTTCAAAAATATCGGCACATGCACCCTAATGTCTTGAAAATAGAGGTGTGTTCCGATTTGTGACGTGCTTGTTTGCTCCGATGTATGTGATGGCGACTGTACCGTATGCCACCGTACCCTATGGATGCTTGCAATTTGCATATAATAATAAATCACATATGTGTAGCCGTTTGAACATGATTTCACTGTGCTAGCAATTGTGCAAATCTGTCAAGAGACGATCAATGGCTGAATCATTAAGGTAAAATCTTATCCTATCCAACCTTATTAATAGTCATGACAGGTATTGACAGCTTCCTCTCGCTATCCTTCACTGACCATATTCAGCTATTAGTAGGTCACAGGATAATGACAGTGACAGGAAAATATTAGGAATGACATTGTCTCGCTTCCGTGGTGCCATCCATACCTAGGACCATAGTTATGAAAGAGAAAGTGATCATTTTGTCGGAGGTCAATCCGGTTTGCCACTTTGCATCGCAAATGTCGCTATGTAATTTTGTTCCGCGATCTTGCCTCCACGTACGGCTAGTTAACGTATCAAAACGAGCGTATCACGTATCAAATTATGCGAACTTACGAACCAAATTGATCTCTTTGGTCACAATAGGCAAGTGATAATTTAAGTTTGATAAACGCTAAAATGCACCGCCTGTTGTCTACCATTGTTTATGTTTAATTTACCTTTGTTTTTCTATTAAATACTATTTCTGGTGAGCAATTAAGAATACTTGTATTGTATTGTATTTTAAGTTATACTTCAGATTATTTTTGTTGTCTAAATGGGGAGTGGATGAAAATTGTAGAAGTGCCTGATTATTTTTTTGGTGATAGGAATAACCTTCCTTAGCACGAGAAAAAAGTAGCTGACTTTCAGCTGCGTCAATTATTCTTGAAAAAAACAAACATTTTCCTCACTTACGTTTTGGGTTTAGGACGGCGAATGAGACACTTTCCTTGATCCGTATCATATTACCTAAATAATTTAAATATCTGACCCTGGCAATGACAAATATAGCTGCTGCAGCTGTCAATATCATTGCCAGTGTCAGTTTACCACGGATTTTTAAGATATTTTTTTGTATTATGAAACGGATCAAGGACATTGTCTCATTTGCCGTCCTAAACCCAAAACGTAAGCGAGGAAGCTGTTTGTATTTTTCAAAAATAATTGACGAAGCTGAAAAGTCTGCAACTTTTTTCTGGTGCTCAGGAAGGTTATTCCGGTCACCAAAAAAAGAATCAGCCAGTTCTAAAATTTTTACTAAAAAAATTGCATCAAAGTAGTCCATTCAAAAAGCAACTCTACCGTCCAAGCTGGAATAGTCCAATTCTATTGTCAGTTTTATAAAAAGTCGGCTACATTAAATAGTATCAAGTATAGATGATATTATTTTGCCGTTATTCATAATTGCATGAACGTCTATCAAACAACGGCGGTATGAAAACAAACTTTGACATAAGGAAGTCTAGTCGGTCAATCATCGCAATCCAACAGTCGCTCAATCGACGCGTGTTGAGGCAGGATGCCGAAGTGTTTGCCGATAACTGGCAAAGCCTGCTCACGAAAATAAGTGCACATTGTAATATGTATTAATTAAGTCCTAACATTGTAGGCGCCTTGGTACTCCACTGTAAGCCTATAAATTCAATGTTTAATAACTAAATAAGTAAATAAAACTCAGCTGGCAAACGGCGGTTGTGGGTTCAAGATTTGTATCTTTGAATTCCTTCGCTGATGTACCATTTTTTTGGAACAAGGTTTCCCTTCATCGAAACATCAATGGGAAATATACGATACGCGGTACCAGCTGGGATTTGAACCCACAACCGCCGTTTGCCAGCTGAGTTTTTGTTTTATGTGAAGTGTAGGTACAGACAGTTTATTTGCCGCAACCTCATACTTAAGTAAAAAAAAGTAGACCTATGACAAGGAAAACGAATTATATATCCCTTTCTGTTACATTCATTGTTTATATAATATTGTTATTTCCCTTATTTTGTCATCATCTCATTCTATGTGTCCATTTGTAAATCTTTTGTTGTGTTTCTTCACCAAATGGACTCTGCGGAAGACCAGCCCTGGCTGTGAAAGCGCAATGCTGAGCTGGATCTATTTCGTGACACGGCCTAAGCTGTTTTTTTTTTGTCCGTGTCATATGTATAAATTAATTGCTGTGACAAATAAATGTTTAGGATTTGAATTTGATACCAAAGTATCATGCATGTTTTTTGATGACCATGATAATATTATGACCGCTGGGCTCAGACCATGCCTATCGTGTAAACCTGTCCTTAAATCCCTATCAGCAGCCCTCTTCAAGATGGCTGCTGCTATAATTGGCGCAATTAGTCCGCAGCAACAAAATCCAGCGACAAACGACTTTACTTAGCTGTTCGAAGCTTAGCTAACTCGATATCCCATACAAAGGTATTTCATCATATATTATACTAATAGTTTTTAATTTGGTATTTAAGCAGTAACGACTGGTAATAAACTAATAAATTTCATTTACTGTTTATAACAAAGTTATTTTAGTTTTGGGTGGCGCATCGTTACTGATAATTTTTCAATGTAAGATGTTGAATGTTAAGCCACAGTCTTCCAAATAGATATTGCTACACTCCTGCTTAAGGCATTCTAAAAGAGAGCTGGTTTGTTTGTTCGAACTTGACTGTTATTAACCCTTTATAAGGCATAAGCATCTAGAGGTGATAAAATAAAACTAATTATGTTTCTAGATTGTTTTTTTTTTCTTATTTCAGAAAATCAAAAAAAAAACCAAAAAAAATAAAAAAAACACGGTGGTAAAAATGTTCCCTCTGCCTGTCTGGATCTACTCTGCCTCATTACGTCATATTAATAAGCAATGCAGCAAGGTGCTATACACGTGGAAATGCACATTTCTCGCAAATTATTTTAGACCTTTTGTTATTTAACATCCGACTAGCACTAAAAAAAAATACAAAAGGTGCAGGATTGCAGCGTTTATATGTGGGCGTTTCTGTGGGCATGTGGTGGTGTGCCACGTTAGTGATCTCTTGTGCGACAACCTGTAAAGCCTTATGACGGTTCTCTGATGTGACAAATTTATTTTTCAAGATACAGTTGTGACCGATTGACCGCCGTTTTCTGCTTGTAAACGTACTAATCAGTCCCCTTTTCAGAAAAAACCGTCAAAATATATGGTGGGAAAAATATTCCCTCTGCCGCATAAAGGGTTTAAAGTTATAAACAGCCTAACATTTTTTTATCAATTAAACAAATACTAATGATTACCTAAGAGGCCAAAAATCTCTTCTAATCCATTTATACTCCCTAAATCGTTGAGTATTCGTCTACTCCAACTCATTTTCAACATAATCTGTAACACGCAAAAAAAAAATATGCATATCATGCTCACTCCACAGGCAGAGGGAATATTTTTACCACCATCCAAAATGCTCCACACAGGCAGAGGGAATATATTTACCACCACAAAAAAATCTTATAAAAAAAATTGTTCAAATGCTAAATTAAAAATATGACTGACTCGAAGTACCTTGTATCTTACATAATAAGAATAATACCAACTTACATTTTTCCCGTCCCGTAAATTTGAGATTAACAAAGATTTGTCAACAGGTGCCGAAATTCACTGATTCCCAAACTGACAGCTGTCATAGACTAAAAAAGTGATGTCGACCGTTCATAAGTCCATAATGAATATTGTTAAGGGGGTTTCCACAAATAATATTGCCATAGATAAATACCGATCGTGGATTCGTTTCAGAAAAAAACGTCAAAATATATGGTGGGAAAAATATTCCCTCTGCCTTATAAAGGGTTAAAGACATTAGCAATCAGATAATTCAAAAGGCCTTTTTTTGAATATAAGTACAACTAATCAATGATTTTTAGATTTTTTCACTTCTCATGCTCGAGAAATGTGCCATAATAGGCTTAGCAAGCGGGGCTAAAGTAGTACAGACATTTAGCCCCTAGTATTCTGTGCCCCTAGGGGGAATAGTACACATATTTATGATGTTAATACATTTTAATTTGACCAATCAAAACACTTCTCTGTATTAAATCCACCAATCACAACCCTTTAAAAAAACATTTGTATTTGCTATCGACCAATCGACGGAACTAATTTCAAACATCAGGCGTTTTTCATTCCCTAACTCACAATCATGCCGTTTGGACGCGCCTATAAATGATCAGAGGCGTTTATTCTTGGTGTCAATAGTTTGTATCTGTGTCAAAGCAGTTTATTAAAAACATCATGCCGCCAAATTGGACAATCTTTTCACCGTGGAATTTATTATTGACTAGCTTATGCCCGCGACTTCGTCCGCGTAGAACTCGTTTATATCGTAGCTCGATACAAACTTTCACCCTCCATTTCCCTTTTAGGGGTAGATTTCCGATATAAAAACTATCATATGTACCGAGACTCAAACTATCTTTATCATAATCATCATCATATCAGCCGAAAGACGTCCACTCCAGGACATAGGCCTCCTCCAAAGAGTTCCAAAGTGACCAATCCTGCGCAACCCGCGTCCAGCGGAATCCCGCGACCTTTACCAGGTCATCAGATCACCTTGTGGGGGGGGCTACCAACGCCGCGCCTACTAACTACCTCTATACCAAATTTTATCTAAATGGGTTGTATTGTAGCTCCAAAGAAATATTCACCCCCCATATCGTCCCCTTAGGAGATGATTTCCGTTTTCGATAAAAACTATATGTCCTTTCCCGGAACTCAAACTATCTGTAAACCAAATTTCATCTAAATGGGTCACCCACATCCAAATTTTCATCCCTTAGAGGAGGATTTTCGGGATAAAACTATCCTATGTCCTTCCCCAGGACTCCCAACTTTCGCTGAACCGAAAATGGGTTCTATCCAAATTTTCACCCCCATTTTACCCCCTAAGGGGATGATTTCCGGAATAAAAACTACCCTATGTCTGCCGCAGGGACACACTTGTTACATGTTTTTTACTGTTATTTTTCTTTTCTTTCTTTGTCCTTCCCCTGGACTCAAACCATCTCTATACCAAATTCCAATTGAGTATTGAATATAAATTTCAGCTTCATACCTTTACGCGTTCCTGAGAAAAAGGGTCTTGCTTGACAGAAGGACGGACGGACAACAAAGTGTCGCACGCTAGTAAGAAACTCAAGGATAGTGAGGTTTCGCGTGGGTTCGCGTAGTCATTGACTCTTGTGATTATTCGGAAAAGGATGAAAATTATAGTCAAATGGAGATAAAAATAAAGCAGGGGATGCTTTACTTTTTTCTCCATTTGACTATAATTTTCATCCTTTTTACAAGTTTTATATTAACTTGCACTGTTCGTATGTAAGTGTGTAAATATGTAAGTAAGTATGTTAATTGTCCGTCAAAATTTGCAATCCATTTTTCAGTCACTTCCCGGTATCCAATTGAGCTGAAATTTTGCAAGCTTATATATATCGCATGACATTGCAATATTATGATGATTCGGAGCTGATCTGATGCTGGAGCTGGAAGGTGGCCATAGGAACTCCGCAATTAAACGCCACAACCCCATCGAGTTTGGGCTTGTTAGAATCGTCTCAATAAGTAGTTGATGATGCTATGCAGAAAAGTACAGTCGGCAATATAAGCTTGTACCAAAAATATAATTTTTGTCAGAAACTTATTCGAGAAATTCAGAACATCTAGTTAGTAGCCCAATTTCGGCGAACGATTTTACGTTATCTGAAAAAAAGTATGGGAAATAAAACTTAAGCGAAATTAATAGTTTGAGTAAAATGTTAACTAAAATTTAAGCTAACACTTTGAATCAAACTGATTTCCATGTGATTTTAAACTACCTACAACTACCAATATTACCCGGTCGAATTAACTTTGCACCTTCCGCTCATTGAAATTAAGTTAACGCCACCTGGCCCCGTAGCATGGATAAGGATAAGGATAAGATGGAGGATAAGAGCGTCGGCTCGTTCTATCGAACAGTGTCAGCCAGGGACGGATGCTCTATCTTGTCACTTATCGCGTGATAACGGGGCCAGGATTTCATTTATATTAAAAACTCACTACACGCTTCTCTGTCGCACCCGAGCCATTATAACTGCTACAGAGATCAGAATAACTTAAATGCCGTGCCGTTCTCTCATTTATTGTACCACGCACAGCGAGTTTTTTACGTTTGTATGAGGAGTCTAATTTTCTGACGACCAAGGAGCTTGAAGGACTCGGCTCGTGAAAACTTTAATGAACTCTTTAGTATTTCGTCTTAGGATTTTAAGTGAGAAATATTAATAGGCCTCTTAGCATTTAGTTAGCAAACTTTGCCGCGTAATGAATGAGTAGCCCTATTCTGAAAGTTGTAAAAGACTCGTTTATACGACCTTACTATTATCTTGCAGAAATTATACTAATTTATTCACTTTACTTATTTAACGTCTTATATTACGTTTTTTAAGAATATCGATTACTAAAAGTAAATTACAAACAAAAATACAAAAAAAAACGTTTTATTTAACCGGCTTACCCTTATTTAACCCGCTTAGGGGTGGGGTTTTCCAAAATTTTAAAACTTTTTTTTCTTATATTGTAATAAGGAATCCATTACACAAAGTTTCAAGACTCTCACTTAAAATTTTACTCCATCCCCATACAAACTTTCGACCCCCTTTTTACCCCCTTGAATATGGAATTTTCAAAAATCCCTTCTTAGTACACTTCGGTTATATAAACAACCTATTGTGAAAAAATCAGGTTTCATGGTTCAACGGTTTGGGCTGGGCGTTGATTTAAGTGAGTGAGTCAGTCAGTCAGGACTTTTACGTTTATATAGATTAAAGTTCCTACGAACACGGCAGTCACTGTCGCTGTCGTAGTTTAGTCGCGGGCAACAACAATTTTATTATAGACCAATCAAATTAGCTTACCCTGGACATAATTCGTAAACTCGTTGTTTTTATGGTTTTATCGGATTTTACTATTCAGTATCAAATATTAATGAAATATATTAAGTAAAAAATCCGCGATCGTAACCGTATTTAAAAAAAACACGAGTTAACGTACACTACCTAACTTTTTTCTAAAAGTAAAAAAGGTAACCAAATACCTTGTTAGTATAACTTTGAGGTGCATTTAAATGCGATCTCTTAATAGCAAAATTACACTGAAATCAAATTCGCATATACGTTTTTTTTCACAGTTTTCCTCTGATCTCATTATCTAGATAAGCCAAAATGGTAACTATGATGTTTTTGTCTGATTAAGCTATCTTGCGTCTTTTTAGACATGTAAGACAAAAATTAAACATTTATTTTTAACGTTTTAATAATAATGTATTTCTCAGTAGTTATAAATAGTAACTATGAAATTTTTGTTTACTAATAGCATTTTGTGTACGATAATCATGTTTTCATCAAAATAAAGCATGTTAATTTCACGCTTAAGAAATTGAAATTTTAATTGAAAATACTTGCGCCCTTGTCGTGGAGCCAGATGCATGCGGTGGGTGCGAGGCGGGGAGAGAGTGGGGCGCCAGCGGGCGAGCGCACGGTGAACCCGTCACAACGAGTTTATTTCAATTACGTGTTTTGCACCGACCGCGCCGTGTACAAATAAAACTAATATAATTGAATATCCTAATTGTAGGATTTATAGCTTTAATAAAAAAATCACAGTTAGTCCCTTACGCCCATGATCGTAGTAAGCTTAAAAAAACCGGTCAAGTGCGAGTCAGACTCGCGCACCGAGGGTTCCGGACCACCCCATACAATAGAAACAAGTCCACTTTAAACGGACGGACGGACAACAAAGTGATCCTATAAGGGTTCCGTTTTTTCCTTTCGAGGTACGGAACCCAAATAAGTAAAAGCTAAGAATTATTCGATTTATGAAATTAAAAAATGAGCGTATCAGACTTATTTAATATTTAAAACAAGAGTATTTTGGCGTAACAGACACACTTGTGTAAAAGTTCACAGTTCTGCAAAATGGCAATGAACTGAGAGTTACGACAAAATGTATCAGAGACGTTTCTTATTTGATTGGATACGACAAAAATGCTCGGTAAAATTGAGTATCAACGCAATATTTTTCATGGTTGTAACGGACATTTTTTTCAAGCTATCGCGACGTAATCTATACCAACCGATAGAGAGAACTGAGTATTTGTCCCTTACGCCCTTTGAGCCTACGGTAGTCGATATGTTTATTGTCACACACCCAAAGATGGGCAAAATTTATTCGAATACGAATAACGTTTTAGAATAAATAGGATTATTCGCGAATGACAAATAAATATTTCGAATAATTATTCGCTAATATTTATTCGCGAATAACTTCTTCATTATAATCATTCGTATTGCTTTTCGGAAATAATATCTTGAACGAATATTGTAGGAATGCTTTTGAATGGAATATATCTCAAAAACGTAATATTTTTCTACAGACAGAACAGTGAAATTTGTTAGAAAGAGGTGACCGCTTCATCAAGGGTACCAATTAATATCGCCGTGCAAGGTGAAACGGATATTAATTGTATTTATTTCACCTGTTTTATTTTTTTCTAATCCGGCTTTACCACGGGTGACAAAAAAACGGCTCAAGTGCGAGTCAGACTCGCGCACCGAGGTTTCCGGACCACCTTGTGTACAGTTTATAGTGGACTGTTTCTATTGTAATAGAAACAGTCCGCTATAAATTGACACTCACTATGTATGTATTCACATACTTAGTGCGTGTCAGTTTATACTGGACAAAAAATTTTCAGTGATGTGACTAATAATTTACGGTTTTCGCAATTTTTCCTTTATCTGTGCTATACTCGTAAGGCGTTGCTTCGCACCAAATTTCAAGTTTCTGAGTTCACGGGAAGTACCCTGTAGGTTTTGATTCCCTTGCGGGTTTCGAAAACTTGCGGAAATTTGCGACATAAACTGCTGTATCTTTTGATTGCGTTGGCTTAGAAGTTTGATTTTTTCACAGCACCAAGAGACAGTAAATTTGAGTATTTGATATAAATTTCAGCTTTATTCATTTATTTGTTGCAGTATGTGTCTTACAAGATGTTACATATAAATACAGTTCCAGCATAACCCTGTTATTGCACACTGCACAGCAACATTAATATAAAACATATTAATTCTAAAATAATGCATGCAACGCACTATGACGACGACCGCTTTATTAGCCTAGTGGGTACGAAGCAAGAGGTCATGGGTTCGAATCCCGGTAAGGGCATTAATTTGTGTGATGAGCACGAATATTTGTTCCTGAGTCATGGATGTTTTCTATGTATTCAAGTATTTATTTCTCTGTATAAGTATCTATATCGTCGTCTAGTATCCATAGTACAAGCTTTGCTTAGTTTCGGACTAGGTTGATTTTGTGTAAGATTGTCCGCAAATATTTAAAATATTTTAAAATATTTATGCAAACTTCAAATGATTGATTCCTCCACGCGTTCCTGAGAAAAAGGGTATTGACAGACGGACGGACTGACAACAAAGTGATCCTATGAGGGTTCCGTTTTTTCCTTTCGAGGCACGAAACCCTGAAAACACATAGATATAATATAACATGATTAATTATATACAATGTACAATTAAAGGTTTATAATTGAACACATGCGTAATCGTCTCTAATAATATAACATTGATGCAATTACAGACAGTGGCTGTCCATATATTACGTCATTTCAAAACAGGGGGGGGGGTCTGTATATTGGATGTAGGTAGTCATTTTATGAGGTAGGGAGGGTCCATTTAAGGAATTAACAGGAGTAAGATGGAATTGTTCCTTGAAAATTTAAGAACTATGATTTATTACGACTTTAAAAATGGATTAACACAAGAACAATGTGAAGACCGGATGGTTGCTGCTTTTAGTAATGAAGCCTTCAAAGATGACAATATACAGGTGGTGTTCAGAATTTCAACGTGGCCGAGTATCCCTCACGGACGACGCGCGTGAAGGTCGACCAAAATCGGTAGTTAAGCAAGAAAACGTCAAAGCCGATTGGTATACAAGTATTTGTTTGCCGAGTGTCTTTGCTGACCTAAGGAAAAAAATCCCTAGTCGCCGCATCATCCTTCACCACGACAATGCCAGCCCTCACACCGCTCGTAAAACAAATGAGTACCTGGAAGGTGAAAAAGTCGAACTACTGGACCATCCTCCATACAGCCCCCACAACTTTTTCACATTCCCTAACATCAAAGATAAGTTGCGTGGTCAGTCGTTTCAGACACCGGCAGAAGCAGTGGAGGCTTTTATAATGGCCATTTTGTCGACCCTTTTTCAGCGTTCAATAAGTGTTTCAACGACTGGTTTGAACGCATGGAAAAGTGCATAAAATATATACTGCATATTTTATTCTATTCCCGAAACTTCCAGTTTGACCCCAGTAGTGACCCTGCGTTACGTAGGTTCGAATCCCGGTAAGGGCTTTTATTTGTGTGATGAGCACAAATATTTGTTTCTGAGTCATAGATGTTTTCTATGTATTTATTTATCTATATAAGTATGTTTATCGTTGTCTAGTACCCATAGTACAAGCTTTGCTTAGTTTGGGACTAGATCGATTTGTGTAAGATTGTAAAATAATAAAAAATAATAAATAAATCTGTTTTTTAGTATTTGTTGAAAATTTCAACTGTATAACTATCACGGTTCGTGAGATACAGCCTGGTGACAGACGGACAGCGGAATCTTAGTAATAGGGTCCCGTTTTACTCTTTGAGTACGGAACCCTAAAAACGATGACGTTATATATGGACAAGCCCACACACATGACAAAATGAAACAAACCTGTTAAATACCCCGTGAAGCGACTCATTTAACTAACGAAAATATTGTTAATTAGTAGAAAAGGGTAATAATACTTGAAAAAAGGTACACTTGTAGTGATCGTGTTAAATTCGTGTACGAGTTGTAACGAGCAACCGCATCCTTAAATATTATTCGAGGATTGTTCGAGGATTTATTCGAATGAAATGAGAATCAATCATTCGTCATTCGAAAGTGTAGACAAATAAATTATTCGCGAATAAATAAGTGACGAATAAATGTTTATAATAATAATTATTCGAATAAAGAATCATTCGAATAATGCCCCTTTCTGCACCCACATAAGTAACATATTTTATTTAAATAATTCTGTACAGAAGACTGAGCGCTTATAAATAGGTAATCGAGATTCCACGACAATTATGTCTCATGCTGAACAATTTAGTTATTATCGATCTAATGAACACAATATTTCAATACATCTCCATCCTAGCCGAACCGTGGTGCACGCCACGTTCGTGTTTATAAATGTTTGACAATAATTGACCTACCCATAATAAATTAATGCCGAAATGCATTGACAGCGGTAGCGAAGCCGCACTGCGCAGCGTGGAGGTAGTACCGGCTGTAATGTTCGATCTAATTTGAAAGGGTCCGCACAGAATACCGGCCGGGAAAAAAAGCGTTCGGATCCTTTCATATTAGCTTGAACATTACAAGTACCGCCTCCGCGCCGCCCCGCGCTGCTTCGCCACCGCTGTCAGTGCGTTTCGGCCTTGAATGCCTGCGACTCGCTACAGCACGGTCAGTAGTTGAGGCACTACGCAATTACGGCCTTATTCTGCAAGAGATAACGTTCATATTAAAAATTAAGTAAGAAAAAATATGAATTAATTAATAATCGTTGATATTTTTTGTTTAATTTGTTTCTTATAGTACTAATAATATGTTGACAGCATAAATCAAACAATTTACAAGTAGTTATGTATTTTGGTTTTCCAAAAACTACCAATATTTGTGATTTTAGAAATCCGCAATGAGAATCTGTTTAATTTTCAATAATTTATCAACACATATAATATACTATGCAGAATACATTTTTAAATTGCAGTTATCTATAATTTCTGGTAAGATAAGCCAGAAAATGTGTAACTTACTGAATTTTTTTAATTAATGATAGTCCCGGTTGATTATTTAGTTTAATTTTGATTTCTTTAACTGGAATGCAAGCGTCATATCATAATAGAGGCACTTTTACAAAGTTACATATTATGCTGCACTTATGAAATCAAAATTTGTTAAAAATTTAGATTTTTGTTTTTTTTTCAATGACGCGGAACCCTAAAATGTTTAATTCTTTTTATTTTAACTATAACTAACAATACTTTACATCATAGAAAAAGAAAATTACAGTTATCGAATTATGTCCGGGTTTACCTAATTTGATTGGTCTATTATGGATGAGCGACCAAATGGACGGATGGATGTGGGTGGCGCAGGACCGGTCACTTTGACACTCCTTGGGGGAGGCCTACATAACTCCAGCAGTGTTAAAATGTCAGCTTACTTTGACATTCACAGAGGAGCCACAAAATGGATATTAAATATATAACAAAAACTATAGTATTTTTCACAATCGTGTTATAATAGAGAGTTTTTAGTCGAGTAGGTACCGTGTTTAGGCCACGAAGCTTGCTGAGTGGCCTTAGTAAGGTACGAGATTAAAAAGCTTGATTATAACACTATTGTGAACAATACTTTTTGTACGAGTTCATTAAAATTAATTTTCTACGAGTCAACTGAACTATCGCTCGTACGCTCGTTGATATCTTAAAAAACATCAACGAGCGTACGACATCAACGAGTAAACTCAATAATCAAAGCGATTCTATTGGCCCAATTCATTACAGTTCGGTAAAGCAGCCACGTGATTGGTCGAATTTATTTAAGTTCTATTTTCAATTTTTTTTCGGTTGTCTAGAGCGTATCGAAACAGTTATTTCGGTTGTTTCGGAAGTAACAGACTATTCAACGATGAAAAGAGTGACGTTGCAGTATTCTCTATGAAATCTTAATACACATATTTTAATTGTCGAGTACAAAAATGCAATTTAACAAAAGAGCCAATGTTATTAAAAGCTGCTAATATTTGTTTTTAACGAGTTTGTGGCACCTCGCTGTGCGGGCATTGGGTCCCTGGTCAGCTGACATAAAGTCCTTTATTAGGGCTCTATCGAAGCGGCTCATCAACACCCAGGCGAAGCCAGGGCTGCCTTACCTCTTTCAACGATACAGAGAGGTAAATGCAGCCAGCGTGCCGACCCAGTGGGCACTAATGCCGCAAGCGGATCTGCTTGACGAGGTGTACTTAATTATTGTGATTATTTTAGTTAGTTTAACCTCCATAGTAATGGCTTTTATTTATTAAATTTTTTTGTCACCAATTTAACTTTTATTGTTAAACAATACCAAATTATTCGTGAATAAAAACCCATTAGGTATTTTACAATTTTATCATTTGTCAGCCCGTATCAATATAATCTACGGATGCATTGGGATTATGGACCTTCGTTTTCAAAACTGACCAAAAAAAGATTTTTCAGGGTTAGAGTATGTAAGTAAGTATCAAATTGGTTATTTCGTTAACTAGTTGGAAAAAATAAATTTACATGAGTTCAAGTCATAAAAAGAAATTGCCGAGATATTTGTTTAGGTATGTTGCATGTAAAAACGGAGTTATTTGATCTTACTTATCAAGAATTAATAAAAAAAAACAATTATAAATTGCAAAAGCAAATTAACAGAGAAGCAGTAAAACAGCGCTCTTTTATCGAACACATAACATATTATACAATAACCAATACAATGCATTTTTTTTTATTGATAACACCATAGTTACAATGTACTTGTAGTTGTAAATATGTTCATACCGTCATGTATGACAATAAAAATAAAAAAAATGTGCCAGTAGCGCAACAAACATCACTTAAAACTATGCTCGATTACGCACACAGCCAACTCGTTCGCTATATAAAAACAGTTTCCATAGCTAGCGGCGCAAACGCACGCTTCCTGCTCACCCGGCACTGCCTTGAGTGAATGCAAAACGATATCGACCGCGATGCAGTGAAGTTTACGAATTAATAAATACAATTTTTATAAATCAATAAAAAAATCTAAAAAAATTATCGAATTATTTGAAATGAATTCAATTTAAATTTTTTTTGGTGTTCCTCTGTGTTTTTGAGGTGTTGTTTTGAACTGTGATTTTGGGATCAAAATGGTGGCTATTGCGGAACAGGATGGGGCGCCAAAGCCGGGTAAGTGTACATTTTAAGAAATATTATTATGACTAACTAGTTCATAAATAATTTTACGTAAATTTGCTCATTCCAGTCTTTTGTTACTTTAGAACCTAATCTAGAAATAATCATAAAGACATCTACAATGAATTGAAAACAACGAAAAAAAATCAGCAAAATATCCTATCCCTTCATTTACCTACCTCAATTACCAACCTTATCTAAAATCATTTTCATAATAATAACGTATGCGATGATTACTTACTTACTTACTCCGTTGGCTCAGCGACCTAAAATGAATCTTGGCCTCCGACACGAGAGTGCGCCATTTTTCTCGGTTCTGCGCCAGCTCTTGCCTGTACCATGTCGCTCCAGCGGTACCTCGGACGTCCGACCGGACAACGCATAAAAATGCATAAAACCCTAGTGATTGACAGGCCTGATCTAAAACTCATTTTAAATGAATGTGTTTAAAACGCGAGTGTATTAAAACCTGAAAGTAAGTAACAATAAAAAAAGAAGCACATCGTTGAGTTCAATTCATTTATGCAATCTTTATAACAGGACAGATAAAAGATATACATAATCGGGAATCGATACAGCTTATCGGGTATTTTATAACTAAATTAATAACAGTGCACTGCGCATTTTTAATCAGACGAGTTTACAAGTCCGTTTGATTAATACTGAGCCATATAGTGCCATTCCAGGCGACAAATTGCCATTCCAGGCGACAAATTTTTATAGCGTTTTCTTAATAAATAGGGGAAAACGAACTAAATTTAGTTGCTGAACGTGAAACTGCTAATGATTTTCCACCGTTTATATTTTTCACATCCGTCAAAATGAGCGCACGCAAATGTTTAAATGTGAAACGCTTGTCTCGAATCGACTCCTGGGTAATAAAATATTTATGGGCGATTTTACGAAGTCCCCTTAGATGCGATATCCAAATCAGTGACAGTTTTACTGTGTAGACGTCAGCTACTGTCATTGTTCATGACAGCTTAGATAGAGAAAAGTTATATATACATAGCCAAATTTATAAAGTAAACGTCCGAGTGTTCGACGCTGTACTAACTAGTTAGTATAATTATGGCATGGGCACTTTATGTCAAAGCAATATGGGTTACATTTTAACTAAAAGGATTTTTTTTCATTTGAATTTAGGCACTTGTCTGTATGTCACTTTGAGAGTAAGTACAGCAGTAGGTATCAGTACTGTACAGTGTCGAGCACTCGGACCTTAGGATAGTTAGGATAGTGCCCCGCCAAGACGAGCCAAGCGAAGCGCAAGGGCCTTTTCTCGAAGCGTTTCTTCGTTTTTTTTGAACCCTCATTACTTAGGTTTGGATTATACCAGATAAACAAAATTCACAGATTAAGATGTCAACAGTGGACTTATTAAACAAATAAAGTTTCAATTGTATAGCTCTTATACTTTAAATTTAATTGATATCTAAAAAATTCTTCCAGAAGTCCTAGAAAGCTGAAATTTGGTATGTAAGTACAGAATCAACAAAAAAAATCTATAAAAAATAGGAACTTTAACCCTCGCACCCCTTAAACTAGGAGATGGAATTTTGTATGAGACTTCCACAAATGTTCTGGGTAGAGCGTGGCTTGTAGAGTATTAGGAAGCTTTGCGCTACTTGCGATCTGATATCTTTTTAACGCTGATAGCTATATGAGCTAGGGAGTCTTGGCAATCACTTTACATTTAATGTTTTTAGTGGGATTACAATATATATTGAAAAGCAAAAGAGTGGTATAATAGCAGTGGGTAATAATGTACACAAATAAGCTAAATAAATAAATATAATCCTGTCTAAATTCCAAATTGTAATAAAATTCCCTGAATTTTGCGTCAAGTTTCAATATCGGCAATCTGTTGCCAAAAAATTGGCACCTTGTCAGATATCAGTGCAATATTATAACAACTTGGTCAATGTTTCAAACATGTTTTGGTGAGATAAATAACTTAACAGCGTTTGTATCATGAAATCATGATCAGAGGCTTTCAGTGTTAGCCACGGCATTTTTTAAAATTATAGACTTAACTAGAGAAGTTGTCCGATCTTTAATTTTTTTGCCTAATTACAGAGGTAAAAGAAACTTGTTGCGGATTGATTTATTTAACTGTTGTAAACCATCCCTACAAACTTGATACGTTTTTGTTTGACTATGAGTCCACATCCCCCTTGATTGAATCAGCCTTTACTGTTCAGAAATTCATGATAAATAAGTTACAAAAACAAAATTCATCTTATAAAAGTTTGCCTACTTATTGGTGTACACCATTTCGCTATCTTGGGACTAGGCGCGAACGTGGGTTCCATGTTTATTTTATTTATATAATATCATGATTCTCACGAGCCCTTTGCCTCCAGTTTCGTCTCGAGGACAGCTTAAGACTTTTATCAGCTGTTATATAACTGGGATCTTTTAAGACAAGAATGAAAAGGCACTATCTTGGTATGCATGTAACATCCTCGACCCCATCATCACTTACCATCAGGTGAGATAGTAGTCAAATGCGTATCTACACTTTCTTTAGAGATTATTTTTTCTGTAGCAGAATTGCCATCTACATAATTATATTATATTCTGTGTCACCCCGCTACTCTTCGCTAGATCGCTCTTTAGCAATAAGACCGCCTGTTGTTAACCTTTACTTTTAAGTTTGTATGTCCTGTATTTGATACCTGTATTGAGGAGTGCAATAAAGAGCATTTGTATTGTATTGTAATAGGAAAATTATTGTACTAGATAACGAATCATATTAGTCAACGCTCGTAAAAATAGCTCGGGTGGCCATTTATTTTATATGGCGTTCAGAGCACTTTTTAAGTTTTGACTCATTCCGCATTTCAATGTATTTTGCGCGTATTCCCCACGCGTGTTGAGCTAACATGTTAGAACGAGGGCACGCAACACCTTAAAATAAAATTGAAATGTGAAACGCTCGTCATAAATCTACCCTTGTTGGCGACGCATCATCAGACTCAATGGTTTTAGATGTATTTTATATTTTATAACTTTTTCCTATGTCATGTTGTCTGAGCAACCATATCATAAACACGTCAAAATAATAAAAATACATATTATGTTTTCTTTAATAATAAATGTAAATGCGAATATAGTGTTACCGTAGTGGCTTTATAAGCGTCGGTAAGAACCCTTTCAGTAATAAAATAAAACACTTTACGGCGATATTACGAGACCCGGTTAGATACGATATCCAAATCAGTCATTCGCCAATCAGATTTACTGTCATTGTTCTTTGTTCTTGACATCTTAGATTGTAATTTTCAATGAGTAACAAACAAATCTTATCCAAGGGATCAATGATCTTTAGAATAAGTTTTTTTATCAGGACAGAAGCACTTGTTATATCATAACAACTATAACATAAACCTTTATGCCACCCTTCGACTCCTATAACGTAAAATTAATTTAACATAGGTACTACACTGGTACACACTTGAGTAATTTTTGTTATTGTTTTTCTTTTTATTGCTACATTCTAAATGTTAATGTTTTCAGAAACCAGTGTTTTAGTGGCAATAAGAACTTGGTCTATAAACATTGTAAGAATATTCCGTTCCAATTTTAAATTCACAAAAAACGAGGAACCGTACATAAACTAAGGAGATAATAATTATGTATACGATTTTAACGCCAACGTTAAAAATATAATAGAATACAGGTAGTCGTGATACGAAATAGCAAAATATGAACCTATCCACGATTCTGAACAACTTTTACTATGGGACCAACTTTGTATCTATTATGCAAAAAAACAGGCTTTTCATACATTTTCGACAGTCTAAAATGAGCAAAGTGTATGAAATAGTTGTTTTTTTTTGCAAAATATATAGTTGTTCCCATAGTAAAAGTTGTTCAGAATCATGGATAGATTCACATTTTGCTATTTCGTATCACGACTTATGTAACACCCGGTATAGCTATGCTATGTATTATTTTGTCCTAAGACTGTCAAAGCAGGAAAACACTTCCGTAATCATTAAGATGCCTACTTCAAAGACAACGTCTAGGAGGATTTTACCTGTTACTAAAACCCTCTTTTCCTCCAATGCAGCCTTGACCAGCATCACCATTGTCACAATAGTTCCTATATTAATTGTTCACTCTAATTAATGATGATTATCAGTGCATTGCCTTTTATATCGTAGTATCATTGGCAACAATTTCACAGTCTATTACATGTAAATCACTAATGTACAGTGTGGGAAAATGTTAGGTACTTAACCCTTTACCTATGGGTGTTAGTCAGAGTTGTCAGAAGCCAACATCGCTGTAATATGGGTGGCAACTCTAGTTGATCGACGACTGGTAAAATTGTAATATTGTTTTAGAAATAAATTCGATATTTAGTGATTTATCTATCAAATCTACATAATATATAAGTTATATAACAGTGAATGTGCATGTCAATTTTTCAAGTCTAAAGTTGTAATAGACTCAAAAATATAGATAACAGCAGGTCGATCACGTAACGTATTGTACGCGCGTCAGGTAGATCTAAACGTCACTTTTTATATGGAAAGATGACAGTTGGTTCTACCTAACGCGCGTTCGGAACGTTACGTGATTAGTTGATTACCCCTTGACCGCCGACTCTCGTCAAAATATGCCCGTAGTGTGTAGTGTCTCTATTCGAGTGACACAGATATACAAATTGTAATTTTAGACAGAGAAACATTATACAGTAATTGTAATTTACGGGCGTTCGCGGCAGCTGATTCGATCAAGTGCGTGCAAAAATTAACATCAAATTGGAACATTGAATCCGGCTGGATTGAACGCTATACTTCGAAGTAATCCTTTGCCCAAGCTGACGTACCGGTGCGATCAAATAGGTTTTTCTCCGAAATCATTATTTTTACTTGTGGGTGAACTGTGGCAGTGAATATATTAGTTATCTATCTTGCTGTATACTCGATTAAATCTTCTTAATTTCAAATAGTTTTGCTTTTATACTACATTCTAAATGATCAAATGTTTTCCTTAACTAACCCCATTCCACGGTAGCGATAAATGCTGTCCTTGCAGAGCGGGTCTTCGTCGTAATCACGTACAGACTTTTCGGTTCAAGCCCGCTTTCGTGCACGAAGCTCTTGCAAGGTCCTCCATGGAAGTCTGGTACCTATTTTTGAAAAGTGCTCTCCTAAACTCCAATTTATACATGTCACGTCACGTGTATATTTTTGTTTTTAAACGTGATACACACACTGCGATCAACCACAAAGCCTCGTACAGTTGAGTAAACATTCAAAGGCTTACTTGCGTGCTTGCGTCTGATATCGGAACGCGATCATGACATTCATGACGCATTGAAATATTTCAATCGCATTTGTCCATGGGCTCTTTCAAACTTAAGTGCATTAAACACTTGTGAGAGTAGGACGATAATGTTGATATACTATTATAATGAAATTAAATTAAAATTTTTGGTTGAATGCATCTGTGTACTCGGTGTTTTGAAGGTCAACTGATGTCAAGAGTACAAGAGTAATGTTACGATAGAATAATTTCACATGTTGGATTGCTATTATGTTTATAGGCATGTAACCTTAATTATGTTTACAATGTTATGGTCTGCCGGGACGTGGTCGCCACTCGAGAAACTTCCGTCCCCTCCAATCTAAATATATACCAATAAAGGTGAACTACTGGGAGTCAATTATTGGTATACTTAAATGTGTCAAACATGGAGACGTTTACGTTACCTCGTCCTTAAGGGCTATGTGTCAAAACCATAAGTTTATTACGTAATGGACAGAGTCTACATGTGGGCCGCGATTCCATTTGTGCTATTGACACGGACTTTCCTATATCGCTTTATTTATGTTTTTAGGATTCCGTACTCAAAGAGTAAAACGGGACCCTATTCCTATTACTAAGACTCCGCTGTCCATCCGTCCGTCCGCCTGTCTGTCACCAGGCTGTATCTCACTGATACCGTGATAGTTCCAGCTAAAATTTTCACAGATGATGTATTTTCCGTTGCCGCTATAACAACAAATACTAAAAACGCAGAATAACATATTTTTTTATGAATAATGGTACGGAACCCTTCGTGCGCGATTCCGACTCGCACTTGGCCGGTTTTTTCATTCTGCTTTTGAGAGAGACATGGAAGTGTGGATATTCCTTAGGTACATGTAGAGCAAGTCATATCTCAATCAGTTCGAAGCGTATCAATGAGTTTCTTTGGAACTTATGTTTCATTAGCATTTCGGTAAAGGAAAAACATCGTGAGGAAACATCTGCGAAGAAATTCATAGGTGTATGTGAAGTCCTCAACCCGCAGTGGGCCAGCGTGGGAACTACTGCCCGTTCCCTCTCATTCCCTTTCAGCCTTATTACAGTTCAAATGAAGTGAAAACGCAGTGATGTAATATACAATGACATTCTTCACTTTTTACAGGTGCGACTCTTTGCATTGTCCGCCACCGAGGTCGGGTATTGTGAAGCAAAACTTGCTCTTTTTTCATAGCAACAATTGTGTTTTCAAAACGTTTTCTGACTAAAGGATTAACTTTTTATTGAATAGCGAACATTTGTTTGCATTTGTACGAGCTATAAAACATATTGTAAACAACTTTGAGTCTTATATACAGAACTACATATAAGTTTGAAAACATGTAAACATTGAAAAACGTGACTCTTCTTATCGTTTTAAAACATTTATGGTGTATTTGTTACTAATATTAATATGGAAAAGATTAATGGTTTATGACAAACCAATTGTATGCTTTTGGCTTCGTTTTTGTACGACCTACAAAACAGAACGTTTTTTATACCCTGGTGCAAAAAGTTCTACAAAGGTTTTGAGTTTAATTTCAATGTCATGTTATTATACTTATTATTCTCATGAACATATATTTAGAAGCACACAGAGAAACCCCATTACTTATCCTGTTGTTTTAAATTATCGTGCGAACGGGCTATAAACATAAGATATATAATACATTAAATTTTAAAAACAATTAACAGTACAGACAAACGACGCTATATTTAATAACTAGATATAAATTCAATTTGCCATTACCGGGATTCAAACCCAGGGCTTTCACACTTACCAATAGGCTAAACGGTCGTCTACATATCTCTCTCGTGTCGTCTGCTCTTTTCGTACTGATTTGCGTTTTTCCATGGCGTCCGTAAAAGCGGGGCGCGCCTTCGTAGAATGAACGAACTTAAGGCCTCCACACACCGAACGCGGGTCGGGCGCGGCGCGGGTCGGGCGCGGTTGAAGCGGTTTATTCACACCGGCGTGTAGTAACGCGGGCCCGCCGCGGCAGCAACGCGGGCCCGTCGCGTTGCTAGCGCGTTCAAAAGAACGGCAAAGAGAATACGCCCGGCAGCACCAGTCGACTTCAAGATGTGGAACGGTGAAGACTCCGACGAAGAAGACCTATTATTGCTCCTAGCTCTTAATAAAAAAAAAAGAATTTGGGTTCACGACCTGAATAAAGAATCTGCGAGACGCCGTTATGGGGAATACCATCGCCTGTGTAGGGAATTGGAAAGTTACGAAGATCGTTTTTTTACTTATTTCCGAATGTCCCAAAACAGTTTTGAAGAATTGCATGAGATATTGCAAGTTAAAATAACAAAAATGGACACCAATTATAGATCGTCAATCCCGACCAGAGAGAGACTAGCCATTTGCTTGCGGTAAGCGTTATTTATCTACATATTTGTTTATAACCATACATTAAGTTTTAATTTCCCTTTCATTTTGGGATACATTTGTGTTCCTCCCAGTTGCGATAAACTTGCCACGCTAAGGTCACGCTTTAGGATAAGTCTACCTAATCTTGTTTGGCGTAAAAATTGGCGGCACAGTACTCAAAGGTCTTCATAGGTCATCACGACCGATTCGAATCGAAAACCTAGGTATTTGTATCAAACCTACAATACATCCCCGTGTGGTGTCGAGTTAGAATAGCACCCCGGTACTTAACTACTTCCTAGCCCCCCCGCGTTGCTGCCGCGGCGGGCCCGCGTTACTACACGCCGGTGTGAATAAACCGCTTCAACCGCGCCCGACCCGCGCCGCGCACGACCCGCGTTCGGTGTGTGTTTGAAGTGTAGTTTCAATGTTTTACAACTTGCGCGGGCCCGCGCCCGACCCGCGCCCGCGACCGGTGTGTGGAGGCCTTTATTGCGTGACGCAATCAGCACACGAATGGTTTGTATTGTACCATTTTGCGCACTTCATGGCGTAGCGAGTTTAGTTTTTGAGCATTTTCAAGCATTAGGCTAAGTATTTTCAAGCCATAACGGCCCAAGTCCCATGAGCTGAAATGTATATGCAACAAAAAAATAGATAACTTATTAAAAAATCCTAAAACACTAAAGAGAAAAAGAACCTATTAAAAATTCCTTCTCAAGCATTTTTACATTTTATTAACATCTCAATTTTCATTTCATTGTCTAACTAAAAAGAACTCTTCTATGAATGTATTGAATTTTTAAATACTATCATAGTAGTCAAATTAAATTATTAACGGCACTTTATTACATTAATTCTGCATTATCAACAGTTGAGTATTGGAATTTTACGTTACGCTACGTTTAAATGAAAATATTAACCATTGAATTTTATTCATAGCTGCATGAACTTAAATGGAATTCGTAAACAGATCATCTTATTTTACTTGAATAGCTTCAACGATGATTCAATGGTTTTGAAGCATAATAGGATACCTACCCAATTATGCATTAAAAAAATTGCTACAATATAACAGCTTAAATAATTATAGAGAATAAAATAAAACCATTTCGTACAAACACACAAGTATTTGCGTAAGTATCTACACAGGTATAGTAGTGGCTCGATTAGGATGTTATCTAGAGCTTGCGAGTGTCTTATTGGTGTTTTTTAGGGTTCCGTACTCAAAGAGTAAAACGGGACCCTATTACTAAGACTCCGCTGTCTGTCTGTCTGTCTGTCTGTCTGTCTTCTGTCTGTCACCAGGCTGTATCTCACTGATACCGTGATAGTTCCAGTTGAAATTTTCACAGATGATGTATTTCTGTTGCCGCTATGTATAACAACAAATACTAAAAACAGAATAAAATACTTAACTATTTTTATAGATAATGGTACGGAACCCTTCGTGCGCGAGTCCGACTCGCACTTGGCCGGTTTTTTTAGATTTCCGAAAACTGAATCGACATAAAAATTCTGTATGATTATCACTGACAAAATTCCACGAGAATCGGTTAAGCAATGCGACCTATGGAAGAAAACAGCTGGACATCCGGACATACAAAAGAGTTTTACCCCAAGCCAAAACGCAGAACTTCGTTCGCTTCGCTCGCTCGTTTAAAAGAACCTTCGTCAAAAACGGGCCCCAGTAAGTAAATACTTACTTTCAATTTCTTTTGTTTCTGTTTTCCAAAGGTCAATCGATTAATATATCTTACATGACGGGACGATGAAAACTTATAGAAAAAAAACCGGTCAAGTACGAGTCTGACTCGCGCACCGAGGGTTCCGTACAAACTTTCATATACCATACCCGTCATGTCAGGACCCCATTCATTCTTGAACAATCTTAAACAGCTCATAGTAGAAGTTACCGTTGCAAAGCGCCTAGTATGTTTGTTTATCAGCGATAGTTTTTTATCACGCGTACCGATTTCGATTAATTATTTTTTATTTGAAAGAAGGGACTTTAACGATAATCTGATAGACATAAAATTTCATACAAATTTAATTAAGAAATTATTTTTGATAAATAAAAAAAATAAGCTAGATAGAGATATTGTTTTATTTTTCCTGTATTATTTATGTTACCTATTCTTATTCATATGTAATTATTTCAGAATTTTCGTTTCGTAAACTTCAGATATAAGGGTGGGGGGGGGGGGGGGGGGATGGTATGGTTTTCTACATTTTCCTTAATAAATCAAAATTTAATCACTGTAAAAAAAAAACGGTTTTAAAAAGTGCAACCCAAGTCTTTTCGTATGATACCCCACTTGATCTATTTACTAGACTTTGATTTTTTAACCCCCCTCATAACCCTCGTCATTTAAACAGAAAATAAAAATGTTTATTTATTGTTTTCATTTTCCATACACGTGTCTTAACCCTTTTAACATTTGTTCCAAATTTCAAATTGATAGCTTAAGTAGTTCCGGAGATATTTAACGTTGTGACAGACGGACGGACGGACGGACGGATAGACGGACAGACGGACAGAATCGCACCGTAAGGGTTCCTTTTTTACCTTTTTGGTACGGAACCCTAAAACTTAGAAGTTAGGACAGATTAGGTACATGAGGTTTATTATTTTCGATTTTATGTATCTAACTAAACTTAATCCCGCCGTATACTTTCTTTTCTTATCAAGCCCAAAATACTAATTATTATGAAGACCTAATCGGGCCCTTGTAATCCTACGGGCCTCAACTGACAGTTTGGTTAACAACGGACTCATTTCCATTTCCCATTGCTGGGATTTGCCTGAGCTTCTGTTCATTTGGTTAATGTTATTAAAGGGTAAATGCCCGCTTATTCAATAATACAAAACTAATCTATAGGTACCTTAGAAAAGTATTTCGGGTTCGGGAATAAAAGGAGGTTCTCAATGTTTCTAGATTAATCGAAGACGGCTCGACCGATTTGAAAAATTCTTTTTTTGTTTGAATCGGTATCCTTTTTACGTGTTCTCATGATCATCAGGTCAGGATCTGATGATGGAATCCTGGAGAAATCGAGGGAACTCTTCACATTTAATAGGCACGCTTGAAGCGGAGGGACTTAGGTACTCAATTGAACTTTGTTTTTAAAGTAAAGCCATAATAAATGCTCACGGGTAGTATATACTGAGAAAAAACAACCACAGACCTGAAATAAAATTTACATTTAATGACCGGCTGGGAAAAACTTTTCTTACTTAAAAGTAAGACACACAGACAACTGTGTGATTTTTTTTTGTATTTTACTGACGTCCAAAAAGGGAGAAGGTTCTTTTATTACCTTATTTTTCGTTCGTTTATTACCTTATTTTATTAACTTCATCACTTGTATTGAAAATATTGTTTGTAATTTAAAAATGTTTTTACCTCACCCGAGTAAATCTGAGTGTAATATACTGTATTTTCCGAAAATCGTTTTTTCTAAGTGGCGATTATTGCCATTCGCAAATTTTACCACTTTGTTTTTTCTCGTTAGCTTCCTTCCCCGAACGCAGTTGTAACCATTCGCATATTTTTCCCGTTTATTTATTCTTCAGCATATTATTTTTCCAATGGATTTTTTAACCATTCGCATAATTTCTCACTGTATTTTTTATAGCATATTTTTTTTGTCAACAGTAGTAAGTAATAGTAGTAAGTTTTAATAACAAGTTTTAAGTAAAAAGTAATAGTAGTAAGTTTTAATAACCAGTTTTTCCGCTCTTTTATAAAAAAAATAACCTCGAAGACGAAAACGGGAGCAAAGCTACCACTTCCGTCTTCTAACCTCGCGATCCGAGTCGGTGTTGCCACTAAGTCCCTGTTCAAAGGGTAAGCATCAAATAAACTTTACTCTGAGATCAACCAATTTCAATATAGTGGTGTATCGTACGCAGCAGGGTGTTTATTTAGTGGCAAAACCTACTCGGATCGCGGATAGGTTAAAAGACGGAACGTCTTCAAGGTTATTTTTTTTATAAAAGAGCGGAAAAACTTATTGTTAAAACTTACTACTAATGACAATGAGGCAATTTACTACTAAGAAAAACAAAGGCTCAAATAGGAAAAACAATATAGTGGTAAATTATGCGAATGGTTAAAAAACCTATTGAAAAAATAAGCTGCTGAAAATTAATAAACTGGGAAAATATGCGAATGGTTACAAATGCTTTCGGGAAAGGAAGCTAACGAGAAAAAACAAAGTGGTAAAATTTGCGAATGGCAATAATCGCCACTTAGAAAAAACGATTTTCGGAAAATACAGTATACACTCATTGACACATTGTTGAAGTGAAACCTTTACCAGGAATTTTGTTTGTATAAAAATATTTTGAAAGTCTTCTAGAGTCAACTAGGATTTTTTTATATTCTTAACTGACCAAATCTGGCACATAAAAAGCTATGGTTGAATATTAATATTCATCAACATCAGTCATAATTAATGGTTTCAGTCTAGGCAAGTTAAAGGTGGCTCAAAGAAATGTGGGTTATTATAAACTGGTCATTACTAAATGGCGCAAAGGTGACCACTATTTTGAGACCTCCATCAATCTGGCTCAGTAGTGACGCAGCAAATCCGGACCACTTTAACTGTGACGTCAGCAAATTAGATATAAAACGATCAATCAGAGCATGTAATTCCACTTTCAGGGCTCCAATTTTGCAACAAAATTCAATTTTAATTTCATTGCAACCCTATATCAATATCAGTGCTTCCGCTTATACTCAGGTGGCTCAAATTACGCAAGAGAGGGAGGGCATGAATCAAGCACGCAAAAAAAAAATATTACGTCAAAGACGCGTTCCGAAATTGGTAATTGTTACGGGTACATTTTTAATTAGTAGATTTAGGTCCTGGGTGGATGGTAATTTTGATTGA
The DNA here is from genome assembly GCA_963854355.1 of Epinotia brunnichana. NCBI lineage: Eukaryota > Metazoa > Arthropoda > Insecta > Lepidoptera > Tortricidae > Epinotia > Epinotia brunnichana. The sequence goes on from OY977946.1 coordinate 10,486,913, forward strand.
AAGTACCAATAATGCCTACCTATAAGGTTAGGTAGGAAAGTATATTATAAAATTTCATATTAAATAAATAAAGAATAATTTGAAACGTAACACTGGCAGTGAACTATTGAACCAGCAGGGATCTGATATATTGCTAGACATGCATAATTAATAAAAAACCGCATCTTATTTAAAGCGTTTAGTCAAATGATGAATTGCGCTGTAATGATAATAATGATAATCATAATAATGTTGACATCACCATCTCTCATGACGAGAACCTCGAGAAGGCGAGGAAGGACAAAGACAGTAAGTACATACCTGGCCCCGTAGCATGGATGGCGTTATCACGCGATAAGTGATAGGATAGAGCATCCGTCCCTGGCTGACACCGTTCGATAGAACGAGACGACGCGCTTATCCTGTCACTTATCGCGTGATAACGCCATCCATGCTACGGGGCCTGGACCTGGCTCACGTGGTAACCGCCATGTGGGATGTTGATTCGACGACTATTGTCCCGATATGTTTGGTGAGCGAAGAGTCTCGATCAACACCTTATGAGACTCTAGAAGCCGGGTCAGGTGGTGTAGGGCCAGCTACACCACACTATGTGACAGTACTGCACACTATGTGACCGAACATTTAAAACTAAATTCGGCTTTGCGAGCTATAGTCGTGCTCATCAGAGGAAGTTGTAAGGGACAAGACGGACTAAATACGAGACCCTGGCTAGATAGCTGGATCAAGGGTCATATATAAAGAAGACGGTACTCCTGGATACTGCGCGGATACTCATAGGAGGTTTTTCTCTGTCGCCCTGACCACCGGTAGCTTAGGCCCCGCCCCGCTGCCGGCGCGCCCTAGGAGAGGATTGTGAAGTGCCGATACGCGGCGCGTGTAGGTATTTAAATAAATGCTATCTGTTTCACACCGCTCTGTGCCTCACCCGAATCGTGCGATATAGGGAGTTGCAAGTCCTGGAGGCAATTGCCTCCATTTCCTTGTTGAAATATTGTTTCGGGTGATAACGTTTTTACCCCCCTGAACCTTTATAAAATGAAAAAAATGTGGTATTATTGGATTTAGTACACTTTAATCTATGTCTGTACGTTTTCCTTTTTTAGTAAATCAGTTTAGATTAATAAAAAAAAAACATTAGACAAAGTTTTTAAGTCAAAAATATAGATTTTTAGATGTTAATTACTTTTCACGTTAGCGATATTTCTTCAAAATCAAAACGTACATACCTACTTTTTAACCGACTTCAATAAAGGAGGTTATATTTTCCAATGTAATTTTTTCTATTTTTTATTTAAGGTCACCGATTTCTCTGTCAATTGTGGACAGATTTCCAAAATTCTATTTTTATTCGAAAGAGTATACTTCCGAGGTGGTCCTATTGTCACCAAATCAGGATCTGATGATGGGATTCCAGGGAAATTGAGGAGGTTGAGGGCAACCCTCATCATTTATAGGCACGCATGTAGTGATTTCGGTATTTTCTATTATAATTCGTGTATTTACCTTCGGAAATCGCAATTTGGGTAAAGTGGATCTGATGATGAAGACTACAGATGACTTATGGAACTCCTTAAAGATGTGAAGTTCGTCAAAGATTCTGACATGATTCCGTTGAAGTAGCAACTCATGAAGAGGTAATTCTGAGATCCTTAAAAGGAATCGACGGAACTCCTCAAATATCAGCCCACAGATAGCGACTTTTTTCTGTAATAATCAACGCATTTGCTCTCGGAAAGCAGTGCATGTGGTAAATTGGAAAATGAGTGGTAAAATGTTCATGTACCTATGTGGCTTGGCGAAGTACTGAATTGAAGTCGGTTAAAAACTTTGTTTTTAAAGTAAATTATTCATTATATATACAACATATCCAAAAATTATAAAAATCGAACGATGTTTACGGGATGAAAAACGTTATCGCTTTTTGTATGAAAATTTACAGGTTCACAATCCTCTTAAACTTTTAATATAATGATTTCATGTTTTGTATGAATAGAATATTATTTTACTTTTTATACAATTATTATTAAAAACTAACATACATACATACATACATATAATCACGCCTCTTTCCCAGAGGCAGAGATCACGGATCTCCATTTGCTACGATCCTGACAAACCCATTTCGCTTCACTCACTTTCATAACATTTCTCATAGATGCTCGTCGGTTTAGGGTACTTTTGACCTGACCTTTCTGTAAGATTTCTCCAATTTGATCGGAGAAAGTTCGCCTAGGTCTTCCCCTTCCAACTTGCCCTTCCACTCTTTTTATATAAGTACACTCTCTTCGTTAATCTTCTTTCATCCATCCATAAAAACTAACACTAAGATTAAAAATGAATAAACGATTTTACAATGTTAAATGGACCAACGTTACCCATATTTATATGTATGTGTAAGCGTACACAATGGGTGTGGGTGAAAGATAAACTATGCTAGTTCTCGCATAGATTTTACAAACCAGTGTACATATATTTCTAAGTCAATCAGAAAACTGAGCACAACGCGTATTTCAAAGGAAAAAAAGAAAAACATCGCATCATTTTTCCCATTCCGTCATCACACCGAGCATTTTACACAATAGAGCGTTACATGGTATACAGGCTGTTAATCTACGTTGAAATTATTCTCCTCGTGTTCAGAGTTTGTTACTTATTGTATATCATGAAATTTTATACGAAAGTGTTTTTGACTGGAATACCTATTACAATAGGTACGATTAAAATCAGTTCACGATTCTGATGTTAGCTACTAGTAGCGCCGCAAAGGTGGTCGGGCGGGCATGCGGGAGGCGACTATCGAGGCTAACTTCAGAATCGTTAACTGATTTTAATCGAAGTGTACCTTCTTATACTCCCACATTTTCTTAATGAATCAAATATATATTACGTCATAAAAATACAAAAGTATTGTTATTGCTATATTATATCAACTAATAAATTATAAAAATGCATCCAAATTAAAAATATTCGTATTTTGTCAAGTTAAAATTAAATTCGATTCACCAAGTTGAAAAACCTGTAGGGGTTCGTTCGCTTCGCTCGCTTGATCAACCACATGGCATAGGCCAAGTTTCGTCCAAATATGTTTAGCCATTTTAGCGTGATAGAGTGACAATTTACATTTTTGCAATTATAATATATATAATAACCTGCAAGGTGCAAAGTTGTGTTTTCATATTGGACACCTAGCGGTTAAGCTTGCGAGGTGTGAAATATATGAAAAACCAATTTTTCACAGCTATGCATGATGTGCCCGCGCCTGTGTAGGATTTAGACCGTTTTCATTTCTCACCAGCACTACGATTTCGATTGCAAATAAAATTCATCCATAGGAGATTAGGACTTACGCTTTCCACACACCAAATTGTATTTAAGGTGAGGTCGTAGGCTTGTAAAAATACTCACCCATTTGATATTAGTTCTAAACACACCTTTGTCCGGCATCATTCTGTATACAGTTTCCGTCCCTACATTTTACTATAGCATGGGACTCATTGTGTTAAAAGTAACGATGTGTCACACTTCGCTTGACATATCATGGGATTTTTACGCTACATTTTTACGTAACAGAAAATCTATACTAATATTATTAATAGAAAAAGTCTCAGAGATTGTAAATTTTATCTAGGGTTTAATATCCGGAACTACTCAACTGATTCATGTGTGGTCTTATTTAAGTATACCGTGATGTGTATCACCGAAATATGCTTTAACTATTTTCTTAACGTACGCACATTGCATGTAGAACCGATGGCCGTTGGGGCGGAAAGGTTCTCGAGTGGCGACCACGTACCGGAAGGCGCGGCGTGGGTAGGCCCCCCACAAGGTGGACTGATGACCTGGTAAAGGTCGCGGGATGCGGGTGGCGGTCTTTGGGGAGGCACAAGTCCAGCAGTGGACGTCTTTCAGCTGATATGATGATGATGATGATTTTCTTAACATAATATCTTACGCGATACTTGATGCTCTTTCTGCATTTTTAACCGACTTCAAAAAAGGAGGAGGTTCTCAATTCGTGAGAAGGTTTTTTTTATGTATGTTCCCTGATTTCTCGAAGACGCCTGGATCGATTTGGAAATGAAATCAGGTCATGATCTGATGATGGGATCCTGGGAGAAATTGATTTGGATATTTTTTTAGGAAATGTTTTTAATGATGGCGAAGTTCTGAATAGAAGTCGGTTACAACTTCGTTTTTAAAGTAGATTAATTATTTGCAAAAATAAGGGTTAAACCCTAATGCGATTCCTCAATAATCTGCATCAATCGGAGATGAATCGCAAAAAGTTCAAGTTCAAACGGCATCAGTGTCATCTCCATTGGTCACGTCAGCATCCAACAGGAAATGTTTTTTATTGTTTAAAAATGTTGTCGATGCGCCTATTAGACACGCTATGTATTTAAGCTATTTATAAATATAGCACGGAACTGTGACATTTGAATAAATAAAATGGTTCTATTTTACAATAGGGAACATTGCTGCAATGTTCTGCCGCCAGAGTGGCAGCAATAGCACAAACCGTGAACCAGTAGAGGAAGATAGGGACTCACACACACATGCACAATTGATTGTCAAACGAGTGACAAGGATGGATGCATATACATTACCGCAAGTGGGAACGAGGTACAATATTTAGGCTTAGGCTTCCAACTTGACAACACACTATCATGGAAACCGCACGTTAACTGGTGTGCAACAAGTTGGCTCTCAGAGCATAGAATACTAGAGAGAGGACAAGCCGCCGGCGGCCGTGTCGCAGCTGTATGCTCAATGGGCATATTACACTGCCATACTGTGCACGCGTGCTGATCGCAGAGAATATTACGTTTTTTCCCAAAATGCCTGATATGATGCGCGTTTATTGTCAAATAAGCGTGTAGGTATACAAGAGTGTGTGTTTTAGATGTGTGCGTGCTTAGTCTTGTCAATTACTTGGGCGTTGTGTGGGTTAATGTACTTGCGACAGGCTCACTCTATACAAATCGGCCGCCATGTCCGATCTCCTTATATTCATACATCTGTGAGTTGGCTACCTCGATATACGCACTGCGTGAGCTGAGCAAACTAGTGTCGTCGGAAACCCTCCTGCAAGTGTATTACGCCAATATACATTCTATCATATCCTACGGTGTTGTCCTTTGGGGAAACTCAACGGATAGTAGAAGAGTTTTAAGTCTCCAAAAGAGAGCTCTTCGCATTTTAAGGGGCTCCAAGCGCTTATTGACTAGTTTTGATGTGTTTTGAGTTGATATTCCTCCGTCATAACAATATATATATTTATGGTACAAACGTCAATCGGTTCTTCAATCCTTTATCTACTTTTGCAAGAGAGTTTTTTAGAAAAAAATGAATACATATTTTTTATGATTTATTCAAACATGGTCCAAAAAAGCTCTTTTTTCGATATAAGTATGTTGTTTATGCACTTTTATATATGAAATTTACATATAACTGTTCCTTATTGACGACTCTAACAACCCAAGAGAGATTTTCATTTATAACTAATTTTCACAAAAGTTATGTCCAAAAAACTGTTTTTTTTGCCTAAAACTGCTAAAGTTTGGTGCCATATATCTCGAAAACGGTGAGTTTTGAAGTAAATATGGGACACTATTTCGGTAAACCTCGTTGTTGTTAATACGGTAAGCCACAAAAAACACGAAAAAACGGACAGTAACAAATTAACGGTAGTGTCAAGGAAGACATCTTGTCGAGCCTTATTTAGATCCAAAAAAATATTAACTGTAAGCTCATTGTACATAGACGACACAGTGATGCGTGTAAAACGAAATTTAAAAACTTTTAAACGAGGCGATGAAGTTCATAACTTCAACTCTCGAAATGCACATCGGCTCATAAAAAATCGAAAAAGGCTAGCTTTGTGTGACAAAGACCCTGAAGTAATGGGGCCTACCCTATTTGAAAAATTACCGAAAAGTTTGAAAGACATGGTCAGTGTATCGGAATTCCAGTCCCAATTAAAAAAACTACTTTTATAAAATACAATATATTACATGGATGAATTCATGCAGCTGTAAGGCTGAGGAGTTCGTGAGGTGTTTTTTGTATTTTCAACCGACGAAAAAAACGGAGGAGGTTCTCAAGTCGACGCGTATATATATATATATTTTTTTTATGTATGACCACGCATAACTTTTTACAGAGTAGTTTGATATTGATAATTATTTTTTTCTTAACTGTTTTCCATTGTGTAACGGCAATTACCCATACATTTTCAACCGACGAAAAAAACGGAGGAGGTTCTCAAGTCGACGCGTATATATATATTTTTTTTTTATGTATGACCACGCATAACTTTTTATAGAGTAGTTCGATTTGGATAATTCTTTTTTAGTTAGAAAGGGTATACCCCGAAGTTGGTCATATATACATTTGGAAAATAAAAACCAACCTTTAGGGTAGGAAAATAGGGGATTATCGATTTTTCGTCGGTTAAAACATTGTTTATGAAGTAAATTATATATGGGTAACTTTCGTTACACAATGGAAAAAAGTTAAAGCATAGATAAGATTAAGGCCCTTAATTATGTAGGTACTAGCTTTTACCCGCGACTTCGTTCGCGTTGAATACACCGTACAATCGACAACTCTAGGTATTAACTGACCATTTGTGAACCTTATTTATCTTGCAAATTGGCGGTGATCCAGTTGACGGGTTATTATGGTATTGTGGTTAGAAAAAAAGGAGGGGTAACCTGTTTTTGTATAGGCTTACACACGAATATAAAGCCTACGAATAAAAATGCAAGAAGCAATCTTTAAGTATGTATTTGGGATACGGTTTCGTCGTTTTTGTTAAATCATATTTACCTACTGTATTCTTCTATAATCCACTAACATTAAAGGCAGCGATGATAAAATAAAAAAAATCGGCCAAGTGCGTGTCGAACCACGCACAACGAAGGGTTCCGTGCCTATTAAAAAGGTCGTATCGTCAAAGAAATCTTACGACACTTACGTCCTTTTCCGCAGGGAAGGCAGTTTTTCAGCAATATCTCGAAAACCTTTTAACCGATCTTGTTCAAAATACTTTTCGGTAAAAGACTTTAATAAGCGCTATGTCTATAATTACTTTTAATTTTTTTTTATTCACCGTTTGGAAATTAGAGGGGGGGAAACAGTTTTTATGACTTTCGGGGCGATTATCTCCGACTATATTCACTTAATCAAAAAAATTGCTAAGAAACCTTATACTTATTTTAAAAGGCCTATCGATTGATGTGCCACACGTGGACATACAATGTTTCGCCAGCCAAAGATTCGCCGTTTCATTGCTGCTGACGAATCGGCCCGCCCTAAACGTTTGCACCTCATCCCTGGGGTCGATATTTACATCACCAGCTTGCCTAACGTTGAAGACCGCCTGATCGTTGCCCTTGTTGTTTTCATATGTATTTGATGTTTATTTTCATATGTATTTGATGGCCTGCCTTGAACTTCAAAATTTTACATTAATATGGCCATCGAACATTTTGATCAGAAGCGGAGAATATGGCACAATCCACCGGTTATCCAACATGAGGCTTTCTGCACCGCGAATTCTAGTAGTAACAGTGCGTCCTCCATCGTCAGGTGCTCTTCGCCGGTACAGTGGATACCCATTTTCACTCGTCTGCGTGTCCTTTAGTAACGCTCGGGGGTACTTCTTTGTACACTTCCCATCCTTCATGCACGGAGGTGACATATTTAGTGCACCGCATGGACCGTGGATCATGTTTTTGACGACAGTGTCGTGTAGTTTTTTGTCAACATTGACATCAGGAATTTCCGCACTAATTACGTCATCGATTTGAGAGGGACGCAATTTCTCCTTTAGCCACAATAAAAGGTGTAAGTACATGGGGCAACCTTCGCTTTTGCCACTCTATAGTGCCTTCATCGGATGCTGAGCCTGGCATTCAAGACGTCCAGGTAAGCCAATACGCAATCTACCCAAACTTTAACATTCATTCTGCAATATCACGGCGACCGCGCAAGGACTCGATTTTGATACAGTCCACTTAGAATCTGTCGCCTTTCGCAATAGTAATATACTTCATTTTCAGCACTGCGATTCTCCAAATATTTGACCTTTACTTAACAGGGCGACCAACTTCTGTATTTTAATTAAAAAAAAACCCATGCAAAGAGGTCGTGCCTCTCAGTAGCTATTTATCCAGGCATTAGTTCATTGATTGGTAATATCCGGCCATGCCGTGTTGCATGTAAGCATGATGAACAGATCCGGACGGCCGTAGCTCCGAACATACGCGAACGCAGCTTGCGTGTACTCGTGGAGGTATCTCGGGCTATTCACGACGGAGGAGGGCAGTATCACTATCTGCCCCACATCGTTGGCGTTAACTTGCGCGTCATTCCTTACAGCATCTTGTAAGTGAATGTAATTTTCTGCTCGCAACTTGCGTTGGTTTAGTGATATGTACCTAAGGCGTTCGCTTTCAAGCTTAACATACATATGGACTAAAAACTGGTGCAGAAGTTGCTTGCAGCGTAACAACAGATTGAATCCGTTGCTATACGCACCATAAGGTTGTATGTATAGAAATTCATACAGGAAATGTTTTTGTTTGGTTGCGTAGTCTGTGGATTCACCTGAGGTATTTCAAAATGATACCCTTCCTGGCCTTTCCGGAATATGACTGGATACTGGAGTGCATCTAGGAACCTGTGAGTGTCGGCGATGCGGCAGAGCCGGCCTTCGCGCGCGCGCAGCAGGATGTCACTGCCGGCGGTGGGCTCCGAGCCGGCGACCACGGCCACCACCTCGCTGGTGGTGGGCGCGTTGTAGCGCCGCTCGTGCTGCCCAAGGGGCACGCAGTCAGGGTGGATCACTACCATAAACGTTTCGTCAGTCATGTTCTTCAAAGCGCTTCTAAATTCATGTATTAGCACGTTACTGTCCTCCAGAACTCTTTGAATTGTTTGTAGTACTGGTCTCTGAACGCCTTGTACGATGGAAGACCGTTGATCAAGTTGCGCTTCCCCGTCACCTAAAAAGTAAACCTGCAAAAACTGTGGCTGTTCATTGGCTACAGGAAGGAAGTTGGGACCTCATTCGTCTTCTAGCTTGCTCCGCAGTCTCAGAAGCTCGCTGGGAGGCCAGATAGTGGGCATGCTGTTGAAGTCGGTGTTGGTGCTGCTCCGAAGTTTATTCAGCCCTCACATTTGCCTGCCGCTGTGCTTGTTCTTCACGCCGCGCCTGAGACTGGCTCGGTGACTCAGCAGTTCGTTGAGAGGCCAGATAGTGGGCGTGCTGTTGAATTCGGTGCTGGCGCTGCTCCGACCTTTCTTTAGCCCTCACACTTGCCTGCCGCTGAACATCTTCGTCGCACCGCGCCTGAGGCTCGATGGGTGACTCAGCAGTTCGTTAATAGGCCAGATAGTGGGCGTGCTGTTGAAGTCATGAATGAAGTGAACAACTATTATGTGTGGTCGATGGAGGATGGAGGTTACACTCATAGTATGTAACTCCAATACAATATCGTTCGTTCGTGTAGGTACCTCCGTCTTTATTGCACTTGCGTATTCGAGTGATAGAGAGGGAGATATACAAACTTTGAACTTCGACATAAATAGGTAGTTCGTTTGCACGGTTAGAACTGAGAACATAACAGCGAGCGAAATAGGCTACCCGTCTCTTTCTAATTAGAGCAGTTAAAAAGTGACGACTTCATAAGTCACGCACCATCACGTGCTAGCCATGCGTCGATAAATTATTGTTGGGAAGCTTTGTGAATACATCCTCGATACTTGTATATCTCCATTTCTACCGCTCTTATTTGAGCGACAGAAAAAGATAATTATACGCGAACCTCATTGCCGGTCTGTAAAAAGACTTGAGTGCTGGCAGCTGACATTTCATTTAGAAACATTCCATAAGAACTGCGCCTTTTTGTGTCAAAATAACACAAATCGATTATATTTACGCGATAATATTTCTTAACATATGGGTCGCGTGTTCTTAAATAGCATAAATATTTCAATGGATACGCCACTTTGTCTTTGAGATACAAAAACTTCGATATGCCAAAATATACGTCAATGTGCATTACATTTGTAATTATTTCGTTTCAAGCCATTATACTGCTTATTTATAGTAACTTAACACCTAAAATGGCGTAAATATCGTAATAAACTTCAAAATCATGAAATTAATATGAAATTAATACCCAAAATTTATATTCGGCGAAAAGTAGCGAAACAATTCGAGATAAAATTTAGCCTATGTGTTAATTCGGGTTATAAACTATCTCTATACCTAGTTTCAGCAATATCCGTTCAGCCGTTTTTGCATGATCGAGTAACAAACATCCAGACATCCAAACATCCAAACATCCAAACTTTCACATTTATAATATTATATTATTATTAGTAGGATAATTTTTTTGCAATCCACCGAATTACCTATCCGCAACATAAAATGTAATCAGACAAACGTGTAAACGCGCGTAAAACGTGTTCTTATTTAAAACCACTCGAGTCTTAGTAATACTGATGTAGGTAAGTACTTTGTAGGATATTGAGGCTTTAATCAATGTAATAACGGTGATAATTGCATTTGTCAATAGGTCTTGAACGTAAGACTCTGATATCAAAACAGAAGCTAAGTATGTACAAGATGTTATTTAATAATGACTGCCGCGTAAAAGTCGTTTATTTTTATCTATGTATATACCAATAGGGGTGTAGACTAAAAAGTTATTACTACTCCAAAAAAAAGAAAGCAAAAAAATAAGCCTATTGACGAAAATCCCATTCAGATAACTCAAAAAATTACGAAGGTAACAGCCGTTTTAATATAGCTTGTTAGAGAGAGAAAACGCTCGGGGATCGTGAAGTCACGATCCCCGAGCGTCATAGTAAATTAAATTTCATATGAAGGTGCGGATAAGGGACAGAATATGCCCCCACTTAAAACTTTGGACATGTATAATAACTTTGTGATTATTTAATATGCTTTACTTTTTTCTCCATAGCCAATACTATTAATCCTTTTTCGAGAAAATTCATCATTATTGGTAATCTTATTTGGTGTCTTGTCTACACCCCTATTATTAAACGTAATAGTAAATTTTTACGAAGCAGAAACGTACCTACCTGCTAACGAAATACTTATTTTCGATCACTGTAAAATATTGAAAAATTAGTCGCCACGAACGGAATTGAACCCGCGCCCTCTGGAATCCGTCCATTGCTTTAAACCAACTGAGCTACCGTGGGGTCCACTCGTGGTGACGAATCTTTCAATCTCGTGGCTTTTCATTTTGCTTATTTAAATATTTACGAATATTTTCCAGGCATTGTTTTACGTATAAATTAGTGGCATCATTTTTTATCTCGCGTATTTAACGAATTTTTAGTTTCCACTTCTTGGGATTGATTTTATTGCAGTGGCAACACATTTGTTTACATTTTTTATCTTTAATTTCATTATCCACTTTAGTAGCCTAGCAGACGTTTCACTGTCAGACTTTTAGCTAGATGACTTAGTGTCAAGGTTTTTAAAAATAACGTTTGTTGTCATCTATCCAACTAATTTGTGCTTTCCGTATTCTCGATATTATCTTCTAAAATATATTCGCGTTTATTCTGCTAGTTTGCGTGTTATTTCTTAGAGAGTTTTAAAATAAGTTGGCCAGATTTAATAATCTCAACCATAAAGTTAAATAAAAGTGTGTTTAATGAAAAGATCTAGGAATTTATAAATCAAATTCCATTTCAATTCAACTAGCGACATCACGCTATGTACTTTCAATAGTTAATTTTAATCGAAATGCGAATTCGGGCGAGCACTTGACCTCGTGTTAAACTAGTTGCAATCAAGCGCGTGGTCGAGTACACTTGCATGGGAATTAATTAGGTATACGATGGAAGACACATTGTTTTAGCCGCGACTTCGTCTGCGTGGAATCCCATACCAACTTCCATTGCCAATTTTGACGGAGGGATGTGATAATTTGATCGCTAGGTGAATAAGTCTGCTATAAGCCGAGCATATGCTTAAGTCAGGACCAGTCACAAATAATTTTCAACTAGGATGACAGTTTTAAGATTTCATCTTCGTGGCATCGAGTCATCAGTAAATTCAAGCGACCAAAACCATCGTACATTGCAACACCGGACATTATTAGTGTTGTTTGTCGGCCGAGTGACAACCCTAGTGTACAATTAGTTAATAAAACCAAGTGTGGGTCGTTTGAAAAACTCGCCTAAGCCAGTTGTTCCGTGACCAAGGATGTAGTGGCACATCTGGAAAGTCGGGAAGCCTCAAAGTGGTAAATTAATTCACTAGTTATACGCGATTATGTCCCGTTTACTCAAAACAATATAACGATTTGAGTTTTACCGTTGTTACACATCGGTTGTGTTAGATAGAAGACCTTCTGCACGTAAGAGTAGGTAGGTATCATATTATTCTGTGTCAACGAACAACTGTCATGTCAAGCGCAGATGCAAACGTTCATAGGCATCAGTGGTTATTGTACCGTGTGCTAGTTTGCGAACTCCGTGTCAAAGTGACAAAATTGGACGCCAACTGTACTAGAGAAGGTCAGTAACATTGGCAGCTTATTAATTCGAAAATAAGGAATAGAGAGGTCCGCTCTTATTCAACAAGGTCGCAGCTTCAAATATATGCGGAACTTATACAAAAGAGGTACTAACAGATCGCCCTGTGGCATTTCAATACCTAGGCCATAATAATTAAAAACTCAATTTACCCACATTTCGCAATCTCAGCTGAATTCATTGGTGGTAGTCACACAGAATTCTGTTTTAAATTAAAAATATGAATTCATAGAAAGTATACACGTACATCAACTATATAAAATACTAGCGACCCGCCCCGGCTTTGCACGGGTTTATTATGTATAATACATGCATGTATTGTACATGTAAACCTTCCTCTTGAATCACTATCTATTTTTAAAAAACGCATCAAAATCCGTTGCGTAGTTTTAAAGATTTATGCATACATAGGGACAGACAGACAGCGGGAAGCGACTTTATTTTATACTATGTAGTGATATTCATTGTCCTTTCTAATATCAAAACATCAGCTATTCCATACATTAACTATCCTTCAATGAACTCTCAGGTAGGTAACTCACAGTTAACTTTTAACTGGCATTTATTTTTTGCGATTCCGTGGTTGGTCCCATGGGAAAAGTTGTTCAGTATGACCATCTTATTCGCTTTTGGTCATTCAGGAACATAAACCCGAAATCACCCTATCAATACAACGGTGTATTGATAGGGTATAAGAAAATAAGACTTCATCCGATTAAGTTTTTATTCATTGAATACCTAAATTACCTAGCCGTTAGATGTTCTTCAGCCACCTGAAGGTTTTAAGCTCTGCTTTTTATCATTCAACGTAGACAATCACCAGGATCAACGGCTTAACATAGCACGCAAAACGGTCACCCATCCAGAAACTGACGCGCGGCCGACGTTGCTTAACCTTGCTTTAGCGCCACTGATCTGCGAGCGTAGCGTCGCTAGGTCATGTTAGTATCGCTGTATTTAATTTTAGTACGCCCATTGGCAAGACATAGAATGATAACAAAATATATGAAGGGTCCACGGAAAGAACATGTCTAGTCACATTTTTTTTCAAAAAGAGATTTTAATGTCAAAATGTTGATCTCGTTATGAACATTGATCAAACGTGACGTTAAGATATCATTTTGAAAAAAAAAAACCGGCAAAGTGCGAGTTGGACTCGCGCACGAAGGGTTCCGTACCGTTATCTTTAAAAACGGCAAAAAAATCACGTTTGTTGTATGGGAGCCCCCCTTAAAAAAATATTTTGTTTTTAGTATTTGTTGTTATAGCGGCAACAGAAATACATAATCTGTGAAAATTTCAACTCTCTAGCTATCACGGTTCTTGAGATACAGCCTGGTGACAGACAGACGGACGGACGGACGGACAACGAAGACTTAGTAATAGGGTCCCGGTTTACTCTTCGAGTACGGAACCCTAAAAAGATACTAGACATGTTCTTTCCGTGGACCCTTCATATTTAACGTTTCTGTATCTTACAGCCTACCTACAGTAAACATTTTTACTGATTCTAAGTTTATGTGCAATTAACCTCTGGTATGTCAACGAGGCGTGAGGGCATTCTCAATCTGTCATGGCGATCAGTGGCGGAGCGCCCCCATACAAGCCGGTTCCCATCGGCTTGCCTAAAATTTCTTGCTATATTATTATTATTTACCAATCTCGTAATCATCAAAACACAGCCCTTTTTGCTCCGGGTTGCCCAGTGAAAATTCTCACGCGCCGCTACTGATAAAGAGGAAAAAACTGTGAGCTTGGTAAGATTGCATATATACTTCTATGTACATAATATAGTAATCTCCTTCTTTGCAATACGCAAGCGAAGCCGCGAGGGCAGCTGCAGCTTTACTTATAAAAATCTAGAATGCGGGAGTCGAGCACACGTTTGGCCAAATTATACAACAGGGTCAACGACATTGAATGTGCTTACGAAGTATGAAGTTCACGAGTTCTACCAAAGGTCAGTGAAGGCCGTTCGAAACCGGTGATAATTAAGTGTCAAAAAAACGAGTAATTTAATTCAACATTGCGTTTGAAAAGTATGTTCATTAACGATCAGCTTAAGAAGGCGTTCATGTGCACACTAGCGCCACTGAGAAATAATTGTGATTATTTTTTTACGATAGATATTTAAAAATGGAGGCTGCTATGCACTTTATTTTATATTTAAATATCTTTTGAATACATCATAATAGTTTTTTTCTACTCCAGCACTTCTGACAATTCAATTAAATGACTGACAGCAATAACTAAATCAACTTCATTTGAATAATGTCAATGAAGTCTATTTGTCTATGGGCTCATAAGATGAGTGTAGCAGTCATCTTATGAATAAAAAACAACTGTTTTTTTTAAAGATTCAACATACCTACGTCCATTGCGACTTTGGTTGGAGTGAACGATGTATTGTTTGTCACTTTTCTTTTGACATCTGACATTTGTCATCCCAGTACAATTCATTCCATGACAAAACATGACCCCCTCCCCCGCAGACGAACGCGAGGAATGTTTTCCATCCGTGACGGAAAACATGTTTCTATGTTTGTAAACAAAAAACATGTTGGCCACTCCCCTTTTCTGTTCGAAAAACATGTTAAATGTTTGCAAACACCGAAAACACGGCGCAGCGGACGCGGCTTTATAATAACAAACTTTTCAAATTAAAATAATAATTTACTTAGGTAGGGTAGGTACATATTTTGAATCTAGATTGAAAAAAACTTAAACGTGTCTTAATTATATTAATGTTTAGGTACTTCATAAAAATAAACACCAATATTCTATCAACTTAATTTTATTTCCTGAAATTTAGATTTACTTGAACGCAACCACATTTTTCGTAATTAAGAACTGTCTTAATGTTTCTTGACTATGCTATCAAGTTGATGTTCCGTCTTCGAAATTGAAAAACTGTTGCAAAACTGTTAAATGTGGATTTTAATTGGCTTTATTTTGTGTATAATATATCAATAAATATAATGCTGATGTCATAGAAAAAGTATTGTACGCAACAGCTCATAATTGGTTCTTAAAATGCTCGGGTCTTTTATTACAAAACTCGACTACGTCTTGTTTTGTAACTTTGACCCTTGAATTTTAAGAACCCTTATTTTAGCAATGTTGCATAAACTACTATTACGTTGCTGGATTTGTCAATTTATGCGTCCAAAGTAATAACGGCCGTTTTTCATTTGAGTTCATAGATCGACGAATCCAGCAACATAAACAGGCCTCCTTTTTTAAATAAATATCTATCGTTAAATCTAAATAATTACAATTATTTACCAGTGGCGCTAATGTGCACATGATGGCGATCATGTGCACATTAGCGCCACTGGTAAATCTTAATAAAAAAACAATTTAATTCGCGAGGAAGCGCCCCACTCTTTTTCAATTGCGTACTCTCTTATTTGTGTTTTGTCCGCAACGTTTGTTAAAGTGAGGTGCAGTTTTGAGGGCTTAATCTCAATTCCTTAAATAATTTTCAAATATAGGTACTTAATCGTCAAATAGTGGTAAAGCACTCGTAAACTGACGCCGCGCCGGGTAATATTTTGTTTTATACATTCTTGTTTTAACATTTCTTTCTTTTTCCTGTGGATACGGTTTTTGCTCTCCTTTCTTGTGCGATAGTTTATGTTTTTATTATTCTCGTAATTATGTACCAGCCTTTCTTGTAACATGGTGCATTTGTCTTGTCTTTTTCTATTCTCGTTTATAATCTCATCTACTCAAAGTTTAACCGGAAGAGATCCCTCAAAGGGATTAGTTCGCCTTTTAAAATAACTTATCGTTTTGTTTAGTGTCTACTATGTTTATTTTCTACAATAAAGAGTGCTACGACTACCACTAAACTGCAACAATATTTTTTCTATCGTTTTATAAAATACGACAGAAAGACTGCCTGACGGTATATCTGTACTGGATAATTGATATTATCTGTCAACGATTCTACAAAATGCATGATAGCTGCGATAACATAAGAAGACGGTAAACCTTCTTGACAAAGTGGGGATCGTGTACGTGGTAGATATATCTCGAGAGTTTGGGAGCACGTATCGACGATATCAAAAACCGTAGGGGATCAATGCGACACGATATTTTGTTCCATGGTAGGTACAGAAGGACCACTGCTTTAGTGACGTTAGCTGTTAAATTTATGATAGAAGACAGGGTTGTCCAAGGAATAAATTTAGGGTATTCGATGTTTTTTGTTCTTTAATAGATACAAATACTGAAGTACAGTCAGCATCAAAATTATCTACGCAATCGAAGACGTCAAAAGCTCTTATTACCTTTTAATAAAGACTTTTGAAGTCTTCGTTTGCGTAGCTACTTTTGATGCTGACTGTAACTACTCTCATCACACAAATATTTGCCCTTACCGGGATTCAAACCCAGGACCTTCAGCTTCGTATGCAGGTTCGGTAATTGTATGTGTCCAACAACAGCCTTGATATAGGTACCTTAAAACTTTGGATGTGACTGAGGGAAAGAACGCATACTTTAAATGTTCTGTCCCATTTATTTTAAAATATCTTAAAGAATTTGTGACAGTTGTGTAGTTGACAAGGTTAGTTATTGACCTTAAAAGATTTATTTTTTAAATGTGACATATACTTTGCCAATATTTGCATTTCAAAATGTATGTCGTGCGTAGTTTGTCTCCACAATCAATACTTACGGTTGATAAATCATATCATATCTGTTCAAGTGTTTTCATTTGGCGATACAAGGTTGGTTGTCAAGCATGTTTAGCAATCAATGAATTTAATATTTATGTATACAAAACTTTAACACCAGTGGCCACTTTTCCAAATACTTGTAACTTCCAATGCTAGCGGAAATCTCTTTAACTCCATTAAAATTAGTTGAAATTCACTTTACTGGCCGACATTTCATAAAAACTGTAATTGGATTTGGAATGTTCTATATAGCTTGGGTGTTAAAGTAATTTATTGAACGGGTGACTTTGATACAGTTCGGTCAACTTGAAATAAGTTTAAGTATATTCAATGTGTGAGCGTAGCTAAACGCCAGAAATCCAATCTGAGTCGGTATACTCGTTATATCACGCGCCATATTTGACAGAAGGGGATATATCGCCATATATTATATATAACTAGCTGTTGCCCGCGACTTCGTCTGCGTAGAACTTTTTATAGTCTCAGAAAATGATTTCTGTCAATACAAACTTTGAATCCTCTTTTATCTCTAATCTCCCTCTTTTATATCTAATCTATAAATATAAAAAAATGTTGGTGTTCATTTTCTAGTTTGTGAACAAACAGTCTAAAACCAAAGTTAAAAATCTCATACTTTAAAAATGTCTTGAAATACACAAACTTTGAACCCCCTTTTAACACTCTTAGGGGATGAATTTTGAAAAACTCTAAAATTGATTTTGTAGTCTTTTAACGTACAGAATAAGACCGAAGTTATAAATTTCTTACTCACACTTTAAAAAAATTCTTGATATCCATTTAAAATTTGAACCCCCTTTTAAACCCCCTTAGGGGTTGAATTTTTCTAATCGCTGAAAGATTTTTTTTCGTATTGTAGTAAGTAATCTTACTACTAACTTTTAAGTCTCTAGCTCAAAAAAAGTGTGGTCCATACAAAGCTTGCCCCCTTTTTAATCCCCTCAGGGGCGGAATTCATATCAGCGCCATCTATCGGAATCCATGAGTAACACTTATTTATCTTTCGAATGTGTTTTTTTTTCTCAAAAGCTGATTGATTTAGTGGTTAGATATATTGTTTAATTTAATAATTTTTTTTTATTATTCGTTTGTGTCATTGAACCTTTACTAATTTTGCGAAAAGTCTCACACAAATTTTTATCCCCTATTTTAGGGGCTGGGGGTAGATTTCCAAAATAAAAAATTAAGCAGGTATTTTTCGTTGGTAACAAAAAGTCTGTGTACCAATTTTTAGCTTCCTACCTTGAAAACTGCGAAAAGTCCCATGTAAAATGTCACCCCCTCTTTTAAGGGGTTAGGGGCAGATTACCAAAAAAATGATGGATGATTTTTTTGTTAGTCACAAATAGTCCTCATACCAATTTTTAGCTTTCTACCTTGAAAATTGCGGAATGCTCCATACAAACTTCCACTCCCCATTTTAGAAAAGTGGGGGTTTAGAAAGAGACAAAAAGTAGCCTATGTCACTCTTCATCTCTTCAACTATCTTCACTTAAAAAATCACGTCTATTCGTCGCTCCGTTTTGCCGTGAAAGACGGACAAACAAACACACACACACACAGTTTCGCATTTATAATATTTATATATACCTATAGTATGGATGATGCCTCCGGCATTCTAATTACCCGACTGCCTCAGAAGGGGTAATGTTTTCAAGCGTATGTATTTTAAGCCTGTTGTTGTAATGGCTGTTACGCCCTTTGAGTCTGCAGGTATCGATATATGTATGTATCTACGTATGTAATGTGGACAAGGAAATTCTATTTCATGGGCTACAGTACAAATGGCTAAATGGATTTTGACATAATGAGGCGACGTTAGATTCGTCGTCGGAGTGATATGGGCTAGTATTTAAAAAAAAACCGGCCAAGTGCGAGTCGGACTCGCGCACGATGGGTTCCTTTACCATTATCTATAAATATTTATTTTATTTTGCTTTTTAGTATGTTGTTGTTATAGCGGCAACAGAAATACATCATATGTGAAAATTTCAACTGTCTAACTATCACGGTTCATGAGATACAGCCTGGTGACAGACGGACAGACAGAAAGACAGACAGACAGACAGACAGACAGACAGACAGACAGACAAACAGACAGACAGATAGACAGACAGACAGACAGACAGACGGACAGCGGAGTCTTAGTAATAGGGTCCCGTTTTATTCTTTGAGTACGGAACCCTAATAAAGCAGTTAGATATTTCGCTGCCCCAATATTATAGGGTTCTATGTTGCATTTTTATCAACTTGGAATTTGAAGTTTGTCAGAGTGACACTAGGTCAAAATTGAAGTAGGTACCCTGACAATGTAGCATAGAACCCTATAATATTGGGGCAGCGATTTGTCAAAATCTTTTCATTTCACTTGTTTTAAAATGCAGAACATGGAAATCGGAATTATAGACCGGGAGATGCTGACACAATTTTTTAAAGTATTTGTACCAAGTATGGCGACCCTTCAGGGGTCTAATTACGTAACGAAGGTAAGATAAATGACGGTCATAGCGCAGGTACTGGCGGCCCAAACGCGTGGGCGTTAATCGAACGTGTCGGATAAATTACGAAAGTCAAACGATTTGTTACACAAAAATTCTTGTATTTTCCGATAGTCGATGAAAAAAGAGGTAGTCGGTAGCGTAATGCCATACTTCTCCGGTGTAGCTTAGAGCTCGCCATACCGATGGAAACACATTCATTTAAAAACAACCAATTCCACCATTTGTACCAGGCAATTTTTTTACAGCTAATCAACGTTGAGTAGACATTCTCGAAAATCACCATGCCATACTGTTCCAACGGTTCCAAGTGGCCGCCATACCGCCGCAATGGAGTTATGATTTTTTATTTCTTTTAAACGATTTGTACCAGTATGGCATTTGGATTTTTGGAAAGAATATGATACAAAGTGACCGTTATTCTTTGTTAAGAATTTTTGTGTTATAAATCGTTTGAATTTCGTAATTTATCCGCCTCTTCTGGAAATATTGCGGATGGTACTTACCTACCGGCCCTTGGGCGTGATTTGACTTTCAAAGTCTGTCATGTCTTTCAAAATGTGAAAGACGGACACATAACACAGGGGACATGATGGGGACTGGGGACACGTCACTTTTTGTAAGTCAAATACCAGCCCTTTTTCCACGACTTGCTTTAGTGACAACAATCTTCGTCATATTGGGCAAGGACAGTCGCCATCACATACATCGGAGCAAACAAGCACGTCACAAACATCGGAACACACCTCTATTTTCAAGGCATTAGGGTGCATGTGCCGATATTTTTGAACACCTATAGTGTACCTATTTATGTGATGGCGACTGGACAATATTTTATTAAGTTTATTTCGAGATTTTTGCACAACATTGTATACATGTGCCCTATGGACCAGCTGTTCGCAAAGGGCGCTGAGTGCTCTCCGCGTCCAGTATAATAACGCGTTCAGGGCGCTGTTGCGGCTGCCACGCTGGTGTAGCGCGTTCGGTATGTACGCGCACGCGCGCGTGGATGGTTTCCCGGCCATCATGCGTGCGCGATGCGCAGCCGCGCTCCGGCGCCTGCGGGACAGCCGCAACAGCCTCCTGGCCGTTATAGCTGACAGGATGGACAGTCAGCTTCTCATACATTGGACCAGACTACACTCTATAGTCACCTCGTACACGTGAGTGTCCTGGTTCTTTTACTTTGAAATAACTAACACTAGTGATTAAGTAGGTAAACCTAGATATAAATTTTAACATGTATGGACCCGTGGTTGTCTGAATTAAACGAATTTTATTTTATTTTATTTATTTATTTATTATGTGTATTTTCCATCTCCATATATACCGTAATGGCGATTCTAAATATCGACAGGCTCGCAGCGAACGCTGAGCCCCGAGCCTGTTATTTTCAAATTCTTTATTAAGTACTTTTTCTACTCCTGAACCGTTATCTGTCATTTATATAGGCTGTAGCTCAAATACAATGACACCACTAATAAGTCGTCGAAAACTCTATGCTCTATGGCCCAAAAACGCACTGTTTAGCGTATTTTTTTGGTTCATACATTTTTCATAAAAGTACTGTTTAACTTTTTTTTAAATCGTAAATAAAAAGTATTTATTTACGATTAAACATTTGTATATTATAAATTATTTACTACAATAATAATAAATCATCATCTATTGTGTGTTAAATTACTTGTTTTATAAATTCTTGGTATTATTAATGAAAATAAACAGTTCGAATTCGGTCCGGGTCCGGATTCTGTTTGGTTCAGAAGGCAAGTGCAAACAAAATAAAAACAAAACAAACCATAAGCAAGAGGTGTCACATTTCCAATTTCCCACCAAAATACAGTTCAAAATGAAAGGACGAAAGATGATAAACTATTAGTCCTAAACTATTAAGATTTTATTCGTGTTTGTGAAGACAAAAGCGTACGTTCCTTTTAAAATGGGCAAAGAAATTAATAACTCCACCTACTGAAGTAATTGCGCGAGTAGGTAGCAAAAGTACGAATAGAAAACTTGCCGCCTGAAAAGTTTAACTATTCTGTAGTCTGCTATTTATTTTAAATTTGTCGTAGAAAAAGTATTATATGCAACTATGTATAACGGTCTAAAAACGCTCGTGACGTCTTTAATGGGGAATGGATGAAAATTTTAGAAAGTCCTGATTATTTTTTTGGTGATAGGAATAACCTTCCTTAGCACTAGAAAAAAGTTGCAGACATGTCAGCTGCGTCAATTATTTTTGAAAAATATAAACAGTTTCCTCACTTACGTTTTGAGCAGAGGAAGTTCTTAGGGTAATCAACAATCTAAAAAAACAGTAATGCGGTTGACTACGACAGCATTACTACCCAAATACTCAAGATCTGTGGAGTAGGTATTTGTCAACACCTAAGCTACATAGTAAATTTATCATTTGACGAAGGTGTTTTTCCACAAGCACTAAAAAAGGCTGTGGTTAAACCAGTGCATAAAAAAGGATACCCCCAAGATCCCAACAACTACAGGCCAATTACGTTAATCCCAATTCTTAGCAAAGTGTTATCACAATAGATCAGCGATGGTCGCAGTGATATAAGGGCTTTGACAGCCCGAAAGCCACTACCAGAAATAATAATAGCAAAGTGTTTGAAAAGATTATGTATAAAAGACTAGACAATTATGTGACCAAAAACAAAATTCTAATTCCTGACCAATACGGATTCCGGGAAAATAGCTCAACTTCTTTAGCTTGTTATAATCTTATAAAGCATATTACCGAGGCCCTAAATAACAAGAAAGCAGTAGCCACAATATTACTTGACATGTCGAAGGCATTTGATCTAGTAAAGCACAAAATCCTCCTTCATAAGATTTATAAATATGGCATTAGGGGACAAGCATACTCCTGGTTTGAAACTTATCTCGATAATCGTATGCAATGTGTAGAAATATCAAGAATTGACCACACTCAGAAGCATTCCACTAAAAACATTTATAGGTCTAATTATAGCATTAATAAAAATGGGGTCCCACAAGGAAGCATTTTGGGCCCTCTCCTTTTCTTACTGTACATCAATGACCTGCCTTATGTTACCAATGACAAATTTATATTATTTGCTGATGATACTACAGTAGTCATTGAAGCTGACCAGGGAGCCAACATGAGAGATAAAATAGAAACATCACTTTCAAAGATTAATAAATGGTTATCGAGCAACAGTTTAAAGGTTAACATAAACAAAACCAATATTATTCAATTTAAATCACACATAAGCAATAAGAAGCCGCTTTGTGTTAACTTTATGAATGAAAAGGTCAATGAAACTGATGTGACTACTTTTCTTGGTATAAGAATGGATGCATATTTGAATTGGAAAACGCATATTAGTTACGTGTGTGATAAGATAGATCGTTTTGTATATGCAATTAGACGGCTTAGACAAGCAGTCTCACGAAAATCCGCTATAACTGCTTATTACGGATACGTACATTCAGTTCTCAACTATGGTCGATAGACATGCATGTTGCTTTTAAGGCACAAAAAAAATGTATCAGAGCCATCTGTGGCGTTCCATGGCGAGAAAGTTGCAGGCCACTATTCAAAAGATTGCAGATACTACCGATGGCATCTATGTACATCAAAGACATATGTATGTTTGTGAAATTACATCCGGAACTATTTAAACTGCAGACAGATGTCTCGAATCGCCCTACAAGGTATAAACACAAACTTTACTCACCGTTGTATCGATTCAACTATTGTAAGAGGAATGTGTTCTGCATGTGCATCCTCATTTATAATAAGTTACCATCTACATTTAAGGAAATGCTACCATCAATATTTAAAAGGAGGATCACAAAATGGCTGTTGGATAAATGCTTTTACACAGTTGACGAATATTTAAAAAGTAATGAAATTTGACATCCTCACTCAAACTTGCATTATGTATTGACTTTATCTTTTTACAATTTTATGAATCTGAATTTACCTGCATCTTTTATTTCTTTTATTTTATTTTGACTGTATTTGCTAAATTATGATTTATATTAATTATTTGACATGTAACTTTATTTACCAGCTCTATTTCTATTTCTACGCCTGTGTGGGCAGAATATGTTGTACATGTAATATCCTTTAACATCAAAATTGTAATTACCATATTCTATGAAATAAATAATTTTGACTTTGACTTTGTGGTTAGGACGGCGAATGAGACACTTTCCGTGATCCGTCTCATATTACAAAAAATATTTTAAATATCTGACCCTGGCAATGACCAATATAGCTGCTGCATCTGTCAATATCATTGCCAGTGTCAGTTTACCACGGATTTTTAAGATATTTTTATATAATATGAGACGGATCAAGGAAATTGTCTCATTCGCCGTCCTAACCACAAAACGTAAATGAGGAAACTGTTTATATTTTTCAAAAAAAATTGACGCATCTGAAAAGTCTGCAACTTTTTTCTGGTGCTAAGGAAGGTTATTCCTATCACCAAAAAAAAATCTGGCGTTTCTAAAATTTTCATCCATTCCCCATTGCGATGCTTGCCAAGGCTCGCATCGCAACCTACGCCACGCGTTTTAAGACCCTTCTTATAGAACAGTTGCATAAAATACTATATTTTCATTATAACATATGATATAGAGTTTTATAAATAATACAGGAAAAATAAAACGATGTCTCTATCAAGCGTATTTTTTATTTATCAAAAATCATTTCTTATCTAAGTTTGTAATTTAATTACTTTTGTATGAAACTTTGTCTTGAAATTCTTATGAGATTATCGTTACAGTTTCCGTTAATTAAAATAAAAATTAAAAAATCGAAACCGATACTCGTGATAAAAAAATATCGCTGAAACAAACATACCGTCCACTAGGTTGCAAGTTATTAGTACCAAAATACAGATGGCGCTGTACAACGGTAAGTTTTATGAGCTGTTAAGATTGTTCAAGAATGAATGGGGTCATGACGTGACGGGCATGGTGTTTGCACGGAACCCTCGGTGCGCGAGTCAGACTCGCATTTGACCGGGTTTTTTATTTTTTTATTGTCAGTGCGCTCTGTCAAGAAAACGAGAGGTGTTATTATTATTGAGTATGTGAATCATTGTCATATGACCCACGTACTGACAGTCAAGCCCTACTAAGTACTAACATTATTTTATATTTTATATGTACTTATTAGGTTATAGTATTTACTACCTTTAGGCTAAGAAATTGTAACTAATTTTATCTATGATCAAAGTTTGTCGAAACAAATGTGTTGAATTGAATTGAATTTAATTATATCCTCGGTCTCGGAAATATAATATGATATTGCAGTGAAAGATTGTCAATGGGGAATTTGCATGGGACTTCAATTTCGAATAAATTCCACTCAATTGATGCGGATATACGTAGAAATATCATACAAAAGAAAAATAAATAGAAAAAACGATTGTATTAGATTTATCTCACATTGGAATGAGGAAAAAATATATATTATTTTTTCAATAAAATAACGTACTTAACAGCTTTTGTATGACAAGTATAGACTTAAACGCAAATGTTGTGGAGATAATTGCATATTAATGACTTACTCGCCGTAAACGCGCCGAGAATATGTTGTGACGTCATAGCATAAGCCAGTTTAATATAGAGCGTTTTCGGAGGGTGCCGGCGCGTGCCGATTTCAAATGCATATAAACATCAGAAAAATAAATCATTAGAAAATTTTAGTACTACAGTTGTTTTAATGCTGGATTTTCGTAATAAAATAAAAAGATGCAAGTTCCCTATTGTCCACAAAACACTTCAACACTATTTCCATAATCCAATGACTCAACTCACTGAACTGAAGAAGAAAGGGCCTGGCCACATCGGCGCCGCAACGCAGACATGTGGCGAGGCCCTAAGAGGTCTCCAACTAGAAAAACGCTTTTTTTTCTATACTACGACGGTGGCCTTGGAGCATACGGTCTTCCTGATGGTAAACATATACCATTGCCTATAGACGCTTGCGATTCTAAAAGAATCACAAGTGCGTTGCCGAGTCTTTATTGATTTGAGGATATTATGGTGATAGCTAAAGACGAATGCGGGTACCTCACTCTCAACTCTCTCCTCAGGAGCTCTTACGTCCTTACTCACCACCTGGAACACAATACCACATACCTACAGAGGAAGTAGTGGCATTATCCTGCCTTCTTCTCTTACAATCTTCTGGTGACCACTTGCAGTATCTGAAGTGGCGACACAGACTGCCCGGATCTAGTGGCACGCGCCGTAAAGCTCACCATGTACCTTTTGTCCCCAAAATCGTCCTGAGGATCACATAATCTCCTGGAAGTCCCATTAACTCGCACACGGAAACTCTCCTGCTGTTCAGGCACTGCTGCGGAACTCGCTTCTGTCACAATCACAAGCACCTGAATGTGCTTTATTTGCTAGTCGATGGGCGAATGTATGTCATGTTGTGTATGTTTTGTTTAGATGTTATGTTTTGTCTTTTTTTCGGTTTTATAAATTAAACAGTGCCTTGGTTGCTTACCGTCAAACTGTATAAATTTTGTATGATTGAATAAAACTTATTATGGCAGTTTTCTGTCAGGTGGAGGTACTTCCCCAGTTTGGCTGCTTCAAATTTGAGCAAAATCACATTTTGCTGTCCCTACCTCTCTTAATGCACGCTGAATATAATACTTGGTAATGTACTTCAAATTTACAGCGTTTCTTAAGATCAAAACAATCCTTACATTATTATTCTGAGCTTATTTTACGAGTAAGTAAATTAAATTACATTCGCCAGATAAAATTCTCGTGGGATATTCGACGGCCACATTTATTTACATTCCAAATATTTTTTCGTCTGGAGTTTGGCATTTTGAATACTATTTTTATCCATATATCTTCGTGATATTGAATGGATTACTAGTCTTACACTAAAGTATTAGTCTTGGTGTACCTACAGTCAACATAAAACAATATTTTCTTATTGGAATTTTGAAATAATCGGAGCCCAAAAAATTGCCATATAAGTAGATTATGTAAAGTGCCTTTGTGACGTATCACATAAGGTCGATCACATAACGCATTGTACGAACGTCGGGTAGGTCTAAATGTCACTTTTTATATGGAAAATTTACAGTTACATTGTACCGACGCGCGTTCGGACAATCCAACCGTAATTTTTCCATATAAAATTTGACATTTAGATCTACCTAACGTGCGTACAATGCGTTACGTGATCGACCAGCGCCCCAACGGACATAATTTGTCCCTAAACCGTTACCTATTTTATTGTTTAGAGGAAAGTCGCCTAATTTTTGTTTTTGATTGTGGAATCGTATCGTTCATATCTTTATACTGGACTTACCAAGATTGCAGGGTGGCTTCGGGTGAATCTGCTTACCCTAAAATATATTAGTATGACGAACTATATCTGCTTCACGAAATATAATCGATCGCAGCCGGATACAAACCTTGAAATCAGGATCCACACATGCCTCAACCCATCACAACCTAACTGCTCCTGCTCAACCATCACTACATATATTTGAAAGCACGAAATACCTAGGAGTTGTGGTTGACCAACGCTTAACGTGGCACGCTACGCTAAGTACAAAAACCAAATTTTTGGAGCTTGAGAGAGCCCAACGGGCATTACTTGAAGTTATGCACTCTAAGCCGTATAGGTTCCCTACGAGTCAACTGTATAAAACTTGCGACCTACTATCGGTACGGAAACTGTATATAATAAATATAATTACAAAACACATAAAAAAGCTACATAGTGTACAGGACACAACACATAGACGACGGAAGAAGACCGAAGTCATCTCTTCACCTTTCATGCACAGTACATACGCAAGAAGACAATATGTATCACAGTCTGCTAAATTATACAATTTAATAAATAAATACACTAACATCTACCCCACCACCATACACGAGTGTAAAATAAGGGTAATCAAGTGGCTGAAATCAAAAAGCTATATGAAATAGAAACAATAATACAAGCCACTTATTAACAACATATTACATGTCACGAATATACTTTGCATATGCACACACACACATACTAACTTACCTACACATGGACATAAACTTGTACTTAGTATATTAGCGTTTTACCAAATTTTTCTCTTATACACTTACTTATTTTTGTTATAAAATTTCCTTTAAGTCATTAAATGTTCTTAACTTAACTTAACTTAACTATTAATTAATTAAACTACACCATGTGGAAGAGCGGTGTCTCTTAATACAGGTATATTTTTACTTAAAAAGAGGCACCAGCCTAGACTTTGATACTATAAACCTATTTTTTTATTTATTTTTTATTTTGATACTATTACGGTGGCAAACAAACGGCGTGGCGTGCCTGATGGTAACCAGATACCGTACCCTATGGAAGCTTGCCAAAAAAAACCCAGAAGAACCACTAGCTCGTCGGCGACCCTTTATCGATTTGAGGATTCGTTGTGATGGTAGTTAGATATGAACGCAACCTCTCTCTCAACACAACACATCATTGGGAGCTCTGGTGTATGGCTTAGTAGTATGTGGTGTTGTGTTCCACCTGGAACAAGAGAGTAGATTTTGGCTTCATTATGGCTGCGGTTTTCTGTAAGGTGTTTAATTTGTGTCACACCTTACAGAACGTTAATATAGATTAGATACAGATATCTCTTACGTTAATACGTCAGTTTTAGTTTATTGGATCTACTGAACACCAGCATGTTTGCGCTCTGTGTCTCGACTCACGATGAGTGGACCTCTTTTTTGAAGCAGCCTTTTCAAGATTAGAGCCTTATGCGATGTAAATCACTATTGTGGTTCCAAAATATTTTTTTCATTTCATTTCATTTATTCCTTTATAAAACGTAGTTTTACATGTCAATTTATAGATGTTAAATAACATTATACATAATACTATCACATTAAGGTGAAAAAGTATGTCTTATATTATATTACAGCAGGTTAGGTAGGTAAGTATGTCTTAGTTTAGGTACACTGCAGCGTGTAGTCAACGAATAATATCCATATCTCGGGACCATGGGGTCCCGGACCTTTGGAAGGCATGCGTGGGGCCGAAGCCAACAGCACAGAGGCCCCTTAAAACAAAAATAATCTAAAGCGAGGGATACACATGGCGGGTACCATCTCCGACCGCACAACATGATACAACCGGTGATGGTCCCAGCCAGGTGTAAAGACTATTGCAGTGCAGCACTGTGACTGCGATGGAAACTAAGGTCATGGGTTATTTGGTTGAATGGTGAGTGGACTGGAACATGGGTTATGGGAAGAGACTAGCGGACACCTGCCGTGATAATCAGTCTCAAAATTGTAAAAAGGCAGGCGGTGACTCGCCAACTCGCTAAGTGGGCCCCACAAAACAGTTGCACGCACAGTGCGACAATGGAGCAACACGTCTGAGCGGCTGTGAGGTTGTCGAGAGGTGAGTCTGCGGTGCGCCAGATCCCGGTATTCCGTTCAAGGGCCGCCGGCGTTATGACATTTTACACTTCCAACCTGGAGCATAGGTTCCGCTCTTGCGACTCCACTCTGGCCGGCCGGTTAAGGCAAGCACAGAGGCGAGGGCCAGATCACTCGGGCCCTCTGGAGGTTAGGGGTCCGCGGTGTCGCCACTCACCGTCAGCTCGCCACAAGCTGCCCCCGCGGTTTGTAGTAGTTTTACATGTCAATTTATAGATGTTAAATAACATTATACATAATACTATCACATTAAGGTGAAAAAGTATGTCTTATATTATATTACAGCAGGTTAGGTAGGTAAGTATGTCTTAGTTTAGGTACACTGCAGCGTGTAGTCAACGAATAATTATTATTAGTACATTTATTTGTCAAGTCCCTGATTGGGCAGCGAGCCAGTTGAAAAGTCGTTCGGTTTTCAGCCATTATTGAGAAATTCGTCAATGGAATAGCATGAATCGGATGCTAGTTTAATTTTAAGTCTGTTCACAAAACACCTCATACTCGGCGCGCTTTTGACTTCTTGGGGCAACTTGTTGTATATCTTGGGCCCTATCGAGTGGAGACATTTTTGGGCCTTCGCAAGACGTGTGGCGGGAGCGCGCAGATCGCCGCGCCGCCTGAAGTTAAAATTGTGCGAGTCACCACGCGTCGGGAACTGTTCAAGGTTACCTCTCACGTACTTGGCTACTTCTAGGACGTACAAGCTAGGAAGGGTGAGAATTTTGGTTTCCTTGAACAGCTCACGAGCAGGATGATCCCAGGAGACACCACATATGCAACGAATGGCAAAATAAATATTTATTCTATTCTATTATATTTAATGTCTTAATGTAACGAATGGGGGGAATCTGGCAGGTGCACTGGTACCACATTCGTCAAAACAATGAGAATCTATCCATTCTTCATATGAATGGCCACATTTAACCAATTTTGAAAGGTAGGTACATAAGTAATGGTTCATTTGGTACGTGACGAGGTTGACCATCACACGCTTATTAAACACAGCTTGAATATAAAAGTGCTACCAAACTGCTGCGGGGCTATTTGAAATATCGTATTGACTTTGGTTTGGTTTAGTATTTACCTACCGCGTGCACCACAGATGTATGAATATAAGGAGATCGGACATGGCGGCCAATTTGTATAGAGTGAGCCTGTCGCAAGTACATTAACCCACACAACGCCCAAGTAATTGACAAGACAAAGCACGCACACATCTAAAACACACACACTTGTATATCTACACGCTTATTTGACAATAAACGCGCATCAAATCAGGCATTTTGGGAAAAAACGTAATATTCTTTGCGATCAGCACGCGTGCACAGTATGGCAGTGTATGCCCATTGAGCATACAGCTGCGACACGGCCGCCGGCGGCTTGTCCTCTCTCTAGTATTCTATGCTCTGAGGCGTGCACCCATTCAATTCGGGTATCACAGAACGGCTCGCGAGCTGTGTCTTGGCGAGATACACTACCCGTCTCTTTCTAATTAGAACGCTTAGAAACATGTCACCGCGACATAGCCCTCGCGGGCCATCCTGAACGGCTATCACAAAGACGGCGCGCGAGCTCTCTCGATTTTTCGCGCACTAAATATACGTATCTCTCTTATTAGAAGACTTAGAAAGAGACGTATAGTGCGAGAAAAATCGAGAGAGCTCGCGCGCCGTCTTATGATAGCCGTGCTGACACATAAGGCTTGTCGCTTAAGGCTTGTTCGGACTAGGCTAGTCTTTTAGTGCGAGTTAAAATACTAGCCAAGTCCGAACAAGGCTTTAGATCAAGTCATCAGTAGCGAGTGCACGTTTAGGTAAATACAAAATTGATGTCATTTACTTCAAGCCCAATGGAACCCCTGTTTAAAGTGTTTGTAATAAACGCCGATGGTGCGGCGGTAGGTAGCGACGAATCGTTTGAACGAACGCATAACAATAACAACTTTTTTTACTTGACTACACAGATATAGTCCTATGTCCAGCTTTGGACGTCTTTCGGCAGATATGATGAATTGATGATACAGTTATGATCCAAGCCAAAAGGCTTTACTGCCTCATCATATCAGCCGAAAGACGTCCACTGCTGGACACAGGCCTCCCCCAAAGAGTTCCACAATGGCCGGTCCTGCGCCACCCGCATCCAGCGGACTCCCGCGACCTTTACCAGGTCATCAGCCCACCTTCGCCGCGCCTTCCGGTACGTGGTCGCCACTCGAGAACCTTTCCGCCCCAACGGCCATCGGTTCATGGGCCATGTGTCCCGCCCACTGCCACTTAAGTTTAGTGATTCGGCTTTACTGCCTACTGACACAATATTATAACATTTTTCGTATTATTTGACTTCTTCTAAATCTTATATTGTGATCTAGATTTCCTAACCATATTTCCCTTAGCTCATATATCTAAGGAGCTCGGATAGAATCGGCTTATGATATGACAGACTGAGCACACATCCTTCCAATAGATCCACTCTCACGTCCCAAAGCGATCTCATTTCCGCAGATAGTTTAACAAAATAAACCAAAATTATAGCTGCATCTAACTTGTTCATGTAACTAAGAATGTACCTAAGTAGACCACATAAATTGCAAGAATTAACTAGAGACCTCACCCGTAATACGCGTCATACGGGTGAGGTCTCAATTTAACTCTTGCGGGTTATATGCAGTCTCTATCTCGCGAGATCTTGTCCATATTTTACGAAACAATGTCTCGTACAATTTTCGTACGAGATCCCGCGAGATTGAATTTTCCACACAAAACACAGCACGAGAAAAGTTACATTACATGTGACTGACGAATAAAAAACCTTTGAATAAAAACCTTTTATTTATCTTAAACATAATCCTCAAACACAAAAGAACCGGCCGAGTGCGAGTCGGACTCGCGCACGAAGGGTTCCGTACCAGTATCTATAAAATCGGCAAATAAATCACGTTTGTATGGGAGCCTCCTGTAGGCTAGTTGGTGGTGACCCTGCCTACGAAGCCGGAGGTCCCGGATTCGAATCCTGGTAAGCGCATTGATTTGTGTGAAAAGCACAAATATTTATTCCTGACTCATGGATTTTTTTCATGTATTTAAGTATTTATTTATCTATATAAGAATGTTTATCGTCGTCTAGTACCCATAGTACAAGCTTTGCTTTGTTTGCAACTAAACCGATTTGTGTAAGAT
Source organism: Epinotia brunnichana (assembly GCA_963854355.1). Classification (NCBI taxonomy): domain Eukaryota; kingdom Metazoa; phylum Arthropoda; class Insecta; order Lepidoptera; family Tortricidae; genus Epinotia; species Epinotia brunnichana. The sequence continues at coordinate 10,519,349 of OY977946.1, forward strand.
TGTAAAAGAAAAAAACATATAAAATAGTATTTTATGCAACTGTTGTATAAGAAGGGTCTTAAAAGGCGAGTGGCGTGGGTTGGCGCCACGAGCGTTTTTAGACCAGTTATACACCGTTGCATACAATACTTTTTCTACGACAAATTTTAAATAAATAGCAGACTACAGAATAGTTAAACTTTTCAGGCAGCAAGTTTTCTATTCGTACTTTTGCTACTCACGCAATTTCTTCAGGAGTGCAGTTATTAATTTCTTCGACCATGTTAAAAGGAACGCACACTTTTATCTTCACATACACGAATAAAATCTTAAAAGTTTAGGATTAATAGTTTATCATCTTTCGTCTTTTCATTTTGAACTGTATTTTGGTGGGAAATCGGAAATGTGACAGCTCTTGCTTATGCTTTGTTTTTTTTTTAATTTTTTTGCACTTGCCATCCGAACCAAACCGAATCCGGACCCGGACCGAATTCGAACTGTTTATTTTTATAAATAATACCAAGAATTTATAAAACATGTAATTTAACACACAATAGATGATGATTTATTATTATTGTAGTAAATAATTTATATTATACAAATGATAAATCGTAAATAAATATGTTTATTTCGAAATATTTGTTTATGAAGTTGGCACACTGCAGTATAGCGGCATTAGCGGCCGATTTAAAAAAAAGTTAAACAGTGCTTTTATGAAAAATGTATGAACCAAAAAAGTACGCTAAACAGTGCGTTTTTGGGCCATAGAGCATAGAGTTTTGCGATGACTTATTAGTGGTGTCATTGTATTTGAGCTACAGCCTATATAAATGACAGATAACGGTACAGGAGTAGAAAAAGTTGTTTATTCTTTCAGTTTTTTAGTATTTGTTGTTATAGCGGCAACAGAAATACATCATCTGTGAAAATTTCAACTGTCTTACTATCACCGTTGTTGAGATACAGCCTGGTGACAGACAGACAGACAGATAGACATTTTTGATTTTGTCAATCAAACAAAAAAAATATGAAGATACTCGTATAGCCCGTTAAAGTTCTGCGTGACGTCACATTATACACTTTTTAGCATAATGTGACGTTACGCGGTAGTTTAACGGGCTATATTTTGACCATTTTTTGGCTTAAGGCCAAGAATAAATGTAGGGAGCCTTAAACAAGAAAAGTCATGTCTTCATTTCGTGATATTAACGCATACATTTCCAAGCATGTTTGAATTTTAATTGTAATATTTCCTCACATCGTTTGAGAAAAGCACTAAGTATACAATCCTCGACCGGAACAGGGATTGCTGGACTCGTTGTATCCGGCCTTGTCTACGACTCGGCCGTCTACATCAAACTCGTCCAGCAATCCCTTACTTCACGGCCTCTGCAATAATGTATTATTACAGCAATAAACAGTATTTTTTGTCGTCCAACCCTATTTCATCATATTGTTTTTGCTGCTTACTTGCCGCACACATATATCTGTAACGTTCCGGACAAGTGTAGGACGTCACACGAGCGTAAGACATGCATAATATTTATTATCAACTGTTATTTTCAACTCAAGTTAAATGCGCACCCTACTTTATAAAATATAAAATAATATAACAGCCTATTTAATTGAGATTAACTAGTTATAAGGCAGGCTCCTTAACTCAAAAAATCTTTTATATTTAAGATTGTAAAAACCCCTAATTTTATTCGAAATGTCACGCGATAGCCCTGATGAGGTTATTATTATTATAAGGTGACAATATTTATTTTAATGTGTTTTTCTGCGTGAACTCACAACGATCGACGTGTGCTTTTACAGTAAGAAAACTACCAATATATGCCCTAAAAAATCGCTTGTCTCATCATCATCATATCAGCCGAAATACATCCACTGCTGGACATATACATATGTAAGGTCTTATAGTTTATTAGACCTTACATGTACGAACGTTGTTGTTTGTTTGTTAATCGTGACGATGTCTTAAAGTGAAAGACGTAACCATCTTTATTGAACTAAAATAACAATGTAATAAAATGTGTAAGGTTAATGGCGTAATGAGTTATGATGATTCACGCTCGGGTGCATCGTAAGCTTAATAATATAATGTCGAGTGTGCTCGTAAAACATACATATACATATATTAAGCATGGTTATGTTTGAAAAAAAAAAAAAAAAAAACCTATTTCTGGGCGCTTTGCCCTTCGGGCAACTGAAGATACCTAACTAACCTAACCTACGTAGTCTTTGTGTACGTTCCGTAGCAAGCCGATTTGATCTCAGTTCACAATTTGTCGATTCGACATTGAAAGTTTATAAACTAACGAAAAATATTGCGTTAAATTGTCAACGGTTTTGGCAGTTCACAATATTCCGTCAGTTTACAATATAACGGGTAAGATTATAAACTGACGGTGTTCACAATCTAACGGTGACATATATACTTACATTCCGTTTAATGTATCACTGATGAACAATAACTTGGTTACTTACTATGCTCCAACTTGATTGCAATTTATTTTTACATAAGAAGCACGTTCTTGGTTTGAATTTATATTCGTCTCCGAGACTTGTATCAAGGTCCTTTAACAAACTTGTTAAAGAGCTCTTCTTAGTATTTCAAAATGTATTTCACATCTCTCTGAAGTAATGTAAATTACTGCGCTCTTCAGTAAATGATAGCACAGTAAATAAATAACAATAAGAAGCTACGGTAGCCTAGTGGTTCAGGCATGAGGCTGTCAAGCGGCGGTCGTGGGTTCGAATCCCGGCTCGTACCAATGAATTTTTCGGAACTTAAGTAGTAGGTACGGAATATTTACCGTTAGCTTTTCGGTGAAGGAAAACATCGTGAGGAAACCGTCTAATCACAATAAGGTGTAGTTTTCCCTCTGGGTTGGAAGGTCAGATGGCAGTCGCTTTCGTAAAACTAGTGCCTATGCCAAATCTTGGGATTAGGTGTCAAAGCGGAGCCCGGGCTCCTTTAGGGGCACAACCGGGAATAACGCTAGGACGATGATTGATCACCAAAACCAACTACAGTAAGTAAAAGAAAACAACACTAAATTAAACATTAACAGTGGTAGATAACAGGCGCTTTCTTCAAGTCAACCTTTGGGTAGTCGAAACGATGAAACACAATTTAATATTACATGAGTAGCAAACAGAACAATATTGGAGAAACGAGACAAGTAAACCAAGAAACCGAGTAATAACAGTAGATTAAGTACAATGAGGATGTTCATGATTCATCAGTCAACTATGTCTTCTAGGGTCTGGTTTGTTGAGTTGCATAAAAGAAAATTCACGAAACAATCGGTATTTTCTGCCATTGTTTATTGAGAAAATCTATACATTTTAAACGGGCAATAATTGCCTGTACTTAAATAAAGCATTATGCGTAGGTACAGCCGGGGAATGAAAAGGTTGACCATCTTAATATCTGTTTTTGCTTGCTCAGTATCACATTCCGTTATTATGAAAGTCATTTCACTACATGGTCCACTATGAGAATTGACATCTTTGAATTTTGGAAAACGAGTTAAAAAAAGAAAAAAAAACGTAAACAAGAAATAGCAATGATTATATTGACCGGGCCTGTTACTCACATTTATAGTTTTAATAATTTTAAGCGCAGAGCATTTAATCATTAGATAAATCAAACTTGACACCACGTAATGGCAAGATCAAACAAATAAAAAGGTTTTACTTCAACTATTAATAGTCAAGGAAAATTCGTCCGAGTAAATTTGAACTTTGTTGTCAAACAGTTGAACATAATTTTCAATATAACACTCTCGTCTGATACACAGTTTAAAAAGGTAACATGTGCTTGCAACTCGTAAATGATTTGATTTGAAAACTGTTCAACCTTTTCATTCCGCCACTGTAGTGTACTACGTTAAGTTTCATCTACGCTGTTCCATTAGGTAGAACCTACACATACGCACATTCGTTTGTAAAGAATACTATGAATCATATGTTTTTATATATTTTTTATATTTCAGTATTACTAACAATTTTTTTTGGCTCAGTGAACCAAAAACGGTTTTGCCTCCGAAACGAGATCATGCCTCTAATCCTGCGCCACTCCAACACAAAATATACAAAATGTTTGTCAACAATACGCAAGTTTCTAAAGGCAAGGTCTTGAATTCGCATAACAGAAAAAAAAAACAAAGTTTGCATGTCTCCCTCTCAGTCGCTCGAATACTGTGCATGTGCGATAGAGATAACGAACGGTTTGTGGTAGCCACTCTGAAGTTTAATTGCGTATGCTACAAATACAACCGTTCAGTACACATATAGTAATACAATAATTCCATTCTACAACACGCCTTACTCCACATGATTACTTCCTAGCATTGTGCCCATAAGTTACAAAAGCTAAAATAGGGCACGTCATTGTCATTTGAAACTACTATGTATTCTTAATTTACTGGACGTACGTTATACAATGTAAATAACATGGAAAACAAATACAATTAAAATGACTGTCGTAAAACTATCAGCAGAGGGGTAATCACATAACGTTCCGAACGCGCGTCGGTACAATTTAAATGTCAATTTACCATATAACGGTTAAATTGTACCGACGCCCGTTCGGAACGTTACGTGATTCCCCCTCGGTCGATCACGTAACGCATTGTACGCGCGTCAGGTATATAGATCTAAATGTCACTTTTTATTATGGAAAAAATGACAGTTAAATTGTCCCAACGCGCGTTCAAAACTTTACGTGATTACCCCTTTGGAAAGCATTCAAGCTAGCGACTGAATCAATGGGAAGCATTTAAATGTATTTAATCCATTAGACATGTCTCAGTTCGCAGGTATTTGCCGCCTGAGCCGAAGGCAAGAGCGATAAATATGCGATCTGAGGCTTTCTTTATTACCGCCCGTGGTGAAAACAAAATTTAGCTTTTCTCCCTGGCCAGGAAATAGGATTGCGGTAATTGCTAGTTTATGGCCAGGTGTGACGTAAAAGAACATTAGGTAAGTGGTAAAACAAAGAATTTCTCAGATCGCAGGCATTATGGCCAGGTGTGACTACTACTCCTAACGTGGTCATCATGAAACTCTATGAGGTACATCCCTCCATCAATTTGTATATTTATTTGATTACATAATCGATTATGTACTTATTTTACATTTAATTTGCGATTAAGTAAGTTTATATGAAATCTGAAAAGTGATTTTAAAACGTACATTTTGCTCAAATTAGGTCATGAACTATGGACTATGGTTTCACAAAGGATAATTATAATGAAATCTTTAAAATTATGGATGAGAAAAAGACGCATCTACATTTTAGAAATAGACATAGAAAATCTAATTAAGAATAGAATTACCATTTATTGTCACACATAAAATATACAATGAAAACACAAATTATAACACGTGACTTACATTACATCTAAAGTAACAATACATTGGTTTGACTCGGTGTTACTTCAACGAATTACGTCAAAGAAAAACCAATTGAATGAATCGTCGAATATTGTGTACCTACATTGATTTTATATTTTGTTCTTGGTCAGAAGTTACAAGCCATAACACGAGACGGGCTCACGCAAGTTTTTTCAGTACTGCGTAACGCTAGACTTAGCTTTAAGGACTCGAGTGTTCAGTGCTCGGCCAAGCAATAAATTACAACACTAAGTCAGAGCGTATAGAGATAACTAGTCCTAGCGGTACATCCCAAAATTCAGCTAAATGCTGCAAATGGTGTTAAAAGCATGAAAATCGGAGAGATAGATTTTTATTCCATATAAATCCATTTGACCCGTAGCACAAAAAAAATAAAAAAGTAGCGCAATTATGACGTCATCATTTTTGAATATAAATATTTTACAAAAAAAATCCAACCGAATCGTATTTGGAGGAGCCCAAACTTGGTATAGTTTGAAAATGATTTTTTTAATACAGTTGCTCAAAAAGTGGTACTTTTTGTAGCTGCAGATCGTGCGCAAATAGTATTTTGCGCACTAGTGCTTTTTACTTTTCCACAACTGTTGTTTTTCTTATTTTTTCGCAACTGTATTAAAAAACGTCGTTCGATACACGTGCTGAAATGTCATTCTTCACTCGTCCCGAGTCTTACCACTCGCCCAGGCTCGTGGCAAGATATCTCGGCACTCGTGAAGTAATGACATACTTTCCGCACTAGCATCGAAATGTACTATTATTTTGATTATAAAAAAAGACTGAAATGTAATAATGTAGCATATTTTTAGAAGTGGCTCAGAACACCCTTTCATTTGATACACGATAGGTTTCAGAACAAAATTATTATTTTTTCCCATACAAAAAAATTACGTCATAACTCCTCTCCTTTTTAGGGTTCCGTACCAAAAAGGTAAAAAGGAACCCTTATGGTACGACTTTGTCCGTCTGTCGGTCTGTCACAATGTTAAATATCTCATGAACTACTTATGCTTTCAATTTGAAATTAGGAAAAACTGTTAAGAAGGTGGATGGACGTGTATGGTAAATAAAAAAATGAAATATACATTTTTATTTTCTGTGTAAAGGACGAATAAGAAGGAGGTTAAAAATTCAAAGTCTAGTAGATCAAGTGGGGAATTATATGAATGGGCTTAATTTGCGCTTTCGAAAGCCGTTTTTTTTCTACAGTCGTTAAATTTTGATTTATTAAGGAATATGTTGAAAAAAAATACCATCCCCCCCTTATCTTCGAAGTTTACCAAGCGAAAAATCTGAAACTATTACATCTTACTAATATTATAAATGTGAAAGTTTGGATGTTTGGATGTTTGGATGTCTGGATGTTTGTTACTCGATCATGCAAAAACGGCTGAACGGATATTGCTGAAACTAGGTATAGATATAGTTTATAACCCGAATTAACACATAGGCTAAATTTTATCTCGAATTGTTTCGCTACTTTTCGCCGAATATAAATTTTGGGTATTAATTTCATATTAATTTCATGATTTTGAAGTTTATTTAGTTATTTACGCCATTTTAGGTGTTAAGTTACTATCAATAAGCAGTATAATGGCTTGAAACGAAATAATTACAAATATAATGCACATTGACGTATATTTTGGCATATCGAAGTTTTTGTATCTCAAAGACAAAGTGGCGTATCCATTGAAATATTTATGCTATTTTAGAACACACGACCCATATGTTAAGAAATATAATCGCGTGCAGAATATAATCGATTTGTGTTATTTTGACACAAAAAGGCGCAGTTCTTATGTAATGTTTCTAAATGAAATGTCAGCTGCCAGCACTCAAGTCTTTTTACAGACCGGCAATGAGGTTCGCGTATATCTTTTTCTGTCGCTCAAATAAGAGCGGTAGAGATGGAGATATACAAGTATCGAGGATGTATTCACAAAGCTTCCCGACAATAATTTATCGACGGATGGCTAGCACGTGATGGTGCGTGACTTATGAAGTCGTCACTTTTTAACTGCTCTAATTTGAAAGAGACGGGTAGCCTATTTCGCTCGCTGTTATGTTCTCAGTGCTAACCGTGCAAACGAACTACCTATTTATGTCGAAGTTCAAAGTTTGTATATCTCCCTCTCTATCACTCGAATACGCAAGTGCAATAAAGACGGAGCTACGTACACGAACGAACGATATTGTGTTGGAGTTACATACTATGAGTGTAACCTCCATCCTCCATCGACCACGCATAATAGTTGTTCACTTCATTCATGACTTCAACAGCACGCCCACTATCTGGCCTATTAACGAACTGCTGAGTCACCCATCGAGCCTCGGGCGCGGTGCGACGAAGATGTTCAGCGGCAGGCAAGTGTGAGGGCTGAAGAAACGTCGGAGCAGCGCCAGCACCGACTTCAACAGCACGCCCACTATCTGGCCTCTCAACGAACTGCTGAGTCACAGAGCCAGTCTCAGGCGCGGCGTGAAGAACAAGCACAGCGGCAGGCAAATGTCAGGGCTGAAGAAACTTCGGAGCAGCACCAACACCGACTTCAACAGCATGCCCACTATCTGGCCTCCCAGCGAGCTTCTGAGACTGCGGAGCAAGCGGAAGCTAGAAGACGAATTAGGTCCCAACTTCCTTCCTGTAGCCAATGAACAGTCACAGTTTTTGCAGGTTTACTTTTTAGGTGACGGGAAAGCGCAACTTGATCAACGGTCTTCCATCGTACAAGGCGTTCAGAGACCAGTACTACAAACAATTCAAAGAGTTCTGGAGGACAGTAACGTGCTAATACATGAATTTAGAAGCGCTTTGAAGAACATGACTGACGAAACGTTTATGGTAGTGATCCACCCTGACTGCGTGCCCCTTGGGCAGCACGAGCGGCGCTACAACGCGCCCACCACCAGCGAGGTGGTGGCCGTGGTCGCCGGCTCGGAGCCCACCGCCGGCAGTGACATCATGCTGCGCGCGCGCGAAGGCCGGCTCTGCCGCATCGCCGACACTCACAGGTTCCTAGATGCACTCCAGTATCCAGTCATATTCCGGAAAGGCCAGGAAGGGTATCATTTTGAAATACCTCAGGTGAATCCACAGACTACGCAACCAGTACCAAACAAAAACGTTTCCTGTATGGATTTCTATGCATACAACCTTATGGTGCGTATAGCAACGGGTTCAATCTGTTGTTACGCTACAAGCAACTTCTGCACCAGTTTTTAGTCCATATGTATGTTAAGCTTGAAAGCGAACGCCTTAGGTACATATCACTAAACCAACGCAAGTTGCGAGCAGAAAATTACATTCACTTACAAGATGCTGTAAGGAATGACGCGCAAGTTAACGCCAACGATGTGGGGCAGATAGTGATACTGCCCTCCTCCGTCGTGAATAGCCCGAGATACCTACCTCCACGAGTACACGCAAGCTGTGTTCGCGTATGTTCGGAGCTACGGCCGTCCGGATCTGTTCATCACGCTTACATGCAACACGGCATGGCCGGATATTACCAATGAACTAATGCCTGGATAAATAGCCACTGAGAGGCCCAACCTCATTGCATGGGTTTTTTTTAAATTAAAATACAGAAGTTGGTCGCCCTGTTAAGTAAAGGTCAAATATTTGGAGAATCGCAGTGCTGAAAATGAAGTATATTACTTTTGCGAAAGGCGACAGATTCTAAGTGGACTGTATCAAAATCGAGTCCTTGCGCGGTCGCCGTGATATTGCAGAATGAATGTTAAAGTTTGGGTAGATTGCGTATTGGCTTACCTGCACGTCTTGAAGGCCAGGCTCAGCATCCAATGAAGGCACTATAGAGTAGCAATAGCGAAGGTTGCCCCATATACCTACACTTTTTATTGTGGCTAAAGGAGAAATTGCGTCCCTGTCAAATCGATGACGTAATTAGTGCGGAAATTCCTGATGTCAATGTTGACCAAAAACTACACGACACTGTCGTCAAAAACATGATCCACGGTCCATGCGGTGCACTAGATATGTCACCTCCGTGCATGAAGGATGGGAAGTGTACAAAGAAGTACCCCCGAGCGTTACTAAAGGACACGCAGACGAGTGAATATGGGTATCCACTGTACCGGTGAAGAGCACCTGACGATGGAGGACGCACTGTTACTACTAGAATTCGCGGTGCAGAAAGCCTCATGTTGGATAACCGGTGGATTGTGCCATATTCTCCGCTTCTGATCAAAATGTTCGATGGCCATATTAATGTAAAATTTTGTAGTTCAAGGCAAGCTATCAAATACATATGAAAATATGTCAACAAAGGCAACGATCAGGCGGTCTTCAACGTTAGGCAAGCTGGTGATGTAAATATCGACCCCAGGGATGAGGTGCAAACGTTTAGGGCGGGCCGATACGTCAGCAGCAATGAAGCTGCGTGGCGAATCTTTGGCTGGCGAAACATTGTATGTCCACGTGTGGCACATCAATCGATAGGCTTTTCAAAATAAGTATAAGGTTTCTTACCAATTTTTTTGATTAAGTGAATATAGTCGGAGATAATCGCCCCGAAAGTCATAAAAATTGTCCCCCCCCCCCTCTAATTTCCAAACGGTGAATAAAAAAAAATTAAAAGAAATTGTAGACATAGCGCTTATTAAATTCTTTTACCGAAAAGTATTTTGAACAAGATCGGTTAATAGGTTTTCGAGATATTGCTGAAAAACTGCCTTCCCTGCGGAAAAGGACGTAAGTGTCGTAAGATTTCTGTGACGATACGACCTTTTTAATAGGCACGGAACCCTTCGTTGTGCGTGGTTCGACACGCACTTGGCCGATTTTTTTTATTTTATCATCGCTGCCTTTAATGTTAGTGAATTATAGAAGAATACAGTAAATATGATTTAACAAAAACGACGAAACCGTATCCTAAATACATACTTAAAGATTGCTTCTTGCATTTTTTTTCGTAGGTTTTATATTCGTGTGTAAGCTTATACAAAAACAGGTTACCCCTACTTTTTTTCTAACCACAATACACTAATAACCCACAATACCGTAACAATTTGCAAGATAAATAAGGTTCACAAATGGTCAGTTAATACCTAGAGTTGTCGATTGTACGTATTCAACGCGAACGAAGTCGCGGGTAAAAGCTAGTATGATATAAGGCCGGGCCACACCGATTACGTGTGCAGCACGTATGCGTCAACGTAAGCGTAGACGTGCCCAGTAGGTCGATCACGTAACGCATTGTACGAACGTCAGATAGGTCTAAATGTCACTTTTTATATGGAAAATTGACAGTTAAAATGTACCGACGCGCGTTCGGAACGTTACGTGATTACCCCCCAGCACCCCTGTCACATCTGGTTACGCACGCGTCTACGCGCGTGTCTACGGCGTACCTGCTGCAGAGAGCTGCACACGCAACGCGTGCGCACGCTGCAGCTCCGTATAGTCACCAGCCACCGTTCGCGTACTATTATTTATATGATTAGCACTATGTTTGATGTCAGTTCTTCTGACAAAGAAATAGCACTGTTTTTACAAGCTTTATATTAACTTGCACTGTTCGTATCTAAGTATGTAAGTTTAAACTCTCGCGCTTTGTACACATATTTAAATACTGTTTAATCCGGGTCTAACGCGATATTTATTTACCTTTATTTCTGACGTTTCGACACGGGTTGCACCGGTCATGGTCGCAGATAACTCAGTTCTTCGCAGTTATCTGCGACCATGACCGGTGCAACCCGTGTCGAAACGTCAGAAATAAAGGTAAATAAATATCGCGTTAGACCCGGATTAAACAGTATTTAAATATAGTATGTAAGTTGTCCGTCAAAATTTGCAATACATTTTTCAGTCACTTCCCGTTATCCAATTGAGCTGAAATTTTGCAAGCATATGTATACCGCATGACAATGCAATATTATGATGACTTGGAGCTGATCTGATGCTGGAGCTGGAAGGTGGCCATAGAAACTCCGCAATAAAACGATACAACGCCATCGAGTTTGGGCTCGTTAGAATCGTCTCAATGAGTACTTGATGATGGTATGCAGAAAAGTACAGTCGGCAGTAAAAGCTTGTACCAAAAATGAAATTTTTGACAGAAACTTATTACTGTTGTGTGAAGATCCTCCTCCTCATTTTGGATTTTATGCGACATCCAAAAAAGTATGGGTTCATAACATCCATGGAAGAAGAGAAGAACATAGTGAATAACACAACTTTTGTCGCAAACTTGAATCTCACGACGATCAATTTTTCTGGTAGTTCGGCATGTCAAAAGATGGTTATAGTGAGATCTCATATATTTTAAATGACACTTATATACACAACGGCTATTACAACTGGAGAAAGACTCATATTCATTAAGTAAACCTCCTCGCGCACCGAAGAAATTATAAATAAATACAAGAGAGCTGCGCAGTGCGTGTCACACGCGCAGCACCGACCTGTCCGGTCTGTCCTCTAATAGGGAACGCCGGCAAATACAACGTCATCACTGCATGCATCGAAGCGACGCGACGTTGCCGCTCCGCTCTTTTACGCACGCACGCACCACGCAGCCTGGTGCTGCGTTGCATGCGCAGCACGTATGCGTTGCAGCATGTCTACGCAGACGCATCCGGTGTGACATGTCGTATGAGGATTCATATATTACAACGCAGCGGTGTACGTGCTGCACACGCATACGTGCTGCGCACTCAGTCAGCGTGGCTCGGGCTTAAGATTAACATAATTATACAAGAAAAATAAAACGATATCTCTATCTAGCCATTTCTTAATTGTGTTCGTAATTTTATAACTTTTGTATGAAATTTTATGTATTCAAACTCCTATGAGATTATCGTTAACGTCCCGTCCCTCCTTTCAAATAAAAAATATATAATCGAAATCGGTATGCGTAGTTAAAAAAATATCGCTGATAAACAAACATACTAGTTTGCAAGTTATTAGTACCAAAATGAAGATGGCGCTGTACAACGGTAACTTCTACTATGAGCTGTTAAGATTATTCCAGAATGAATGGGGTCGAGATGTGACCCCATTCATGAGTATGGTGTATGAACGTTTGTACGGAACCCTCGGCGCCCGAGTCGGACTCGCACTTTACCGGTTTTTTTGGTGCTACGGGTCAAATTGATTCATACGGCCTAAAGATCAATCGTTCTGATTTTCATGCTTTTAACACCATTTGCAGCTATTTTTGGCATACCGCTAGGACCAAGAGCATAATTACTTTAGCGTAAAGGCCTACACACACCGGTCGCGGGCGCGGATCGGGCGCGGGACAGACGCGGGCCCGCGCAAGTTGTAAAACATTGAAACTGCACTTCAAACACACATCGAACGCGGGCCCGCGGGCCCGCGGCGGTTAAGTGTTGTTTCAATGTTTTACAACTTGCGCGGGCCCGCGCCCGACCCGCGCGCGTGACCGGTGTGTGGAGACCTTAAGTCCGCGACGCCTGGCGCGGCGCGAGCGCTCCCGCTGCTCGAGCGCAGGCCGCCTTACAAAAGGCTAACGATATAGGTAGATGTATTTGCTGATAGTATCGGAGCATTTTGTATGAAAGTATTAACGTTTGTTTCTTTGATTTCATATTTTATAAGTGGAAGGTAGGTATGTATCTATATTTTATTCGGCATGTGCTTGTTAACTACCACATAAGTGCTTTGGTGTAGTTACTTTTAATTTATGTGTGAATTGAATAATTTGAATTGAATATGGAACATTACGCAAAACTCTTCGTAAATAGGTGGCGACACTATCAGCGTTAACATTGTATCTCGTTCCCACTTGCGGTATTGTCTATGCAAGCATCCTTGTCACTCATTTGACAATCAATTGTGCATGTGTGTGTGAATCCCTATATTCCTATACTGTTTTACTATTAGTGGTAGTGCTGTCTCTGGCGGCAGTACATTGCAGTAATGTTCCCTATTGAATAGGAATGAATTTGGCTTTACTACTGCTTGACGTGTTTACTGTGGCTGTATATGTGTACACCAGAATTTACCCCTCGCGTGGAGCGGAATTGTCTTAAGGGCCACACGGGACGTGATTTAGATACCGGTGACTTTTAACATTTCGCAAGCGCCTGACACAGAGCTATAACCACGAACTTCGAATCTCGAACTTCGTATATCACCGTCTCTATCGCACTTATGGTTAATGGTACTCGAGCGATCGAGATGGAAATATACGAAGTTCGAGATTCGAAGTTCGTGGTAGCGCCGCAGATACAGGGTGACATCCGAAAAGGTGAAAAGAACATGAATTATAAAGTTTGCAACGCCTTTTGTTCCCGATGAGTTTAATAGAGTTTTTGAATCGGGCACCACTCCAGAATCATTCTGGATGGCATTATGCCATGTGGTTAATCTGAATTAAATCGATCTCTTGCTCTAGCTACGGTTGCCAGGATCAGACATGCGGATGGCGGTCGTGCCTTTGTATCCCAGCCCATACCAATGAGTTTTTCGGAACTTGTGTTAGGGTCATTTGATATTTACCGTTAGCTTTTCGGTGAAGGAAAATCATAGTGAGGAAAGCTGCAAAGAAATTCATTAGTACTAAAATATGAAAAAAAAACCGCCCATAATTAAAAATAGAGGCGTGCTGCGTTAGAAATCAGGTCATCAAAATATTTTAAAATTGTTTTTATTAATATGGTACTTCTATTAGCGTGTAAGAAGTGTTTGAATACGTAACTATGTACATAGCTGTAGAAAAGACTTATAATTATGTGATTATTTGGTAGTTATAGTTATAATTTTACTGTAATTTATACTGTTTGCTGTAAACACTGCGATTTCTACTTAGTCTTATATATCTATATACGAGTATGTCACCGAACAACGTCAGTTTATAGTCTTACTCGCGATATTATAAACTGTCGATAATTGTGAACTGCCATAACCGTTCACAATTTAACTCATTATTCTTCGACAGTTTATGAACTATCAATGTCAAACTGTGTGTCAAATTGTGAACTGAGCTCAAATCGGCTTGCTTCGGAACGCATACACAAAGACTAGGTAGGATAGGTCAGTCAGGTTAGGTAGCTTCAGTTGCCCGAAGGGCAAACCACACAGAAATAGGAGCCCCACGGGACTCCGTCGACACTGCCGGATGACGAAATAAATGGAATAAAATGTCTGGATAAAAAAAAACTCATGTTCTGACTGAAGTCATTGGAAGCTGATGCAAGTGGAATATGACTTTAATGTGTTCAACCATTTAACGCACAGGGTGCGTTCCGAATCATGCCAATTTGATTCAGTTCACAATTTGACGATTTCACATTGATAGATTATAAACTAACGAAAAATAATGCTTCAAATTGTGAACGGTTTTGAGGGTTCACAATTATTCGACAGTTTATAATATCGCGAGTAAGATTATAAACTGACGGTGTTCATAATCTTTAAACTATACAAATCAAATAAAAAACTAAAAAAGATTTGTTGTCGCAATTAAACAAAAAATCACAAATCGGACTCACTTTTCGTTTGTGTCTTAGGTCAAAAACGTCAGGTGTATTAATAAAACCTCACAGGCATTTGAAAAATAAACCAGCAAAAGTCATAAGTATGCCTGTAGTTGCCAAATTATATTGTACCTACGCTAAAAGAGTTGGTAAGTAGTTTGAACTTTGAAGTGTTGTTTGAGTCACTGATTAATTGTTCAAGAATGCTTACGCGAAAAAAAGGGTGAAGCTGCTATAATATAACCTAACTCCATACAGGTATAGGTATAAAGGTATAATAAGTTGTACGGAAAAAAATGTTTAATAAACGTTAAGTAGCTTACCTTCTTTTATGAAACTAGGCTGTTAGTTGGTTAGGTATTTTATTTACTAAATACCATTTTAGATGTTGACGTAGTACACTAACTTCTTCAAAAGTACATTTTGCCTTACTCAACAAACTAAACGGAAAACTTTTAGAACTTAGTCTTTAACACCTTCAGTACTCACTATACAAGGAATTAA
Source organism: Epinotia brunnichana (assembly GCA_963854355.1). Taxonomy (NCBI): domain Eukaryota; kingdom Metazoa; phylum Arthropoda; class Insecta; order Lepidoptera; family Tortricidae; genus Epinotia; species Epinotia brunnichana. The sequence goes on from OY977946.1 coordinate 10,534,724, forward strand.
GTGATAATATTTACCCAATTCATACACGTACGTGGTCGTCTAACCTGCCATTTAACAACGGATATGTTATAACCATCTAAGCCTACAATCTTGTTGCAGACGTTGCAGTCGTAAATCAGATCGAAGAACAACTGATATGAACGTCAATTTTAAAATCACATGTTTAAAAGAATATCAAAGAATAGTTTTTTGGTTGCACGTAGAACCGATGGCCGTTGGGCCTTTTGGGGAGGCCTATGTCCAGCAGTGGACGTCTTTTGGTTGATTTATATCAAAACTCTTCTTTGGTACACTGATTATGTACATCGTTGGGAATCTTTACATCAATGATGATGTAAAGATTCTCAACGATGTACATAATCAGTGTACCAAAGAAGAGTTTTTGGTTTTGGAGAAATACACACCAAAAGTTTAAGTGGATTGTCAATTGCATCGAGCCTCTGCCAGATTTAGGCTGCGACTTCGCACGGCCAATGCTCCGAAACCCGTGTCTCTGTAACCTCCTCTTCAGCACCAGCATGCGGGCGTTAAACAACGGCATGATTAGTACATTGGTTGACCATGCAAATGCTACAAACATGTCAAAAACAAAAGAGGGAATGACAATCACAAAAAATCCTGTTCTGGGATTGTACAACATTGTAATAATTGCTGAACTGAATAATATACTTGTTTCACTAGTTTTTGTAACTGGCTGAAAATATGCGTCGAGTCCAATCAGTCTCTCTGCTAAGTGCTCTGATTGTAGAATTCGTAGATGCATTAGTTTTCAGTCCAGAGATAGACAAAGGTAGAAATGTAGAAAAAATAAACGACGGTAGCGTAAACAGTTTAAATCCGAAGTCCCAGAAGCGGTGTGTGAAGTAGATGAAGAGTGATGTGAGAAGGGCAATGGTCAGGCAGTAGGCTTGAGCGAGGCTCTGCCAGCGCGGAGGCACGGAGCGGGTGTTGTACAGTCCACACAGCAGCCGATTGCGCATCAGGAGGGACAGGTCACACGCGGAGGGCTCCGACATCGCGCAGATTGGTTACACGTTATTTCTGTCCAAGTCATGAACGCACTGGTCAAAATGGTGGTATCGTTTTTAATCATACCATTTCATCTAGTTAGTAAATAACACCGAATTAACAGTTTAATTGCATTAAGTGCTAGCCATCATTTTAATACAAATAGGATTGAAAACGCCACAAGTTTGTGGACTTGCAAGGATATTTTTTTTTGACTTGCAGTTACATGAATGGAGTGCACCCCTAAAAAATATTTTATTTAATATTTCATTACAGAACTTTGTACCGGCTTATAAAATACACCTATCCTCCAAATTTTATTCAAATACACCTTGTAGTTTTCGAGTAAAATGCCTGCCACATACGGACAGACTGACAGACGGACATGACGAAACTATAAGGGTTCCGTTTGGCTATATGCAACCCTAATATTTTTTGCGATCTAAACACGCTGCTACTATATATATATATATATATATATATATATATATATAATTTCAAAGAGAATACTTCTTGTTTTTTATAGTTTTGGTATCCCTCTGCAATCCTGGCCCCGTAGCATGGATGGCCTGGCCGTATCACGCGATAAGTGATAGGATAGAGCTGCCGTCCCTGGCTGACACCGTTCGATAGAATGAGACGACGCGCTTATCCTATCACTTATCGCGTGATAACGCCATCCATGCTACGGGGCCTGGTATTTTATGGTTTTGATATCCCATTTTAGTTTTGTCATTTCATATAGGTAGGTTAAAAATATATTATCTACTTATCAATCTTTTTGTTCAGAGAATAAAATTTAAACAAATTTCACATCGTGTCTTGTCCGGTATTAGTTATAATGATAATTATTTATATATATATTTATATAAAATAGCAGCGTGTTTAGATCACAAAAAATATTAGGCATCCATATAGCCAAACGGAACCCTTATAGTTTCGTCATGTCCGTCCGTCAGTCTGTCCGTATGTGGCAGGCATTTTACTCGAAAACTACAAGGTGTATTTGAATAAAATTTGGAGGATAGGCGTATTTTATTAGCCGGTACAAAGTTCTGTAATAAAATACCAAATAAAATATATTTTTTAGGGGTGCACTCCATACATGTAACTGCAAGTCAAAAAAAAATATCCTTGCAAGTCCACAAACTTGTGGCACATTAATTGATAGGCCTCTCAAAATAAACATAAGGTTTCTCAGCAACTTTGTTGATTTAGTGAATATTATAGTTGGCGATAATCACACCGACAGTGACAAAAATTGTGCCCCCCCCCCTCCTATAATTTTCTGGAGGTGTATTTAAAAAAAAACATGAACATAGAAATCAAAAAGAAAGAATATGAACTAACATTGACAGCTTACATGTGTTGCTTTTACTTACAACATGATTGTGTTGGTCAACTAGAGTAATACAAAGAGACAGCGATGCAGTTATTTAGTACCTAGAGAGTAATAAATATTACATAAAAAATACAGGTTCAATAAAAAGTAAGTAAGTAACATACCTGAACTAAATTTCTTCAGTGTTATGAACTTTGAGCTCTCGCGCTTTGTAACTCATATTTAAATTATACTTCTACTTGTCAAAAAGTTAGAAATAAAGGTACATAAATATCGAGTTTGACACCTTTAAAAAATAATTTAAATTACTTCATGTGGTAACGTTTGATATGAAATGTTTATCCAAAAAACTTGCGTATTTCTGAATCCATTCTATACCTATTATAAAACTGTACAAATCTTAATTAACTATGAATTAGACTATGTGAAAACGTAATTTTTGGAATACATATTACTTCAATACAGGTTAACATTCTTTTTCTACGAAAGCACAATTTTTTTTGCATGACTGATAATGTCGATCTATATGAATGTCCTTTTAAATATAGGTACACCTTTAGTTAAATATAACAGATCTTCATTAGATAGATCGTGCCGTGCAAGTGCATTCAAGTGACCTATAAAAAAAATCACATGTGTGATATCACATGCATCCACACAACATCTCTCAACTTTGCGCTACTAAGATTGGGCAAAGTTCCGGCAGCAAAATAACTAGTTTTTGAAGATAAATCATAATGCAGTTAGGAAGCTGACTGTACTCGTTTGTTACTCTGGTGATATTGTTTTGATGAGTTTTCTTACGAACAAACATTTGCTTCGGGTGAAATATCTCCACATGGTTTTGCAATTTGTACGCCTTAGGTTTATTTTTGCTCAAAATATTGAGGCAAGAATAAATCACCATAGTTGTGAATCACATTTTATTAGGAAGTTGGATTCATACTTATCTGACATCGATTCATTCATTTAATTTACTTACGATTAGATTAAAACAAATCAGTTTAGTCCGACTCGCATTCGGGTATTTTGAATTTTCCGGCACGATTTTTTTTTCATTTCTTTAGTTACGTATTTTCGTCCTCCAGTAGTTTTTTTTTCACTCGCTTGCTCACTTCTTAGCTCAATTATGCTGTGCTCTTCACCTACGGACTGACCATCTCGCAAAATTCGTATAACAATTTATATATTCAAACCTAATGATAATTTTGGAATTTCAAACGTTGAGATATCAGGTATGTGAACAACAATATCCATTTTTGAAGAGCCGTGATAATACTTGCAGTGGTTAAGAACTTTAAAAGAAGCAGCAACATTTTTTTTTTAAATGGAAAAGTTTTTTGACGTGTATAGGTCGATTCTCGAGAGCTGGCATGAATGGATTGAACGAAAATAATGTCACTTGTCACTGTGAGTGGCAGTGTCAGTGCCGTTCTTATACAGGCGCCTCATTAAATTTTGTAAACATGTACCTAATACGTTTTCGTTATTCAAGAAAAAATAAATTATATTATTATAATCTGCACCAATTATCTTTTAGTAATTATTATTAAAGTCCTAAACAAAACGCAGGTATATTTATTTTTCTGACTTAATTTTAATGAATGTATGAATGAAAACATTTATTTCAAGTAACACAGGATTCATACAGAAAATTACCTATTAACTTAATGTCAAGAATCGAAAGCAGATGGCCTGTTCGAATTGTAAAAAATCGAAAAAAGAGCATACCAAGGAGTCCGTCGTCAGCAGAGTTTTTTAGTACATTACTACAGAGGCCGGGAAGTAAGGGGTTGCCGGCCGAGTACATATAGACCGGATAGTTATGAGGCTGGCAACCCCTTTTCACGCCGAGGTATCAATAGTGCTTTTCTCAAACATGCAATGAAATAAATTACAAAAACTCCAAGAAATCAAACATTAATTTCTAAAGAAAGTTCTAGTATAGACAAAAAATATAACTTACACATACATATATGGTAGTTACTATTTCTTCGTCGTGTTTTCGTTGGAACTCATATCAAATAACAAAATCAACAACGCGCAATAAATCCAATAAGATAGAATTACAGAAAGAAAAATTATCAATTTTGCCTCCAATATGAATAAAAAAAATACCTATGCGGTTTGAGCATACATTTTTACCGCTAATATTTAGATGAAATAATTTAAATGTATATTTTTCTAGTTAAATTGGCAATTTAAAATAATTGCAATTTGTTAATAATGTGTTATTTGTTATGTTCAAGTCGATTCTACATAAATAAAACTGCAAAATGTTGCAAACATCGTTTGTTGTTTTTTTTAATAATCTTAGTGGCAGCATGTCACACACAACTAACCAAAAAGCAAATGTTGCTTATAGTCTTTTTTAATGGCTGAACGCCGTGATGCTATGCCACTAATAAATGTGCAATGGAAATTAAAAAAGACCCTCTTGCAGGCCTAAGCCTCCAATTTTGCATGAAATGTCATTATATGTCTCTCGTCTCTTCGCACCTGAAACGTGATACTTCGCTGCCTATTATAAGGAACGTAACGTCAATATTTCATTGCATGTTTGAGAAAAAAATATTTATATCCTGTTTTCACACTGACGCAATAATCTACAAAATGACGGCGAAAGGATTCGAAATTCTTACGAAATTTAACAGTTATTTTCGCGTTTCACGGCATTTATTTATTTATAAAATGCAAAATCTCTGAAACACAATGATCATAATCACTTTTTGCATCAACCTGTATTTAATAATTATGTGATGCACACATAGACATTAGCATTCACTCGTTCAATTAATTCGTGCCAGCTTTCGTGAATCGACATATAGTATGATTTACATTCCTACTGTTTTACAATAAACAAAAAAATCTAGCTTCATCAAGGTTGACATTTTATCACTCATCGCTGTCAATAAGACATTCGTCACGTTCTGACAAGTATGCGAGTGCAAAATTGACGGATGTCTTATCCACAACAACGATAAAAAGGAAACCATCTTGAAATAAAAATTAAACAACACATCATATTTTAATGCGACATATTCACTGGTTCATTTAAGATCTACTCCTCTTAAGAGCCCGTTCGCGTGCTCACTAGCGCAACTGGTAAATAATTGTGATAATTTTTTACTATAGTTATTTAAAAAAGTAGGCCACTACACACTGTTTTATGTATTTAAGTATCTTTTGAATACATCATAATACTTTTTACGTTGTAATACACAAACACTAGTTTTATGTATTTACAAGGTACTTAAATACAAAATGCAGTGTGTAGTTGCCTACTTTTTTAAATATATATCGTTAAATTTAAATAATCACAATAATTTACCAGTGGCGCTAGTGAGCACGTTAACGGGCTCCTAATGGCAACCTTAATAAAGATTGTCTCTATTTATTCCAGATACGATGTTCGGGATGCGTCACGTCATGGTGTTGTTGCTGTTTTTATGCACCACCGCCGCCTACGCCACGAGGGTCAGCATGAGTATGGCAATCGTGGCAATGACCAGTGCTAATGACTACGGTTACCCAGTGAGTATTAACCGTAGTTCCATACCCATGCATGAGCATGGGCACTCATTTATTCATAACATTTAAAATGTTACATGACACAGCTTGAATCATAAATGATAAAAAAAAAACAAAATTATGTATTTTAGTTTAGTGGAAGTAATTATTTTACCCCTTTACTTACCTACGGGTGTCAACCAGTGTTGACAGTATCCAACATAACTGCAAAACGGGTAGCAACTGTAGTATCAACTGTAGTGATCGACGACGGGTAAAATTTAAATACCTATATATTAAGCAAAAAATTGATAATTAGTGATTATTTGTCTAAATAGGGATATTTTATCAAATCAAGATATCTATAACAGTATATGTGATGAAAAACAGGTAAATAAGGAATATAGCAAACTGCCGACTCTCGTCAAAACATCCCGTATTGGCTTCAAAGTCCCCGTAGATAAAGGCTTTATATAATCAAAAATGTTAACAAAATAGCAAGGGTTTTTTGGAAGAACTTTAAAAATATTTTCAATACAAGGTTTTATATCCGATGTAGCTTTTCTTTGTACACTCATCAACTACTTAATGAATGATCAACTGCTCAAACTGTATAGGGGTAGTAACTAAATTTATATGGCCACCTTTTGGTCTAATCAGATGAGTCAGCTATCGATAGTACCTACTACGTTTGCACTTATATATAGGTTCATTATTATGTCTATTTTCGTTTTATTGCATGCAATCTAATATGCTTGCCCTCGCTCCGTACAAAGAAATACGTAAATAGGATTGAATATCAGCACTATTATGGTTGAGACTATTTACTATTTATAAAACTGTCATTGTTATTGGAATCTTCAACATGGGACGGTAGAGACGATTAAGAAAAAGTAAAAAAAAAACATTTATTTTAGAAAACTGGTTCCATATTTTGCTAGTAACAAAGAATAGACTACTTTGATGCAATTCGCGCAACTCAAATAATCTCAAGTATAAATAAAAAATACCTCCCCAAGCCGTGTTTCGCTTCCCTTTGAAGCATACTTAAAAGATATTGGATGCCTGGTTAAATTAAAAAGAGTGCTTATGATTGCAAGCAATAGTAACTACTAAAGCTAATTCGGTAAAAAAAAACACAATAAGTAGGTACCACCCTAAGGTTGTCTGGAAGCAAAAATGCGATTGGAATACCTAGGCATATATTTTTGTGGTTCCTGACACTTAGACTCAACATAACTAAAGTATATTATTAAGATTAAATGTCAAAGTCTGGTCAAATCGTCGCAATTTAATTTTCCCCTCACTGCCTCGGAAAGCCGTCATTTATCCTTTAAAACCAGTGAGCAAAAACGCATTTTACCCACTAGTGGGTAAGTAAGTAAGTAATTTGACCTTGGAACGTATCTCATGTTCATGAACCGTGATAGTTAGACAGTTGAAATTTTCACAGATGTTGTATTTCTGTTGCCGCTATAACAACTAATACTAAAAAACAGAATAAAATAAATATTTAAGGGGGCTCCCATACAAAAAAAACCTTTTCAGAATTGCTTTTTGCCTTCATCAGGCGCTGGGTTTCAAAATGTATGGGAAAACTAAAATCCGACTCGCACCTGACCAAAAATTAAAATAAAATAGTTATTTGTTTTTTTTTTTTACAAGGCTGCAAATTTATTAATTACATTAAATAAAGTGGTTTTGCATGTTGAACTTTCCTCGCTACAGTGAGGTGAAAAATTTTGTGTTATACACGGGTGAAAAAGTATTTTACTTCTCGTGTGTTGAAACACTCGCTACGCTCAGGATTCTATTTTAGAACCACTCGCTTCGCTCGTGGATCAACTATAGGATCCTTTCGCTTGCTCTTGTTTCAATTCCACACTCGCGGGTAAAATACAACTTTGCACCCTTGTATAACAAATTTATAACTATTTCGATGTTGCGCAATTCATATTTTATGTCAACGCTCCCAATGACTTCAAAACCGACAAAATAATCAGTCATATTAGGACCCAGTCTCGTATTAATTAGTTACATCCTTCATTTATTTCAGGGTATAAACGGCCTACATCAATTCAGTCCGTCCCACACCTAAAAGGCAACAATGTAAGTTCAGGGTGCAAAGAAATCAATAACGCCCTTTCACTACACCCTTGTATTTTTCTTCATTAGATAAACGTGTCGATCTTCCTTTATCTCTGGAACATAATCTGAAATTGGGTTTACGAAAAGTGAAGACAAACCAGTGGCCTTTACTTTTCATAACCTTTTTCTGTCTACCCACGCTGCGTATAAAGAATAATAAGACATCAATTATTCAGTTACAGCAATATAGTTTCTTTTGTCTAAATAATAATAGACCCGGGTATATACCGGGTGTGGCCTGTAGGTAATAAGTAGAAGCAAAAAAAAAAGGATGACACCATAGAATATCCGCAGTTATTCTATATCCGTCCCAGGTTTTTAAAACTATTGAATTCGGAAAAAAAAAAAAATGTTGTTATCCAATCTATTAAATCATGAGTAAATGTTATCCATAAGTAAATCTACTTATATGTATATGAATTGTATATCACGATATCGTAGTATGTAACTCATTTAATATCTTGGTAGAACACTGGGCACTTAAGTCATAGTGATTATGTCTTTGTTTTTCATAAATTTTTGGAGTTTTTTTACAATTTGCAAGATTTTTTGTATTTAAAATATAAAACAATATTGATAGTATTCCAGATAAGTAAAAGAATCCAGCAATGCTGTTAGGTACCTACTTCAAAAACATAGTTTCTTTTTGTTAAACCCCTTGGAACTGAATGCTGATTGGCTTAATAATCCGCCGTTTAATTTTTTGGTCCTGTTCCACACCCACCAAAGAAGTGAATACATGGTAAAAATGCAACTTGGTTAGCAAACTGAACAGAAACATTTATTTGTATTATTACTTAATTGTACATATCAAATAATTACAGAGCGCTAATTTAATGCCACAAGGAATTCTTTACCAACCATATCTAAATATTCCGTACTATTCGGTTTTCGGTCAACTTAGCAACCACAATGCTTTCCTACGTCAATCTCTTGCATCCCAATAAATGAATTATTATTTGAGGTAATTTTAAACCAATCAACCTAGACCTAAATTTGGCTAAATTTGCTATGTTGTAAGTATATGAATATTTCCATAAATAATACATTACTTTAATACACAGAGAACATCTAAGATTCAAAAACAATATGTACAAATAAATGCCCTCGCTCATCGGGACACGAATCCAGGACCGCCAGCAAGGCTAAAAAGGTCTCAACTGTCGCAAAGTCACTAAATCGCTAAATCACTTCTAAACGTTAGGTTTGTTCCAATATTTCGCAAACAGATATTTTTGCATCAAAGTTTTGCTCGTGCTCGCTTCCACTCGCGCCGAACTAAATTATCATAACGAGTGCACGCAACACATTGATACCCTCATCATAACAGGATCTTAAATTTCGAGATAGATTGAGTTCCTTACCAGAGTTTATATGTTACCTTAACCGCTGACTGGCAGATCAATTCAGCGGCCGTATTCGTGACATTTTAATAGCTATTCGTGACATGGACCAATTGCGTGAAAAGTGGCGATGTTTTCGTTTGAAATACTTTAGATTATTGGATAGAAAGATAAAATGCATTAACGGCTGATTAAATTATTAAAAAAATTAGAAGACTTCACCACAGCGTTGGTAATGAAAGTTGATACTAGTGTGAAAAATGGATCCCCAGGTTAGAAGTCCATATTGTAGAATTTTCTAAGAAACTGTAATTTTGTCTCCTGACTGACCCAATTAACTTAATATTAGTCTGCTCAATTGCATGTTCAAGATCTTATTGTCAAACCAAGAAAATTGTAGTTCACTGGAATTTTTTATTTGAATTATTAAAGATAATCTAGAACTGTAAACGACTGAATCTCCCGATAAATTTGACTTCTCATGCTCGCAAAGTTCGCCTTTGTGCTGGATCTATGCTGCACAAAATGCCACTTTTATGCTCTAGTGCACAAAGTAAAATTGTTTTAAAAACTAAGATAATCGGGCCTAACAGCCACACACAATAAAACTTCGTAGAATAACTTGTCATTTGATTTGATTAGCTTTAATACATTTTACATCCGCGTTTTCCATTACTAAATTAATAAAACCAGATATAAAGGAGTCAATTATTATTTTGAAACGTATTAAACCATTAAATGACTTGGCGGCATGAATTACCTAAGTCTAATATCACGTGTCGAAAATTAAAAATAAAAACTTTAAAAAGTTAAGTGACAGGAATGAGCTATTATTTTATTTTATTTTGCAATTATTTGTTATTTGCTCGCAATCGAAGTAAAAAGCAGTGTGTATAACTTGGGCATAAATTAGCCATTTAACCCCTCGACTTAACTATCCACTCTCTCCGGTGGGTCGGGTGGATATAAACATCTCAAGTTAAATGGCTCGTTTTATGCGCTTGTTGTACAATCTACTATTTCTATTTCAGGTGTTTGACTGGGAACGCAGCATCCAAGACCTGATCCTCTCATCTTTTTTCTGGGGCTACATCGTGCTGCAGATCCCAGCTGGCATGCTGGCTGGCAAATTTGGCGGAAAGAACCTCATTCTAACGGCAATGGTCTCCAATGGCATCGTGAATTTATTCGTGCCTTTCGCAGCCCAAAAGGTATAATTTATAACTCGAAGCGCCCTTAATTAGCTATATCAAAATGCTCACTTGGCAATAGGGAATGAATTAAAATTTTAGAAGTGCCTGATTATTTTTTTGGTGGTAGGAATAACCTTCCTTAGCACCAGAAAAAAGTTGTAGACTTGTCAGCTGCGTCATTTTTTTTTGAAAAATAATAAATTATAATCTGTTTCCTCGTTTACGTTTTGGGTGTAGTTCGTCGAATGAGATCCTTGATTCCTTGATCCGTCTTATATTACAAAAAGATATTTTAAATATCTGAACCTGGCAATGACAAATATATCTTCTTATTTGCCTAAACCTAAAACGTAAGTGGGGAAACTGTTAATATTTTCAAAAATAATTGACGCAGCTGATAAGACTGCAAAATTTTCTGGTGCTTAGGAAGGTTATTCCTATCACCAACAAAAAAAATCAGGCACTTCTAAGATTTTCATCCATTCCCAATTTGGCACTACAGAATTAAGAGGAATGCCTATCTGCGATTTTCCCTTACAAACGCTCGCTCTCAACTGTTTCCTCCCTGGTTTTTGAACCTTGAGCAATGATTTTTTCAAATAAGATCAATATCATCAATAATTATCTGTGCCGCTACGTTTTGCTTTTTTGGATATTTTTATTTTAAAGAATCTTACAGAGCCTCGAAAATCGCAAAAACGGCTTTATTGAATTCGCTGCAAAAAAAAAGGCGCAGTATACAAATATGACAACAAATACCCAAAAAATTAAAACGTAACGACATAGATTACTTCTTCCTCTTGCAGTTTCTAAAACTTTTTGATGATTGGTTGCGTTTTGGAGGAGGAAACGGTCGAGAGCGAAACCTCGATTTTTGTGTTTTTTGGGTGGGAAGTTTAGTCCGAGCTGCAGTTTCTAAATATACGTACACAGAAGGAATAGTGATAAGCAACAGTCGTTGACATATTTTATCGATACGCTAGTGGTGAAAAATTATCGATGACTGTATGTAGTATGATGTATGTGGTCGCACATTCTCTGCAAAGATAGGCTTCATCAGTCACATGAGAGCTCACGAACGACGCTCCAATTAGCCATATTTCCAGTCGCCGTGGTCGAAATTGGCCAGGATGATGATGATGATAACATAAGTACATACATAGATCGCAATGTATGGAAAATGTTGAAAAATATTGTAGTTCTGAAAACTATTGGGATGTGTAGGGAGGGACAGAGTATTAAATTGAATTGCACCCCTCCGGGTTTGGGTGGTTTGGTGCCTATAGAGATAGTTTGGTGGATAAACCATTTGGTGCTCTTACATTATGCGTACCCTAAACTATATTAGCATAACCTGTATGTAGACAATAGACAATTTTAAACAAAAAGACAGCGGGCGCACACAAATCCGATGTCTGCTTTGCCGTTTTATGCTATTAGTTATGTTATGCGTATGAGCTCTATATCACGTACTCTATAATACTTCGACGTAATTGTGATTTTCAGATATGATTTTCTATTAATTTTCCTCTTGTGTAATTTTGGTAAACTCCCATTGGTGAAAATACCAGAAGGGTAAAATAAAGGGAGGAAATAAACGTTTACAGTACCTTGGTCAGTCAGGTGTAAGTTTTAAAAGTACTTGCGTGTCCCACGTTGGCGGTGCCGCTCTCTTGACCTTGTAGTATTCTCTCAAACCCCCTAGGGGGCTCGGTAAAGCCTTTCGCGGCGTGAGCCGCATGTGGCGGGATCGGGCGCCGTCCGCGACTACGGACGGGTGGCTGGGGTGGGCGTAACGCCCGGCTGGTCCGGTGGGATCATCTGCTTCGTCCGTCGGTGCGATCGAGCCCTGCCGGGTGGAACTCCCGAAGGAGAGGCCCAGCGAGCGATCTGCGAACCGACGGCACTACAGGAACGTCCGTGTGTCAATTTTGGTACAGATCGGCCAGTCCTCTCAGGATAATGGGGACTGGGTCTGTACCGTGTTGCAGGGCGCCGAGCACGTCCTGCAGGATCTTTATGCACTGCGCGATCGTCCTCTCCCTACTGCCTTCTTGGCTCGTCGGTAGGGGAGGGGGCGCAGTGTGGCGGGGGGGCCTGGTCGGCGCTTCGGTGTTGGGGGCGGGAGCGGTCTGCTCTGGGCGGTAGTCTGGGTGACTTGGGCGGGAGCCTGGGCGGCGATGGCCTGGGCGGCGGCTGCGGCAGTCTGAGTGACGGCTGCGGTGGTCTGTATGTCGAGGTGGGCAGTGGTGGCGGGGGCGGACTGTCCCCTGCCCCGTCTGCCTCTTCCTCGGCGGCGGCGGCGTGGTGCTGCCTCATTCGCTCTCGCCATGAGCGAATTTGGCGCATTTTCGGCGGGCTGCACGGTGCGCTGCTGGGGCACGGCTTGCCCGCGGCGGTTGGTGCGGGGAGCTGTTCCCGCCCTCTTTCTGCGTGCCTCCAGATGGTAATCGGGGCACGCCGGGTCGTTGGCTGTGTGTGGGCCGGCGCAGTTGGCGCAGGTCCCCGCCTGATCTCTTGGCCGCTCACACACGCCCGCAAAGTGTGGTCCCGCACATCGGACACACTTGATGGGGCGGCGGCAGCCGTGCTAGGAGTGCCGGAAGCCCTGGCAGCGGTGGCATTGTGCCGGCCCCTTCTTGCCGCGCCACGCCTCCACCACCACTCCCGTCATCCCCAGTATCTCCCGGACATCGTAGATGGCCGGGATGAGGTCAGCTGTCCGTGAGAGCTGCGTGTAGAACACGCAGCCGGGTCGTCCTGCACGCGCATCCACTTGATGATAAATAAACACCTTCTTGTCGGTCTTGTCACAAGTTACAATAAGTAAGGTTGATCAACTGATTCAACTGAAAATGCTGAAGGCAGACGGGATCCACTGAATCTAATTGGAATATTTAATAAGTTTTTTGAGGACGCGTGAGAGCGTCACGTCAGACATTTTTTAACGAGGTAAGAGTGAATGGAAAAGTCAAAAGTGACCGAATGTAATTGTCGATTAAAGGATATGGAAATGAACTAAAGAGTAAAAAGGGTTGTTCCTTAATAGATTACAATAAGATAATTCCTAAACACCCATTAAGAAGCTCGTCTTATCCAATAATTTAATTTTCATTTTAACAGAGTTTCAATAGAGCCCCTTTTGTATTTCTGAATATCTGAATGTTCGCTTTTATATAACATTGAGAGCTTATTGATGACGATAATTTCAGATAACATTGCGGAAACACAAAGGAAATGCGCAAAGAGCTTAATGTATTGAGATAACATAAAATAAAAATCAATATTCGTATTTCCTTATGCATATTGTTTCCATTGAAGAACCGTCAAAAATAATATGCCAACGGTTGATCTAATAATTTGGCAGATTGATATCCCGTCGGGTAGGAGATGAACCAGGAATTATACGTACATTGTAAGGTATATATCACCTGGATATCACCCGGGTAAAACTGAACGCTGTTGAAGAACAGTAAGACAGAAAACTGGCATTTGAATATTTCGAATGTAGTTATCGTCAAAGATAACCGAGTGAAGAACTTTATACCAACGATGGGAACGAATGAATGCTCTCCTTTCTATTCTGCGGCGAAATAATATAAATTACAATCTTCATCATCTAACTAAGGATGTCTAATGTTCGGCTTAGGTATATACAAATTTTGTTTGTTTATTTTGTTTTAATATATCTTCATTATACTAAACGTGCGTTTGTAAATTAGCAAATAATTTTGTTTAGCGGCAAATTTTAATTAGGTGATATTTAATGAATTAGTTATAAAAGAACCGGTAGCCCCAGAGGCAATAGTCAAAGAGAACTTTGAGATCATAACGTAAGAAACAGACAAATACTTTCATCGCAACTAGTAACGAAAATGCGGTTACGTACGCGGCCGAATGAAAGGTAAGAATTATTACTGCACGTGATCTGTTTACTTTACACCAATCCGTCATCTGCCTTACGTGTTATATAATATGTATTGATAAATATATAGTATATCTCTCGATCCGATTCCAAGACCGTTCTATTTTATTTACGCTCAGTTATTCCTGATATTATTTCGTTCGGATTCTTATTCAAACATGTAATGTTTGATCGATCGTGCATACTGAAAGCTACTTAAACCATGAAAATAAAATGTGTAGAATTTTATCGTTTATAATACAAATATCACAATTATGTTTGTATGTACACGGTTGTATGTATTTAATTATTAAGGACTTTATTGTTCACAATAAAAGTTTTTAGCGAATACAATACCTACATAAGATCAAAGTACGAAGGCGAACTCATCCCTATAAGGGATATCTTCCAGCTAACCTCTGAGCAATTGAGAGGAAAGTAAATTGAAAAAGATAGACAAAATTACTTATAGTGTTTATTTGAATAAAATAAGAACAAGACTTTGTAGTTGATTTTATTAGACTAACCACAACATTGCTTGATTGAAATGGATCTCTATTTAAATTAAGAACAGTATAAATCACTAAATATTGATGTGTAGTTTGTACTAACGTATGCGGAATGTAATTTGCACAAAGTTTTAAATATGTGCAATGTTAGCTACTAACCCGGGCTAACACACCCTGTTCGAGGCTTCAGCCGCTGGGCCCAAAATGAGTGAACTGAACTCGAATAAGGGTCCGGATTAGATCGCCCGGTATAACCCCGCTAAGCTATAGCTTCCAAGAAGCGTGGCATACCGAAGATGTGTCCGGTATCAATTTTTTATACTCAAACGTTGGTACCTTTGATGGATGTTTCATCCGCTGTCTGCAGGCCGGCGTCCCGACGGGGCGGACTCTGTATGTGTAAGTGTGTGTTTGTGTAACCGTATGTGATGACGCCGCCGAGTCCCGGGGAACGCTCTCGTCTCCTGGGTATCCGCCACGTAGGCGAATCAAACTCACGTCACCAAGTTAACCTTCACTGGCCGGCACAAAACAAAACTCCTTGATAGGAGTGCCTGGCCTCAATTATGAACTGATTCCAATAAACATATAACAATATCGTGAATTCTTTCTCAAAACAAAATACACTCAAAAATGGGTCACGCCGTTCAAGCAAGCAAAAGACAACACGTTTTTTTTTGGTTAGAAAAACCCAACACGTCAAACGTCAAAGAGTGAGGCGTTTTTTACACAGAGTATCAAAACGAGTGCTACCAGCGATAAGGACTGGTACCGAACATGCAATGTTAAAAAAAATCAAGACAGCAATTGCATCTTACGGTTAATTTAAAGACTACATATCTGTCAATCAATCTGGTAAGTTTCAAGGACATTGGAATTTTTCTCTTGAAATTATGGCAAATCGAGAAGAACGATGTCGCGAAACTATTTGTAATTTCTACAGTACACATTCCATACGGCCGAAACTGAAGATAGTGAAACATTTTGTGCAAATGGGTGATGGCCGAAGCTCTGTTTATATTATTTTTGTGTCCTTTTCTTTGAGAAAAAGTACTACTAGAAGGACTGGTTCAGGGAAACATTCCAGCTTTAGCCAGTTTTCTGAGGGGGCTCGATTAAAGAAAAATACGGCCGGCCGAGTCGCAAAATCTTACAGAGAGCTCAGAGGAAAATCAAATATGACAGCAAAACTGTAAAAACATATTTTAAAGACATGGGCATCTTCAATCGTTCAAGAAAAGTTAAGCTCGCCGTCTCCAAAAATCATAAACTTACTCGGAAAATGCGGCTATGTCATTTGGTCAAAACATGTAAAAACTAGCGGTTTTTGCGTTATGGGATTTATGGGTGACGAATCATAAGTCACTTAAAATGGAAATTCGTGGCAAGGTAACTTTTATCTTGAGAACACCAATAGTCCAACGGACGACAAAGTGAAATATGTCGAGCATACGAAGTTTCCTAAAAAAGTTTTCTTAAGAAGGATAAAATTGCACCTAAAAAAAATGCTTATATCTGTATTTTCGACAGTGATGGACAAAGTACCACAAAACTGCCGTAAATCATTTCGCATTGGAGTAAACTTTTTTTAGCATTGAACGTCGTGAAATACACTATTAAAAAACATTAATATTTATAAAAATAACCATGTGTTTTTTTATTTAATACGACATTGAACTATGTGCAAATTTCACTCCGCATACGTTACATCAAAATATCCACGTAACCCGTCAAAATGAAATTATCAGGAATAAAGACGCATTACTATTATTTACTGAGTACGCCTTTTATTTCACATTAATTAGATTATTTATTTCATATACATTATAAACAAATATTTACAACAAATATAAATATAAAAAAAGAACGGATGGTTGTATGTAGAGATTATTTACTGATGGTTCCCAATGTGTATCCTATCCTATCTATTCATTCGTAAACGAATATTACCATCCATTTGTGTTCTAGCAGGATAATTAATTGTATTCACTATTCGAAAGCGCATTAGGACATAGTTTATACTTTAATTGGTTCATCATCATCATCATCATATCAGCCGAAAGACGTCCACTGCTGGACATAGGCCTTCCCCAAAGAGTGCCACAATGACCGGTCCTGCGCCACCCGCATCCAGCGGACTCCTGCGACCTTTACCAGGTCATCAGTCCACCTGGTCGGGTCTACCGACGCTGATGTTACTCTCCTTTTAGTGACCAATACCAGAGGGCTGGTATAATTACACTTGTCACGTAAAGATACAACAACAATACACAATTAGTGTCATGTACATTTTAATGGTAAGAACAGTATGGAGATATTCTTGATGAGGTAATAAAAAAATGTTACTGCAAATTAAACTTGGGCTTATCATTATGACTCAAAGAATAAACAAGATTTCGTGCGGAGATATTTACAGAGAAGGTAGCATTCAAGGCTTTAGGCATTAACACGTTACCTGTGTAGCTGGAAACCCGAAATCGACTCCTCACGTGCACATGTCTGTTCTGTCAACATTTGCGTAATAAAAAACATCTAGATCACACGTGTAAACTTTGGAATACTTTAAGTTTATAAGGCGTCGTGCATCATCCGTGGTGCATGCACGTATCATATATACCCTAAAATAAACTTTGATTAGACTTAAAATATTACCTGTTTAAAGGCCTGAAAACTTATAATATTTTGCCTTCTCGTACTACAACAACCCTTACTTAGGTAACCTAACCTCTAACCTACCTAGGAACTATTGAGTTTAGTTGGTATCCTACTGATATTCATATTCATATTCATTTATTTGGTATTAATCATACATTGTCAATTGAGTACATTACAAATAAATTAAAATTAAATACTAAAATACTGGGTGGTACCAAATGTAACAATGTCCTATGAATAATATTTGAAATATGTCAATATATTGTCATTCAATAAGAATAGTTTACAACACGTTTACTTGAGGTACCTCAATTAAGTCGTTGTTAAGCCTTATGTCGCGACGTCTATAGATGTTGTGCACGTGAACGAGTTAAGGTGTTAGTAAATAGTAGATTGAAATCGTTAAAAATTCAAATAAAATTATAGGTACAAGCAAAATGTATTTATTATAAATGTCATTTCTAATTAATTGTCAGCTCGACATATTTATTCATTTAAGGAATTCCTTGTCAGAGTAAGCCTTGGCTGCGTAATATATTTTAAGTTTACTTAAGGATGACTCACGCTAGATTGGGCTGTGTCCGGCCCGGGGTGTTTTCTAAAAAAACGACGGCGTTTTTGTGCGGCCGAGGCATACGTTCAATATCATACATAACGTTCAAATGTACCCTAAAAGTAAATAAGTAAATGACTAAATGCTTGCAAACAAACACATACCCAACCGAAGCTCGGCCGAGCAACGGCCGAGGCTCGGAAGCGGCTCCGCGTCTGCACGGCCCGACCGTGGCTCGGCCGGGCTTTGGTATGGCTCGGCCGCTCAAAAGCGCCGTCGTTTTTCCTAGAAAACGCCCCGGGCCGGACACGGCCCGTTCTAGCGTGAGTCATCCTTTATGTGTAAAGCTACTTTCGGTGTCTAAAGTTCTGATTGACTCTGATATTTTATCGTAAAATTTGGCACCCATTACACCAAGAGACTTGCCAGGCTTCTGATACAACAATAAGTAATTATTCCAGGATAGATAAATGGTGTAAGTATCAAAACCCTACCTGTGACTCATATTTCGACAGGATCATGGAATATCAATCGCTAATGTCTAATGATTAAATATTGCTGTTCTTTCGCGCTACATACATGATTATTGAGCAGAAAATAAAGGAAATTAGCCTTGTAATTAATGGTTAGTGAGTCAGTACGTACATAAAAACCAAGCTATTAATATAAATGAAGTGAGTTTCTTATTAATTAATCGTATCCAACGCAAACATTGGATAAGGGAGTAATCACCGAATCCATCTTGACTAAACTTGCGGGAGAAAACAAATGACAGCAATTTGTTAAAAGAAACCCCTCCGAAAGAAATGTACCAACAAATTATGCTGCTGGTAAAATTTGAGAAAACTGAAATTCAGTCGAAATTATACTTTATGTCGTTGCAGTTACTTTCAATTAGAGTTGGGAATTGTTGTTTTTGTTGAACATTTCTGAGATGAATTGGAAGAGGTCTATCAGAGTTTATAAGTAGACGACATTTCTAGGAGATCAGTGTTGTTGTTGCTTATAATTGTACCTCTATTAACTTATCTCAGATTGACTTTTTTATTCGTAAAGGCTAGCTTTGTTAAAATAAAAACTAGTCAGTTGAGTCATTAAACTTGTAATTTGTAATATACAACGTGTCCCAAAAGCCAACGTAAAGCAGAAAAATACTTTTTAAAACGTGACTTGGATTTTTAATATTGTATCGATAACTGTTATGACATGGCCAGTCCCTGGTTTGTTTGCGGCTTGACGACGACTTTTGGGACCTATATACCTTTTTTTTTTACGGAGTGGAAATGCTCTTACGCATCCCCCCAACCTAGGGTAAGCTATAATGGGGGGTATGTGGGACTCTCACCCTCCAGCCAACTCTATTTAAAGAGAAGGGGGAGGGAGTCTACCCACTAAAATCACTCCGGCGTTCCCGTCACTGCCATTAATGGGGGCGCAGTGGGATCGCGAGTATTCTACCACGAGGCCCTCCGGGGACCTATATAGGTACCTAGGTATAGTTAAAATAATTTAAATGACCGATACGATACCACATTTGGTTAAAATGACATGAGAACCTTTATGAACTGAATATCCGACAAGGACTGATGACCTGGTAAAAGTTGCGGAATTCCGCTGGATGTTTTGGCACTCTTTGGGGGGGAGCCTATGTCCAGCAGTGGGTGTCTTTCGGCCGATATGATGATGATGATTAATTTAACACACGTGCTGTTACTCGTCCTGTTATGTGTTTACGTGTACAAAGTAAGCAGCATACTAAAATACCGGTCTGAAAGTATCTGAATTCATCACAATGGGCATTTATTTACATATCATTAAATTACAATTTGATATGCAAAAGTGCCCTTGTGGCGTATTTGCAGAATAAATAATAGATTTTGATCTAGATTTTTGAAAACATTTTGAAGACTTTCTAGTGAACAATGAAGCATAAAGGCCTGGCCACATGTCTGCGGTGCGGCGCCGCAACGTAAAACGGTGAGACGCGGCGCCGCAGGAATCCGCGGCACGACGCCGCAGAAATTCATGTTGAGGCGCCACAGGAATTCAATATTGCGGCGCCGCGCAGTGAGTTTACAGCGCCGCGTTGCATCGTGTTTTCCTAGGTTTTGCGTCGTGAAAATACCACGATCAGTCTTCAAACATATATGGACTATATCACACGTATTCTGCTCTTGTTGTTGTTAAGAAGATGTAAGAAAAAAAAACAAATAATAAGAAGCATTTGGGTGAACCCATATCATGAATCCTGATGGGAGTCATTGCAAGAGGAAATTCTAAATATGA
Organism: Epinotia brunnichana; assembly: GCA_963854355.1. Taxonomy (NCBI): domain Eukaryota; kingdom Metazoa; phylum Arthropoda; class Insecta; order Lepidoptera; family Tortricidae; genus Epinotia; species Epinotia brunnichana. The sequence continues at coordinate 10,555,175 of OY977946.1, forward strand.
AATTATAGTTAACCCTAACATCTCCAGAGGCCCACCAGGTCATCTGTATACGTGTAGGTTTTTTAACCAAGGTGATATCTTGCTTAGTAGTTCTTCAAAACTTGATATTGTCATTCTAAAATAATTATAAAATTTTCTGTCACTGTTTTTCAACGCCTCCTATTTCCTCTTGAAATGTCTCCCATCAGGATTCATGATGGAAATATATGGGCGTCATGCCATGGATTTCAGCGGCGCCGCAACGTGAGCTTTTGCGGCGCCACGACGCATCGTTATGCGGCGCCGCGACGCAAACTTTTGCGTTGCAGCGCCGCACCGCAGACATGTGGCCAGGCCCTTAAATGCTGTCTGAAAACTCCATTTGTAAAAAATTGCTAATAGGAAGAAACTCTTCTCAGTAATATTAAGGTAATTGTCCCAATTCTCGACACCTTCATGCCCAATAGTTGTCACCTATTGTGCACTTCTATTGTTTCGACTTTAGGTTAAAAGTGACATTTATTGGGTCACTCACGAGCACAGACACTATGAGGATGTACTACACAAATAGTCGTAAGGATTATGCTACCGTAGCTACTACCTATGGTAGCATAATCCTTACGAAATGTTATGCTCCCATAGCAATATTGTTCAAATATTTATTTGATTTGACATTTCTTTCGAAACCTGTTTCTTTTCTCAGGGAGGCTGGGTTGCGGTATGCGTTTGCCGTATCCTCATGGGTCTGACCCAGGGTCTTTTGTACCCTAGTATTCACGGTGTGCTTGGTCAATGGGCACCAGTGACAGAAAGGAGTCGGATGGGAACTATCGTTTACGCAGGTAACATAATTTTCTACTTATTTATTTTCTTATACCAGGAAAAACACAAGACAAGACAACAGACAAATGCGTGGCCTTCACTCGCAACACGTGCACCCACGGGAATGCCGAACCTTACTCACACGAACTCCCTCAGGAAAAAGTAACACAGAAACTAACAACTAAATATGTCACTCCCAGGTAAAAAATGCCACTTAGTTGGTTGTTAGTAAGTAAGATGCTATTGGCACGAAAGTTCAATTTGGAAAATACAATCCGTAGCTTCTTTTTAAGTGAATTGCATCAAATAAGGTTGCTAGAGATTCCCTAAAAGGACAAGAAATGCACTGACTACTTCATGTCACTAACTACATCGCTTTTTATTCAGATGTTACTACGATCATAATAACAAAAATGAGAAACAAATTCGAATTAACAGCATTTAATTTAATTTTAAAAGTATGTGTTTTATCCATCCCCAGGGATTATAACGATTCATTCGAATGTGTTTAAATTAACGCTAACACCCCGAATTCGTTAATTGATATAAGCATTATGGAAAATAGATTTAAGTCCAGTTGATATATTATGAAACATGAATAAATATTAACTCATCCTAAATATCTTATCATCGTACAGAAATTTAATTACGAGTTTGGTTTACTAATATTAATTATAAAATGATATTAGCATTTGATTGAAACCAAATCTTTTTATTTTTCTATTTGACATTAACGACTTAATCAAAAACAATAGTACTAATCATAAAAAAGGAATAAAAAACATACAAAAACAAGGTTCTATATGCACAGTCGTGCACATCCTCCCCCTTTTTACAAAAGAACAACTTTTTTTAAGGGGCGACGTAACGTCCCTGCGGCCGTCCTTATGTCGACCACTCTAAGCACTCCATCTCGGCCTGGAAATGTACGCGAAACTACGCCTCGTGGCCACGTGCCTCTCGGTAGGTCTCCATCAGCAATGAGTACAGGGTCTCCGATCGAAATGGTTGGAGTCGGGAGGCCTCTGACACGGCGCGGGGCAAGGGTTGGCAAGTATTCAATAACCCAGCGGCGCCAAGATCCATAGGTCGCTGGTTCAGATCCGGCTCGAAGGACCATTATTTGGTTTACTAATATTAATTATAAAATGATATTAGCATTTGATTGAAACCAAATCTTTTTATTTTTCTATTTGACATTAACGACTTAATCAAAAACAATAGTACTAATCATAAAAAAGGAATAAAAAACATACAAAAACAAGGTTCTATATGCACAGTTGTGCACATCAACTACGCCTCGTGGCCACGTGCCTCTCGGTAGGTCTCCATCAGCAATGAGTACAGGGTCTCCGATCGAAATGGTTGGAGTCGGGAGGCCTCTGACACGGCGCGGGGCAAGGGTTGGCAAGTATTCAATAACCCAGCGGCGCCAAGATCCATAGGTCGCTGGTTCAGATCCGGCTCGAAGGACCATTATTTGGTTTACTAATATTAATTATAAAATGATATTAGCATTTGATTGAAACCAAATCTTTTTATTTTTCTATTTGACATTAACGACTTAATCAAAAACAATAGTACTAATCATAAAAAAGGAATAAAAAACATACAAAAACAAGGTTCTATATGCACAGTCGTGCACATCAACTACGCCTCGTGGCCACGTGCCTCTCGGTAGGTCTCCATCAGCAATGAGTACAGGGTCTCCGATCGAAATGGTTGGAGTCGGGAGGCCTCTGACACGGCGCGGGGCAAGGGTTGGCAAGTATTCAATAACCCAGCGGCGCCAAGATCCATAGGTCGCTGGTTCAGATCCGGCTCGAAGGACCATTATTTGGTTTACTAATATTAATTATAAAATGATATTAGCATTTGATTGAAACCAAATCTTTTTATTTTTCTATTTGACATTAACGACTTAATCAAAAACAATAGTACTAATCATAAAAAAGGAATAAAAAACATACAAAAACAAGGTTCTATATGCACAGTCGTGCACAACGAGTATCATACTTTCAATTGATTTGTACCCATAAATATTGACTGTAATAGGAAATCCTTGACATGATGATAATGGTGAACTTCAGAAAAGGCAGTAATTTTTACAATAAGAGAGAATAGCAATGTTCAATCTTCCTGAAGCCAAGTTTCCGTGGCAGGTCTACATGATCGGTTTGCATTAGGACCTATACTCACCTGTGATAATATTATAATTTCAGGAGCCCAACTGGGAACTATAATCGAGATGATGTCAGCTGGAGTCCTCTCAGCCAGTAGATGGGGCTGGCCTTCTGTGTATTACGTCACTGGTGTCACTTGCTTGGTCTGGTCTATTTTGTGGGTTATCTTCGGAGCTTCTACGCCAGGAATGAGCCGATGGATCTCGAAAGAAGAGAGGAAGTATGTCGAGACTAACGCTGGTTCTACTGACATTAGTGAAGCTAAGGTAAGAATGAATTCTTTTATTGAAATCTTACTTTGGACTTTTGGGTACTTTAGGGTTGGCTATCATTAAAAACGAATGAAAGCAAAGGTAAACGTCCCAGTTCACGACATCAACCAAATACGGTATGCATTTAGCTATAAAGGCAAAATATGTTGTCTATTGTTACAATTAAAGTGTCAAACATTGAGAAGTTTTCTCATTTGCCCATCAAAGTCGATTTGATGGCAATGAATAAAGATTTCAAATTAAGTGGAGCACATTTGACACATTCTATGATAAATTCACAACACCCGATTCAAAATCGAAAAGCGGTAATGTTTTCATCTTTGAAGAGATTGCTGTAGTTGTAACCCTAAAAAAGCAGCTGTTTTCTATTCATCACGATAATTGTATATTTTTTTCTAGAAAATGGTGACTCCATGGAAAGGTATCTGGACGTCACTACCCTTCTGGGCTATCTTGCTAGCCCATAGTGGCCAGAGTCTTGGGTTTTGGACTTTACTTACTGAAATGCCATCCTACATGGCCAAGGTTCTTGGTGTCGACATCAAAAGTGTAAGTTTACGTGAATTAGATTGTTGATAAAGTTCATTCACTTTTATTGAAGCGATGTTAATTTTATCATAGATATGTATCTGATTTTGAGGTCCTTTCCAGAATGGTCTCCTGTCAGCTCTTCCTTATGTCGCCATGTACCTCCTTAGTTTCATCTTCAGCTGGTCTGCAGACTTCCTCATTAACAGGAATATATGTTCGTTGTCTACTACACGCAAAATCTTCAACACTATTGGTAAGACGTTCAAAATTACTGAGTTTTCTTCTACTTCTGAATTAGCAGTTTTCAATCGTGCAAATACATTATTACAAGATCTAACGAAATATAATAAAACCTTAACCGTGAGATTAGTCTCGTTAGTCTTGAAGAAATATTTTACCAAATTTGCAATTTGTTTCTTTTTCAGCATTTTGGGGGCCAGGAATAGCACTACTGGTCCTCTCATATCTCCCAGTGGGAAATCTAACACTGGCGGTTGTGATTCTGACCTTTACTGTTGGCCTAAACGGGGCACACTACGTCGGATTCTTGGTGAGTAGTATATTTGAACGTCAATTGGTTATAGTAAAAGGATGGAATCAGATGTATAAGGAATTATATTATAGACATTTTTGTTGAATTTCAAGAACATAGTAACCGAACCTTTTCTAAGAAATTAAGAATATACAGGGTGATTCAGGAGACGTGATTGGAACCAACCCTTGATTTATGTAGTGTTGGTTCCGATCAAGTCTTAATTATAATCGACCCTGAAGTAGTGTATAAATATGTTTTTTTTAATTATTTTTCGTTATACCTTAGTAAAATCAAAATTAATAGTAGTTTATGTGACTGTACATAATAAAGGGCATTAAACACGAGTGTGGGTTATATAATAACATCACACGAGTGTCTTATTGCCTTATTATGTACAGTTACATACACTAATTTATCTATCCAGATATCATAGCCTCCATGATGCATTCAGGAGCCGCATATTATGACCGGCATCGCGGCGTTGTTTTCTGGCAGCTGTCATAGTTTTTTCTTAATTCAGAGACAAACTAGAGTCAAATCCAACTATCATTGTGACACATTTGTCAAATTTGTATGCAAATTGACAATTCATTTCGAACTAAACGTCAACTCGACTGATATTAGAATAGAGGTCAAGTTAAATTTCTTTGATTTCAGAGATGTTCGAAATTTGAATGAAATAATATAATCGAAATCGATGTTATTATTTAGCAATAATAACATTTTCACAGATAAGAAATTTGTTCTAACAAAACAGTAAATTTTTATGGTGGTCATAATGTGCGGTTCTTGAACGCATCATGGAGGGTTTATGATATTTGGATAGATACTCGTAAGAATATCGATACTTGACGTGTTTTATGTAGTGAGACCATGCATTTTGTTAATAAACTAATTTTTTTTTTCGTTAATAAAAAAATATGGTACATTAACGTTAATTGGACTAATTTTGATTTGAAACAGTAGCTATAACTTACTGAGTCAGATAGGGTTGGTTCCGATCATGTCTCCCGAATAATTCAGTATTATGTCCATTCTCTACACAATTCATTTTAAATGTTTGTATCTCTATTTCAGATTACTCATATTGATATCTCTCCCAACTTCGCTAGTATATTGATGGGTATCACCAATGGGGTTGGGAACATTTTCTCCATCTTAGCACCCCTCAGCGTGTCAGCTGTGGTCAAAGATGAGGTAATTGCTAACTATCTTTTTTTATATAAGTAGACGGTCGATTGTCTAACTTAGCAAGGCCACGACAAAACATGCATCCATCACGGTTTAACATCTCTGCTAGCACCGCTCTGTCAGATATATTTACGTGCCTTGTTCTGTCAGATATTTGTGTAGTTGACTGTAATATAGCCATTGGAAATAACATAATTACTACAAAGTTAATCTTTCTAAAATTAATTACTATGATGAAGCCTGTTTCAAATTTATGGAACGCTTTTTTCATCGTTCTACTTTGCTAAGTATTAATATTTGAAAAAATATGTACAGATATAAATATGTAATACAAATTCACGTTAATTATAATTATCATATGTTTTGCTTTTCAGACCAGCGCTTCTGAGTGGCGAAAAGTGTTCTTCATCTCAATAGCCTTCTACTTCCTCAGCAACCTGTTCTATATACTGTTCATGTCTGGAGACATCCAGCCTTGGAACGAACCTGTTACCAAAACTAAGACCTTGGGTAAGCTGACGTCTCACAATCATCACCTTTTTTGCTTCATTGCCATCGAAAAGCAGTCACAAACATCGTCTCGATGTTCCAAATGACACTATAGCAATAACTCATTATACACCAGACATTGGTTTAGAAATCACATTGAAACTATAGGTACCTAGGAATTAGAATAGGTATTTATCCAGTCGGTGCACATTATTTTTAAACTTTTAATTTTAAGTCTTAATATTGTACGCTCGGAATGAGCAACTGTTGTTACTTTTTTATGTATTTTAACACCTGTATGTACATAGTTTACAATCAATAAATAAATACTTTACTTTTCTTTACTTCACTTTACCTAATTTTATTACTCTCAAATACTTAACATGCATTAACTATTGACAACATTTCAATGTAATGATGCCTAATTCGAAAACCATTTCGGTAAAAAATGTTACCTGAACGTTAATAAAGTAGTTTTCAGACTTCATTTCTCACCCGTTGTTAAGAAAATCGCGAAATTGTATAAATGTGGTATAAGCCGTGTGTGCCGTCAATTCATCAGTGTGCAGGCTTCCATACAGAGACTCTAGTATAAGTTTTATCGATACCAGTATTCGATTGTTTATTTATTTATTTACTTATTTATACCTTCACTTCAAAATACTCATGATCACACACGCACTCTCAGACTCTCACACACACTCACGCTCACACATTACACTGACAGAACTAAAATTATTGTAGCTTTGTAATTTGTAAAACATCTATTCTATACTGGTCTCTTATTTAATATCGTATGCTTGCTGTTCTACTGGGCCCCGTAACACAGGGAATCCTAGCTCGGGACCCAGTGACTTTGTATCCTAGTGTATCATGTTTTTGTCGGATAAATATTTCTTCTTCTTCTTTCTACATTACGTTTTCGAACGCGTTTGCGTTTAGTTTAAATTTGTATGGCAACGTGAACAGCGCCTCTGGTGGTAACTGTTAGGAACTACGCGTTGCCATACAAATTGAAACTAAACGCAAACGCGTTCGAAAACGAACATGTATCGATAAAACTTATACTAGAGCTACAGAGCCGTAACGTTGACGTCATCATTTAGTGTATTAGTAGAAGTAGTAGGAAAAATAATAAAACACGAGCCACTTAAAAAAACTTTTTCTACCGAAATAAGTAAATCATAAAATGGCCAACTTGCAAATACTTATTTTTAGTAAAATGTTATTAATGTCTAATGTTTATTTAGCACTAGTGAAATAACTAAGGAAACTGTAGGTCTGGTTTTATTCTGAATAATAGTGTGTAAAAAATGTCTGTATGTGACTGTTTGTTTCTTTATAAATAAATAAACTTGCATAAATTAAATGTTGTCAATGGCAGTTGAACTTGACAGTTGACTTCGCTAAATTGAAAGCATGACGCTGTAAACTGACAATGTTTGAGTTCAAAGCAGTTTTAACGCACACAAACGTTTTTATGGGTAATTAATTAAACAAGGGCCCCTTCGGGTCGGGGTTCGACTAAGGATGACTAAGGACGAATAGTCATTCAAAAAAACATAAAAATTAAAAGAAAACTGATATCCTTAATTTGTCTATTCACAGAAGAAGGAGTAAAAAGTAAAGCAGGGAAGAGTGAAAAAAAGAACAACTGCAGTACAAATTACGGAGAAGAAAAGTTTTAATAAAAAAAGAGCTGTGTTACTTACGTATAACTAGTCATGTAATTTAATGTATAGTCTAAATAGCTCAAATAGTGAACAGTCATAGACAAATGTATGTACGGACAAAGAGACCAAAAAGACGTGGACACAGGCGTTTTAATTTATTTGTTCTTCTAGTAACTTGTAATTATTATCAATTTGACTTTGACTGTTCTTATATAACTTATTGAAATTGAAATGTTTCACCTACCAATTAATGATAAAATTAAAATAAATAATTAAGTAATATAAGAGTGAAATATGTGACCAGTATTCTGAACTCTATATAATATCCCCCAGAAACGATAAATGAAGGTTTGACATTCTGTATTCAAATAACCTCCGGACGAATTTCAAATTCTAATTTCATTTTATTTCGATTACCTATGACAAATATAAGAGTTGATATAGTATATTAAGGTATGCTGGGGTAACGTCGGACTAATTTTCGACACTCTGGTAAGCCCTCGGGGGTTTTATTTTTGACTACTTATCTAACGATTTCTTGAATTGTTATCTTTTGTTATAAATAAATATGAAATATATTTGCAAAACATATTTTAATTCCCTCATATTATGCAACCGTTTTTATTGAATATATGTCTAAAGTTAGTAATTGTATATTTTTTTCGACGTGAAATATCGGACGTACTCGGGGTAACAACGGACTATGTTCAAAAATGATCTCTGTGCAATTACGCGTTTCGTTCATAAAAATAAATATCCGTTCTTTTAATTTCAAAACAACAAGCTCAGAATGTTTTTGAATACTTGAAAAACAACCGAAAAATATTTTTAAATTAAACCACGTCCGATCTTTCCCAAGGCAAAATAAAAGTAAATCCACGTTTCTCAAACTTTTATGAGAAATATTGAATGTATGAACAACAATTAATTTGAATAAGTACTTACTCACTTCTTTTTCACTTTTCAATACTTAAACACACACACACACACATTTATTCAATCTATATCCTTTAATTAAACACTTATTAAAAAAAAACTGGCTTGCGGCATTAAATTAACTTTGAGAACCGCTGCTATTTTCCATACACTCATAAACGGGTCAACACTGGTTGAATTTAGTACGATCTTGACCCGCAAGACGAAGATCGGATTAAATCGTACAGCCTAATCTAACCGTTATTCGTAGTTCTAACTTACATAAAACCAGTATTAAAACAATAATATGCACAAATAACACACAAAAACAGGTTAAACTTACGTGGTTGTTGAGATACGTAGCCACGAGAAAGTTCGGATTTCCTGATCACTCGTCAAATAATACTGTTTCGATTTTGCTCGCTGCCGCACATAACCTGTCGCTTTAAAGCCATGCAGCTGACTAGGGTGTGGGGCGCAACAAGATGGCGTATGCAGGTGGATTGCCAACAATCGAAAATCTCTTCTAGTTTAGTGGAAAATTGAATTAACCGTTCTTGACCCGATCTGTTCTTACCCCTACTACATACCTGTACTTGTTTTTATAAGGTTTCGTTTTATTACTTACTTAAGTGATTCGCTATAAAAGAGATCTTAACAGTACCATAAATTTACGTAAATTGCCCAGCATAATAATGTGTAAACTAAGTACTGTTACGGAGCTGAGCAATAATAACATTTTCAGTAAGTCCCACGCTAATTACCATAATTAAAAAAATACCTTAGACAATTGAAATAAAGAACAATTAAACTTTTACCCACGCCGCTTGTTAAGTAGGTACCTAATTTTATTAATCTGGTTGGAATTAAGAAAATCAATATCTGCGAAAGACGTTTATAGGCTCAATGATGAGAGTAAAGTTAAGTAGTTTCACACCTTATGGATCAATCGGATCGTAAGCCATCAGAAAAAAAACAATTTTGTGGTTTCATAACCACGATGCAAGTGAAAACTCGCCTTGGCTGGTCTGCCGACCGCCTGTCACTTGTTTCTGTAACATGCGATAGATAGACGAAAAAATTTGAGGAGATTTGTAATAAAAAGTTCACTAGTTGATTGTGTTTCAAATGAGTTAAATTACATAGTTACAGCGAGGGCGGTATATTGAATCCCGAGTGAGGTGAAAGATTCTACAATAGAATCTTGAGCGTAGCGAGCAATTTTCAAGTACAATCTTGAGTGACGGAAATAATTTTGCTGACGGGTGAGCATACTGTTTTTCACACTTTCTATGAAGAAAATTGAAATCCCTGTGTGAAACAATGACTCTTTTCTGCATAGAAGGATCAAGGAAGAAAAGTACGACTTTTGTTCTCTCATTTAAGGGCAACAATGACACTTTTCTGAACAGCAGGTGTGAAAAGGGTATTATAAAATAGAACATCTGCTAAATTAAACGTCCTAATATATTTATCGTCTTAAAGCCTAAAAGTTGACGCGTATTGTTCGTCCCAATTGTTATGAAGTAAGACTGTGTCAAGCACTGGAATGTTTATCTTCTTTAAGTAAGATGTAACATAATAATGTTTAGTCTACTACAAGAGCATTTTTCGGGCATTTTTGCGGTGATATTTTAGCTACAGCTTTTAACGTAATTATATATAATTAAAAGTGATCCTAAATTATTTCGTAAACTAGCCACTGTTAGCGTGGTCACATGAAACTAGCCACACCAAAGACCTTTGTTAAAATTCCTCAGACGTTCCTTTTAATTTCGTTATTCAATTCATAATAATTGTATGTGTGACTAATCCTAGCTAAATCATAATTTTTATTGTAAATAGTTATGTGAAAAAAATTTATTATTTCTAAAATAGAATGAGAATAAAATGTTGAAAATTAAAAAAAGTCTTTGAAACGCATTTAATTTTCTCTACCTACTTCGCCGCCCAGCATTAGTTCAATTTATATGACTGTAAACAGTAGTAATTATTATAAAAGCCTGTAGCCTAGTTGGCAGTGACACTGCCTACGAAGCTGGAGGACCAGGGTTCGTAGCCTTTAGGGTAATTTTTTTTTTCCCTATATGGGAAAAATACCTTTTATTGGTACCTTAAAGGGTACGAAACTCCATAATGTTTTAATAGTTTATGAATTTAGAAATGATGGATCACACATGAAATACATAGTGGCGAAAAAAGCAGTCAATGAATATTTTACAAAATACCATTCAACAATTATGTATTTTAGTCACGCTTGTGCCCAAAATCATGATTATGCGCGCCATCCTTGACACGATGTTTTTTCATGCATTTCATGTAAAACTGTCACCATTTTTAATGGAAAAATAACAGTAATAAACTTCGAAAACGTGTCATCGATGTGTTTTATGGAACGTGCGAGCAAAGCGAACTTAGTTCTTTGTTTCAGCTTGGGTAACATTCTTTTGTCCAGCGTCTGTCCGGCTGTTCTCCTCTACATAGACCAGGCTGTAAGGGTTCAAAGCCCTGGTGCGTTGCAAAAGGTGGTGTTGAAGATTTATTTTTTAAATATTTTTTACATCGATACAACAGAGCAAATATCAAAAATGGTTACGCGAGATATCTCGGGACAACTTTTAGCAGCCACAAATCCTCGAACAATTGGGACTTTTTTTGGTTTCTCACTCGTAGCTTATATACAGTGCATCCTAGCGAAAAGTTATTCACTGGCAAATGAATAAACCTGAAATTATGCGGCTAATGAGTACCAATACATAACAATTCGGTTTAGCGAAATAGTAGAAAACCATGTTCGAAAACGAGGCTTTCCTTAACTTTGTAAGTTAAGTATGTCAAGATAGTGGTTTTTAAGCTTCTGCGTTTCAATTTTGAATTTTAACTGTAGATAATCCTCAATTGTAGGAATTTACAGAATCGAGAGTTATTTCAGCATTAGTATCATCATAACTGGTAATCGAAGAGCTGGCGGTTTTCTCGTGCAACGCATCAGCATTGCAGTTCAACGAGGAAATACTGCCAGCATACTCGGTACAATACCAAGAGGGCTTTTTTTGGGTTCCGTAGCCAAAATGGTAAAAACGGAACCCTTATAATTTCGTCATGTCTGCCCGTATGTCACAGGCATTTTACTCGAAAACTATAAGGTGTATTTGAATAAAATTTGGAGCGTAGGTGTACTTTGTTACTTATTACTATTTTCACTTATAAGAACAATATTTAAAAAAAAAATCTTCTACACCACCTTTTGCAACAAAGAATTACTCTACGGACCGCCGTATACAGTCGCATTTCTCTACCGTTTCTCGTAAAAAATGATGACCAGCAGGTCGATCACGTAACGCATTGTACGCGCGTCAGGTAGATCTAAATGTCACTTTTCATATGGAAAAATTATATTTAAATTGTCCAATAACTACTCCTCTTTCAATAACTATTATAGGTAGTGTTTTCCTGATAATTCACTAAATTCGAAATTTAAAAACAATACATGCTCGTTATTTTTGTAGGTCACAGAGCCACTATTATAGTTCATCATTACCTATATTTGAGTTACGATAATATTCCCATACATATAATGTTGAAATTAAATTTAGAGATATAGGCGTGCAGACATTTAAATTTTGTAAGGTACGGTATTCATCAAAAACCTCCCCACGTTACGTATAGGGGAGGTATCCTAATAAAAATAAAAAAAACACTTTTTATTTTACCACTTTGTCGACGTGATTGATATACGTACTCGTATAAGTGCTAAATTTCAGTTTTCTAGTGTTAACGGTTACTGAGATTATCCGCGGATGGACGGATAGACAAAGCGAAACTATAAGGGTTCCTAGTCGACTACGGAACCCTGAACCCTAGTTTTTTTTATTTTTTTATTTTACAATCTTACACAAATCGGCTTAGTTCTAAACTAAGCAAAGCTTGTACTATGGGTACAAGACGACGAAGAACATACTTATATAGATAAATAAATACTTAAATACATAGAAAACAGCCATGACTCAGGAACAAATATTTGTGCACATCACACAAATAAATGCTCTTACCAGGATTCAAACCCGGGACCTCCGGCTTCGTAGGCAGGGTCACTACCAACTAGGCTACAGGAGGCTCCCATACAACAAACGTGATTTTTTTGCCGTTTTTATAGATAATGGTACGGAACCCTTCGTGTGCGAGTCCGACTCGTACTTGGCTGGTTTTTTTTTAATGGCTATGTAGCCCTATACGGGAGCGACATTGTCTTCCGCAAAGGTGGCAGGAGAATTACGGTATTAGGTGAGCAATTACAAAGTATGTTTTATAAGGTGGAGGTCTGGATGTGTTTATGAGTTAATCTGCTCTGAATTTTAATGAGAATGGCATACCTGTTGTTCCTACATAATCTTTATATATCTTTGAAGAGGTATAGGGTAATCTTTCTTTAGCCATGAACTCGTTCAAGATTTTGGCAGTGAAATCACGTGCCGTAATAATCGCTTGGTATTGTGAAAAGAATCTAAACAGTTCGTTGGCAGGTAACGAGTTAAGTTTCTCGCAAATATCCGCTGTTAAAGGAAATTCACAGACTTTTATTTTATTTTGTTAAGAGTTTGAAACAAGATTTGGACACTTTAAAGTTAGGGAAAGTCACGTTATTGATTTAGTTTCATCAATTGGTCATTTTCATCATAAATAATTATATAATCATCGGCTTATTATTATAATTCCCGTGTAGTGCAGCACCTCCCCCACCCCGCTTTTTTTCCAGTTTCTGTCGTATGAATCTACTAGAACTAGTGGTTGTAAGTTGTTAAACTCACGAAAGTTTTAAAAAATAATCTTTTTAATTTCCAAAACCTAAATTGATTAAAATAATAAATATATTGTTCCCCACCAGGGATGCCAGGAGACTCGACACGACACCGCGCAGAGCGCACGTCACTCGTCAGTAATTTTGTATACATTTCGTAATCGAATAAACGCTATTATAACTTTCTGGAGTTAGATTTATTTATTGCTCCCAAACATCTGAATATAATTAAGAGTGCTCTTCAAAAAAGCGCTCGCTCAGAATTCGGTATTTTGACACGCGTAGTGCGTTTGTGTGTGTAAATACTACTACCACCCACACAAACGTACCTAACCCCCACTTGCACAGCGAGATCGCACCAGCCGCGGGTGCCGTCCCTTTCTAGCTATATGTAAGTGCGATCGGGATAGAACTAACCGCGGAGCTTGCCGATGAAAATAGCTGTATAGCGCACCGTTGGAATTCACTCCGTGACCGATATTGATACTTGCACTAAAAAGTGGTAAGTATTACTTCGCTAACATGATGTTCTAGAACATCATGTTAGCGAAGTTAGATAACTTGAATAAAGTAAGTATTTGATTTTTGAGCACAAGTTTTCTATTTGTATTAAAATACTATGATATGACAAAGTATATTTAGTTTCGTTTTTTTAGTATAAAATAAACTAACGAGTTTTAAAGTTGTCAGTAATAAGAATAATAATTTGTTTTACGGATATTAATAGTTTGCATGTTATCTGAGTCTTATTTATATATAGTAATGTAATGAAATTATACCAGTAGACCCACTACTAGGAAATTACTGGGTACTTACGTATTCATTTCTTGAAGAAATTTTTTTTTGTTATGGATAGTAAAAAAAAACTGCCCTTCATAGAAATTGCTATGTCCGTTTCTGGAACCAAAGGAACTGAAAATTATAAATTATACAAACACAGCTTTTTATCTAGAATACAATTAATTAATGCGTGCTTTTATTCAAAAGCCTCAGATGATAAAAAGGAATAGATATGAAACGGGGGCTTGGCGCGTGTCGGTGCGACATGGCCAAATGGGCATGTCACTGCCCACCGCATGTTAGTCGCAATTTGCCGTGAATCTGAAATGTTTTTCCACGTTTACTCAAAATGCTGAATTGTAGCGTGGTTACATGCAAAAATAGGAATGAAACTAAAACCTACATGAATGGTGGAGTCACGCACCACATGTGAGTATTAGTATTTTCACTTAAGTCAGTAAAAACTAATATTTTAATAAATAAACGCAACGCCGCATCGTTTCTCGGGATCGAACTAACATATCGAACGAAAAAGCATATTTTTGTTCTATGCGTTGTACATTGAACGTTCAATACAGTAAACCACGGCGCAATGTATTAAACCACTATGGATATGGACGATGCTTGAATTTTTTAGTGGTACGGCCGCTGCTTGGCGTCGCAAACTAGAGCGGTGCCAAAGTGCAGTTACAATTTACGCGTAATCGATAAAATAGAAGTACGATATCATACTAGTTATTTTATTTCGACTACTTTCGCTGTTTTATTTTATTTAATTACTTGTTTTGGTTGGGTGCCGATCTTAAAGGTAACTAATAACATACTAATAAGATTAAAAGGCACAAAATGTTTACGGTACCTACTAATAAGATTTTCACTAAGTTGCAGTATGAACGGTAAATAGACATATTAAAATTGTATATACAAGTATATAATTTAGTTGCAAATGGCTTCAGAACAACTTAAAATGTGATATTATTACCAATAATTTATTTTAAATGAGTATTTTTTACTTTCATTTGAAATGTGATAATTGAAGAAGAAATCTCGGTTTCTTATTACAGTTTTCCAAAGAATCCGAGTAGGTACTAAAAAAATGGATAGATGCTACTGGCAGAGGTCCTAACTGGATTCCTGTACAGAGAAGAGTTAATGTGTTCGTAACATTTTCAAGAAAAATGTTTCCAACCACTTAATAAGAGCCGTACACTTTTCGAATATTTGACACCTCGCTTGCTTGAAACCTAGGTGTAAAATGTATGGTAACACATCTTCGCACATCTTTGGTGGATACTCGCCCTTAGCCTTAAATCTCGTAATGTGAGTAATGGACATATTATTTCGCGCCAAAATGCGAGTCGGATCGGCCTGGTACCTACAGGTCAAAAATATCGATGTGACCAGAGTTTTAAATGTATGTGAACACGAACTTATAAAAAGCCGTTTATGTTACTCTGTAGGTATTCGTCAATATTTTTTACTTTTGCGATTTATGGTAAGTTAACAACACGTGTTATTTAAACTTGTAGCTAGAAGTTTAAATACCACCACATAAACTTACCATGTTGTTGAAGTTGTTACCCATCAATATCATAACATAATATTAATTTTAATATCAATGTCGATAAAACATATTTTTAACGTTTGTCGCCCCCCTAGTGTAGTGCGTTTAAGCCAATCACAGCCCTTGTTTGCATGTTGCCGTAGACTCACTGGCAACGCCTGAGTCTTTGTTTTTACACGGTTCAATGTGTGTGCCTGTGGGCGCTGCGGTGGGAGAAAACTGGGGACATCGGTTTTGGTTGAAATTAAGCAGTACGGCACTTCTCCCTTTTTTTATGTTCTGAGCCTAAAACCTATGTCACTTATTAGGATTCCGTACTCAAAGAGTAAAACGGGACCCTATTACTAAGACTCCGCTGTCCGTCTGTCTGTCTGAATGTCTGTCTGTCCTTCTGTCACCAGGCTGTATCTCATGAACCGTGATAGATAGAGATTTTCACAGATGATGTATGTCGCTATTTATAACAAAAAATAATAAAAAACAGAATACATCTTTTTAAATTTATTTTAGTTTTTATTTGTTTCTTTTTCTTTTACAATCTTACACAAATCGACCTTGCCCCAAACTAAGCAAAGCTTGTACTATGGGTACTAGACGACGATAAACATACTTATATAGATAAATAAATACTTAAATACATAGAAAACATCCATGACTCAGGAACAAATATTTGTGGTCATCACACAAATAAATGCCCTTACCGGGATTCGAACCCGGGACCTCCAGCTTCGTAGGCAGAGTCACTACCAAGTTACTAACTAGGCTACAGGGGGCTCCTATACAACAAACGTGATTTTAGATATAGATATTTTGCCGTTTTTAGATATAGATAATGATACGGAACCCTTAGTGCGCGAGTCCAACTCGCACTTGGCCGGTTTTTTAAATATTTATTTCGAAATAAAGAGTGATACTCGGAAATGTCGAAGGGAAGGTCAATCGTCGAATCCGACTCGGCTGGGCAGCATTCGGGAAGCTACGGCACATCTTTTCGTCCAATATTCCGCAGTGTCTCAAGACGAGAGTCTTTGACCAGTGTGTGTTGCCAGTGATGACATATGGCACGGAAACGTGGTCGCTTACTATAGGCCTCATAAGAAGGCTCAAAGTCACTCAAAGGGCAATGGAGAGGGCTATGCAGGGAGTTTCTCTGCGCGATCGCATCAGAAATGAGGCTATCCGCAGCAGAACCAAGGAAACCGATATATCCCTCCGAATTGCTAAACTTAAGTGGCAGTGGGCGGGGCACATTGCACGTAGAACCGATGGCCGTTGGGGTGGAAAGGTTCTTGAGGGCAACCACGTACCGGAAGGCGCAGCGTGGGTAGGCCCCCCGCAAGGTGGACTGATGACCTGGTAAAGGTCGCGGGAGTCCGCTGGATGCGGGTGGCGCAGGAACGGCCATTGTGGCACTCTTTGGGGGAGGCCTATGTCCAGCAGTGGACGTCTTTTGGCTGATATGATGATGATGATGATGATGACTCGGAAATGTAATAAAACCACGTAAAAATCTCCCTTTCCAGTGTAAACCCCCGGTGTGTGTTATTATTATATATAAACGAGATAATAACTAAATGCAAGGTAGGATCGTGCTGTACTTAACAAACGCCATATAAGCTTGTTTCACGGGAGGTATGGATGACCTATTGACGCTGACCCCTGCAGCAAGGGACTGGCTACTCAACTTAGATATTAAATTGTAATCTTTTAAACTTGTACTCATTGTTAGTATTGATTTCAACTGTATAAAAGTCATACGATATATAAATATATATATATATATATATATAGCTTGTTTTTTAAAACGTTTTTTATTCATCTTGTTATTTTCAATAACCCTGCATATTATGTCGCTGGTTCGTGGGTACTTGTACAGACAAATCACACAAACCCAAACAAGATAGGTCTATCTTTTTTAGTTTAGGAGTTCCCATGACCACCTTCCATCATCAGATCCTGGAAATCATCCATCACCAAAGTGTTTACCAAGACAAAACAGATGAGCCCAAACTAGATGGGTTTATCTAGTTTAGTTTAGGAGTTCCATGACCACCTTCCAGCTCCATCATCAGACTCTGGAAATCATCCAGCATCAAAGTCTTGCCGTGCCATGACCAAATAAATGAGCCCAAATTCGATGGCTTTATCTTGTTGAGTATAGGAGTTGCTATGGCCACCTTCCGACTCCACCATCAGACCAGCTCTATGATATTATGGCATTGTCACCGAAGATACGCAATTGTACCTAATTTGAAGATTTCGCCCAAACTAACATACATACATACATACTAACTAATCATAATGGCCGTTGGGGCGGGGAGGTTCTCGAGAGGCGACTACGTACCGGAAACTGCAGCGGACCCTCCACAAGGTGGACTGATAGTAACAAGTAAATAAATTAAATCTATCAAGTATCACGATCACTCGTACAATAATAATTGACTATAGAACGCGTAGTTTAGACAAAAGGATCCAACCCACAAGACATCACCATTGAAATGTATGACTTTTGTTTTAGGTAGAAGGTTCAATTTTAAATGTTACATATCCTGTGGGTTTGAGCCTTTTCGCTGCACTACGTCATATTTGGCAGCTATGCAATTCATAACTTGTCTCGATTAGCCTCACGAATGTATCCCCAGTATAGTTTGACCCCGAGGTTGGTAACAACTATGCCAAGTCGGAGATCAAAATAATATTATTTTATCTGAAGAGTCGCCGGTTAGCTTCGTGAATAGCCACAAATAAACACAGTACACGTCTGTCTCGGAGGGCTATTCAGCCGGTACTGAGATATATTCCCGCGCGACGGTAAATTTATACTAGTTTTGAATAATTATTTATAAATATAAATTTTGACTAAAGTTATATTTTTTGGACTGGATCTTGTTGGTACAAGCATGAACTTTAATGTTGTGTAAGATTCAATACACAAATAATTCAACAATAATGAGAAAATCCTTGAGTTTTCAGTAAGATTTTGTTGACAAATATGGTGTAATTGAGAACAGTTTACATATATATACGTGCAGAATAAGGAAAATTCGAGGCGGCTAGGTGCAATGGCAACATATTACGCTAGTAAAAATAGAATAAAACAAGTAGGTTCTCATATAACATCATGGAGTATTAGGGGCTCAAACTTATGACTCTGCGCTCTCTTCAGAAAACTACTGTCGGTAATCGGGTATTTTCGGTTAAAGTATTCAGTAATTCGTAAATTGGAGGCGGCTATGACCAATATGAGGAGTTTACCTATGCAAATAAGTAATCAGGATCTAGAAAAAGCTCTCCGTTTCTTAGAATTACAACGTCAAAAATCCGTCATTCTCGCTTATTCCTGACCAAAAAACGAGCGCCCTCTTAACGAACCTGCTCAAAAAAATCACAAAAATCGGTTGAGCAATGCGACATGTAAAGGAGAACATTACAGCCAGTCATCCGGACATCTGAAATAATCTAGGTCCAAGCTGAAGCAGAAAACTTAATTCGCTGCGCTGTATCGTAGTCTCGTTAGTAAGAGAATCTTTCAAACTTTTCTTAAAAAAAAAAAAATCTTTATTTTTTTTCTTTTTTCTTTCTTTTTTGAACTTTTTTTTAGTTCGCCTTTTGTATTTGTATCTTATTACTGTGCAATAAAGTTTTAATAAATAACATTTCACTATCATATCGCATTATTACCAATGTCCAGCACTGTTATAGTTAAGTATGTAAAAAAACTAAAAGTTAATTTAGTGACGTAAAATCCTGATTGCTTTTTAGGGTTCCGTACCCAAAGGGTAAAACGGGACCCTATTACTTAGACTGCTGTCCGTCCGTCTGTACGTCTTTCACCAGGCTGTATCTCATGAACCGTGGTAATTAGAGAGTTGAAATTTTCACAGAAAAAAGTTTTTTTTTGAAATTAGTTAAAAATCATTTAAGGGGGCTCCCATACAGCAAACGTGATTTTGGCCGTTTTTATAGATAACGGCACGGAACCCTTCTTGCGCGAGTCCGACTCGCAGTTGGTCGGTTTTTTTATTATTTTTATGGTTTATATGCGAGTCCGACTCGCAGTTGGTCGGTTTTTTTATTATTTTTATGGTTTATATGTCACTCTCACGACTGAGAGAAATCTACCGACACCTCACCATGGTTATATCTATCAAGATGCTTCAGCAGGAGAGCGCCAAGCGTGCCAAATAAATACTCAAGACATTCAATTAAGTATGTTTTTAGGTAGGTACAATGTGTCATGACTTAGCCGGGTAACTGTGTAGTTGATAACACGCGCGCTAGGGCACATCAACTGACTTTTTTAAACCCCCAGCACAAAAAGAGGGGTGGTATAAGTTTGACGTGTCTGTGTGTGCCTGTCTGTGGCATCGTAGCTTTAACAAAATCGGTTCAGCCGGTTTTGAGATATTGAACATTGAAATTAAAATGTCGGAGGATTTTCAACTTTTCTTGAAATGACAGCTGATATTTCCAAATGCTCGCTCAAAAATTTACGCAGGGTAGGTTGCGTGACAGTGACAATGTTAATGTGAATTATCCAATTAAAATTGAATCATCTTGATGCATATGTATGAACCCCAGGAAGTTATGCTTTGGAACGAATACCTACCTACTAGCAAATGGTGCCCAGTACAAATGTAAAGCATAACAAAGTTTGATCAACTCTGCAAGTATACTTTAAAGGAAGTTTAAAATTCAGTTCTGGAGTCGTGTTGAACGTTGAATTTACGCTAAACGGTAAATTTACATTTAAATCATTTGAGAGATTTGCTCTGGACATTTAAATTTAGTTGGAGCTTGGTGTTGAACGAAATTGAGTGTAACGGTTACTTTAACAATTTTAACCGCGTTTATGTTGTATTTAGGCTTAGTTTAATGTATTGTTATATTTGTTATCTTAGACATTAAGAGTTTATTACATTCTCGATGTCAAAGATATATTATATGTACACTTATACATTTTAAATTAGAGGGAAAATTAAAAAAAAAATGTATTGCTACGGCCTACGAGCAGCCACATGACAGGCATTACACAGCCCACCGGTCGCTCTAGTCAACTAAGCTATCGGTATAATTTTCTCGGTAGACAAATCTTGCAACCATCAAATTGAACGAGCGAGCGAAGTGAACGAAGTTCTTTGTTTCAACTTGGGCCAAAATTCTTTCGCATGGCTGGATTTCCTGCTGTCTGGCTGTTTTTCACTACAGGTCGCATTTCTCAAGTGATTCCTGTGAAATTGTGTGAGCAGGTTCAGTAATAGTTATTTATGATACAAGTGCAGAAAATAGGAAATTCGCAACGAGCGGTGAAAAATAAAACACGACCGAAGGGAGTGTTTTAAATCGACACGAGTTGCGAATTACCTATTCGCACGTGTATCGTACAACGTTTTGCAGTACATATGGCTCTTTAAAGTTTCGACATATGCACGAAAAGTGCTCTTTTCCGCACACGTGCGGAAATGTAGCACCATGTGTACTGTAAATATACTTTACGGTTGAGTCAGTTTTTCAAAATAAAACAAAAAAGTTGAAAATACAGGCTCGCGAGCTTAACAGCTCAAAGCCACTAATACTATTTTTTATACTATATTAATATCTTTAAGAGGCTGACAAGACCTAATTTGTTGAAATTGATATTATTTAAGTAGTTTTTTTAAGAAAAACTATTTGTTCTAGCACATCAACAAAAATATACTTAAGTTAAAATTTCATCATATTTCCAAGACCGTAGACGGACTCAAATTATAATTGGACGAAATCGGCTCGATATAAAATAATTGCAAAGATTGGTCTTAAAATCATCTTAAACGGTTTTATGTCCTTATTTTTTTGACGTATGGGTCTACAATTAAAAACATGAAGTCCACATATTCATACCTAAACCGCTAACGAGCTATATTTCACAAATAATCCACATTTTTTTTTATATCAATACAATTCATTATTTTCTTGTACAACCTGGCCGCCAAAGTCGGTTACTCCGATAAAAATAGTTGTGTGCGCGTTTTTGGTGTTGACAGCGCCTTAGCGTCGACCGTATTAGATTATGTTTAGGAAACGGTGAACTACCGCTTAACTGCTAGCTATATTTCACGCCTTTTGGCAACAGCTCAACATCAGGCTGATCAGGGATTCTGGGTATGAGTCCCAGCACGGCATACCCGGTTGCACTTTTCATTTATATTTCACATCTGCTGTCCGCTGTTAGTTTCCATGCAGCGAGTCCACGTAAATAATAAAAACGCTGAATTCCTTAGGGATCCTGTGTGTTAGATATTGGAACTTGCTGCCGAGGTTTTCTATAGGGACTTCAGAATAGGGTATGATTTTAGCAGTATATGTTTGAATTTACGTGTGTCCCACCGTAGAGTTTAAGATACTGAACCGATTTTGATAAATGAGCTGTAAATCGATTCGAAGTTATGCTGCTCCGAGTGACGTAGGCTGCCTTTTTTGAATGATTTTTTTCAGTAACATTATTGTAGTCGGATTACAGATTTTTGAACTTTTTGTGCTTGTTAAACGTGTATTCGATTTCGCTAGAGCTGATACAGATTCAAATTAAGGTTTATGTATTTACAATATAAGATTACAATATTGTTAATTACGTGAAAATATACAAGAATCCTTAAGAATACAAAGATCGTCAAAAACATTCAAAAAATAAATTGCATGCAATCAGTTACGGTAACCAGCACTCCAGTAAGGCACATTGCACGTAGAACCGATTAGCCTTTGGCGCGGAAAGGTTCTCGAGTGGCGACCACGTACCGGAAGGCACGGCGTGGGTAGGTGGACTGATGACCTGGTAAACGTCGCGGGAGTCCGCTGGACGCGGGTGGCGCAGGATCGGCCATTGTGGCACTCTTTGGGGGAGGCCTATGTCCAGCAGTGGACGTCTTTCGGCTTATATGATTATGAACAAGCACTCACAATATTGCGAGGCATACATTTTGGGGGAGAGTATGTGGTCAAGTTTTTTGTTTGTGTAAATTAGACGGTAATGGCATATTGGATGTCGATATTCATATGTATTCACAGGCCCCAGATGGCGACAAAAGACTTCTGATAAATAAAGGGTGAGCTTAGCGGAAATTTCTCTCGGGATTGTTTCCGCGCACTGCATTTTAAATAAAGACACGCTTGAGTAACTGATCAATATTATTCCGTTACATTAAGGTTCAGAATAAACGTTTACTTAACTGCATGTTGTGTTCCTACATAATGATTGCCGTTGAGCCCGGAAAGCCTAATGAAAGTGTGTTCAATAGAACATCACCTTGAAAAGTGTTTGCGGACTGCGTATATTACACACATGGATTATGGGTAAAAGGAATCACACAAAACAATTTACATATCATTTGAATACGTCGAAAATTCCGGTTGGATCCTATACTCTGGTTGTTTTTCATCGGTCACTCGGTCGTAGATTTGGGACACAATGAGATATAACAATGTGACCTTGTCATATTGTGAATACGAGTTTAATTTTAACTCAATTGACGTGTGTGTTCGATTCGACAAAAACAATGTGATATAATCTTGTGAAGAAATATATACTTTCTGTGAGCTGGAGAAATAAAAAAACGAATTTAAAAAACACCGAATCGACAAATAATTATATATGAATTATTGAACCAGCTCACTAAACTTCACGAAAATCGGTTGAGACATGCGACTTGTAGAGGAGAACAGCTGGACAGCCGGGCATACAAAAGTATTTTGGCCCAAGTTGAAACGGAGAAATTTATTATGTTCGGTTCCATTATTATTACTTAAATAAGCTGATGTACTGATTCTACAATAAATATATTTTCATTTTCATTCGCTTCGCTCGTTCTCTTCACTGTTGAATCTCGTTAAGTCCCAGATCCACGACCAATATTGACCAATGTAGCGAGTAGGTACGCAATTACATGCTTCCTGAATGCCTTCACATCAACTCCAGCTTGTTTGAATGGCTTCTAGTTCCCAAAGCGATGAGGTGTCCGTAACAAAACACAATCAATCAGGAGTTGACCAAATGCTGGCCCAAACGTTGGCGTGTTGGACGCGTTGTTCCGCCCATCGGTCAGGGCTGTCAGTGACTAGCGATCCTTATTATTTTTTGTTAGAGCTTGGGCGTTGGGTCTAATTTAGTAAAGAATCGTGCAAGAATAAAGGTGATAGATTTGAGCATTTACTTGTAATGAGCATTGAAGCGAATGTTACATTACAAGCTCACTAAATAAACAGGAGCGTTTTAGCGAGCATTTTAGAGAGCATTGTAGTGAAACAACAGTAAATTTGATTGACATCTTCGAGAATAATACATTTGCTGCCGAGCAATTACCAGAATATAGGGTCATTTCGCCGGTTACGCGACCACCTTCGGTTAGCGACCACTTGAAGAACATGGTTTTTTCAATTGAAGATAACATCAATTCTACAGAGCCTATTAAAACAGTAAACCGTATGCCTTATTGTTTGTAGTTATGGAATAGGAATTTACAAAAAAGACGAGAAAATATACTTTCAGTTCACCAAGTCAGCTAAGTGGTCGCTAACCGGCACATGAAATTAGGTGGTCGCCAACCGGCGAAATGACCCTATTTTGTCGAAGATAAAAATATCTCCTCGTTCCATAGTCGACATGGCACTAGGTTTGCTCGGCGGTGGCTTCTGTGCACTCGCACAAAGCGAACCGGCCGGCCGACCGGTGGTCTTATACCGGTTGTTTTAGGTATCCCGCAACCAAATGCTGGAATAATACTTCGCCTCCTGTCTTTCAAATATCACTATAATAGTACATTACTTACCCAGGGCGGTTAAACAAAGAATGTCTCAGATCGCAGGTATTTGTCGCCCGAGCCGAAGGCAAGGGCGATAAATATGCGCTCTGAGGCTTTCTTTATTACCGCCCGTGGTGAGTACAACATTTTACGTCTCTATCTGGCCAGGAAGTGGGGTTTTCCGCACGCATAGCGTGCGGTAATTCCTACTTTATGGCCAGGTATGACGTAAAAATACTTTTGAACAAACAGAGCGCAGGGATACCTTACGGTTATTTGGTTGCGGATTTTAGAATTTAGTTGTGTGCTAGTAGGGAGTTAGTTACTTGCGGGACACCATACAGAGCACATGTATATTATTATAATTATTATTTATTTTGTCACCTTTTGTTTAAATATTTTATTTCATGATATTGACGTTACTCACCTACATGCAGAAGCGTATAGCTGAGCTATTGACCCTTTTGTGTTGCTGCAACGCACACAGCAATTCTATGTTACAAGATTAGATTAGATAGATTAGATTCATTTATTTCATAGTAAGATTACATTGTAAATATAATAAGTATGTCAATTTACATGAAGTCATTATTATGATCGTCAAAAACCTAATAGATACATATTGTTGATAAAATTATTTGAATATACAGTAACAGGTACATTTAAAATTTAAGAGCAACATAATCATGTCAGAAATATTATCTCTGGCAGTTGTAACATTGTCATGTTGGCAGTAATGGTTAAATTTAGTTTGTATCGAGTGACACGGAACGTAGCTGGTATAGTTTTAATAGGTGTTGTCAGTTAATAAATTTATCTCGTATTCTAGGATTTTCGGAGGGGTTACAGATAATGATTAAAAATACATTTCAAACCAAAATCACTATTTCTGTTAGGTTCAAAATTAAGTCTAGGGTTTGGGATTGTTAAGGTTTGGTATTTTGATTACAGGGAATAGTTTTGGAGTTTGTGGGTATTTTTTAGGGTTCCGTACTCAAAGAGTAAAACGAGACCCTATTACTAAGACTCCGCTGTCCGTCCGTCCGTCCGTTTGTCTTTCACCAGGCTGTATCTCACTGATACCGTGATAGTTCCAGTTGAAATTTTCACAGATGATGTATTTCTGTTGCCGCTATAACAACAAATGCTAAAAACAAAATAAAATACATATTTTTATTGATAATGGTACGGAACCCTTCGTGCACGAGTCCGACTCGCACTTGGTCAGTTTTTATTATACATAGTGAAAGTTAGGTAGAATATATTTGGAAATTACAGAGTAATAAAACATTTGAAATAGGATTTTTTTAAGTTATTCTCTGACAACTGGAGCTTGTTTTTTCTTTCCTGCGGCTTTTGCGGTGACAGGATGACGAGCCTTTTCCATTTTTGATTTGAAGAGACAGTCTGCTCGCGGTACGCGATTGAAGCCCTTTTTGAGGCCATAGACGGCCCTGCTCTTGTCTGGGAGACTGGGGATGTCCATCCACGTTATGTGAAAATTGGCGTGAGTTCATTCACAGGAAATATCCACCAGGCCATGTGATTTTCTTCGGGCACTCCTTTGACTGATACTTGTTCTGTAATTTTAGGTCCAATCAGTTCGGGTTGGGAATGCTCCATTGACAATCAATAAAGCGGGTCAAACCGCAAGTTGGTGTTAAAGTGAGTCCCACTGCTTTGGCTTAATATTGTAGCCCTGCTGGTCTTGTTCTAATCATACCAATTTGATTCTGTTTCCAGTGGGTTAGGATTTAATTTAATTTTGATTTAATAAGAATGAATTTTGAGAGCCTTCTTCGAAGACAAGCAGCTTGAAGGATGCTCGTTGCCTAGGTTGTCGCCGCTTCGGGTCCCTCTAGCGTCCTCCGTCACGCTAGAGGGACCCGAAGCGGCGACAACCTAGGCAACGAGCATCCTTCAAGCTGCTTACCCAAGTTTCAAGATCCGCCTGCTGTAAAGCCGCATTCTACAGCAGTAAAGACAGGTGTGTTCGATCAATTTTAATGTTGGTACCTACAACAAAGATGACTGAATGACATTTTAGCTATAGATTTAATCCCTGGTGTCGTATTTGCCAAATTAGGTTTTAGAAAGTTTAAGATAATAACAGTGTAATCTTAGTACTTAGTTAAATCATGGGAGAGGCTTCAGTCATCAGGACCTAGAATTAGCACGACCCTGCTCTACCCTGTGCTCTAATCTCAGGTCAGTGTGATTAAAGCTAAGTTGTTGACTGGACCTCGCCCCATGAGTGTGATTCAAATTGTAAGTCTCCAGTTTATCCAGAGGAATATACAGTTGTTTAGATTTTACTTTGTTTTCTTTATCGTTCAAGACTTTTCCTGGGTTTGATCTACAAATACTGACCTGATGATGACTAATAATCAATATTTTCATTATACATTTCTGTTAAGTAGTGTTTTTAAAAGGGCAATTAGCCGGGAAAAACATCAAAGCTTACACAGTGGATCGTCAATTTTTTTGTTATGTTACTATTATGTCTATTCTAATCCAAATTGTGTATCGAATATTTGTTATAATTTTGTTTTTGTACGATGTTGTTTCCTGTGTGATTGTAGCAAATCAATAAATGTTTTATCTTTCTATCTAATTACTAGAGGTTCGCTAGAATGACCATGAAAATGTTCGAAGCGATGTTAGGGTCTATGCTTGGCTCTGTTCGTTTTTCAGTTGGACAAATTTAAAAACGGCTAATGCTTCTTGTTCTGTAACATGTGAATGCTCAAGTCTATAAGCACCTTTATTCTTAAACATGTAAGTAAGTAATAACTAATAATGTTCTTCTCGCATTCTAAGTTTTTGTACACAGTATATCAAAGAGGGATGAAAATTGGCCAATATTAATAAATGCATATACTTAGCAAACTGCAATGAACATGGAGGTATATGTATGTCGGTTGCTTCTGATCCCAATGACTTTTCAATCAAAATTGGGTGAATGGGTCTAGAGTAATCACTATTTAATTCTAAACCTATAAATACATTACAATACAATCAAAAAATAACTCTTAATTGCTCTTTATTGCCTTTACCATCAAACCAGCAATATAATTATTTGCCACCGTCGTAGTGAAAACAGATTGCGCACTCGCTATTATCTTCAGAATTAGAACCTATCAAAGAAATGAGCATACACCGGCCGGCCCAGCGATATATTCCTGTCCGTAACAACGCTTGATGATTATCTTACAGCCTCCTATAATACTTCATAAATATACATTTCACAGTAACCAGACAAAATTGAGATAAGCCTAGGATTACCTTAATCTAATCGACCTAAAACTAAGGCTACTAAACTAAAGCTTCGTGAGCTTGTAGAACTCGCAAATGTGTCTTGTTAAAAAAAACGAAAAAGTAACTCGACAAAAAAAGACCACATAATCAACGAACATGATCAAAAAATTTCACGAGAATCGAATGAGAAATGTGACCTGTAGAGAAAAACAGCGGGACAGCTGGACAGCGTGGCAGCCTGACAGCGGGACAGACACCGGACATCGGACAAACGATTTTCAGCCCAAGCTGAAGCATAGAACTTCGCTCGCTCGTTCGACTAATTGAAATCGGTGAAATGGTTTAAGCGCAACATTCAATATTCAGACATAGACTAGTTAGTTTTTATTTTTGTATGTATGAGAATTTCCTAGGTTGATAACAAAATACCGAAACTGGTCCCTCGTTGTCAATATAGTGCGTCCTCAGGAGCTCTGGCGACCTTATATACCATATAAAATACCAATAATGTTATATAAAAAAGAGGTAGATAGGTTAACTTATAAGCTCCACAAATAGCACACTAAAATTGAGTCAATTGCACTAACTTGCCTCGCCTCAGTTACGCGTCGGAAACGTAAACGCGTCTCAGCTGTAAGATGTTCCTGGCCATTTTTTGACATCCGCCATAAATTATCTATCTACATAATTCCGAAGAGTAATTTGTCCGAAAGCATATTTATCCGAATTTCATAATTTCGAAAACCAAGGCATTTTGGATTTTTCAGGACTTAATACTTATCTTTTTTTTTACGTTTGGGGAGTGCGTTGTTGCACAGTTGCCAGTCGGAGGGGGACCGGACGGGTGTGTGGGACTCCAGGGCAGAAGGCCCAGACTACCCACTAAACCCCCAACGATTGTCTAGCCATTGCGCTTTACAACGAGGGTCAAAGGTTCGCATACGCATGCTACTTTGACCTTCGAGACTAGCTCGCTTTACAGGCCTGGCCAGGGAGAGCATCCGGGGACAATTTCGAGGCACTTCACACCCGTGGACTTTTGGTTAACTAGGGTCCCTTAACCCTACAACCCGGTCCACTACGGTGAGGGGAGCAAGTGCGCATAACGCCGACGTGCACTACGTCTGCGGATATGGGGAGCGGAAGGGTCGACCTCCCGCGCTCTTTCCGCAGCCTCCTTCTGCGCCATTACGGACTTGCAGAAGGAGGCCATTGCTTCCCATGACGTCTCGCTGTCAAGCATCTTAGATACAGTGGTTGACAGCGAGAGGTCCCCACCCAATACATCGGAAAAATTATGCCGCTGCGGCCCCCACGCCGAGCATACCTCCACAACCTAACCTACTTAGACATTCCATTAAATCATTTGCGTCAAAACTTTCGTTTAGCAGAAAATGGCGTTCGGAAATTTGCAATTTCGAAATAATGATGGTTTTGGACAAACGAATAATTAAAAACTACCAAAATTCAAAATTCAAAATCATTTATTTGTAAACAACATCATTTTCATAAGTATATGTCTATGTAAGTGTATACGTTCCTAGGCACACACAGTAGTCCCCACGCAGGCATAGAGCGAACTTTATTTAGGTACACCTTTGAATGTCTGTACGTTTCCTCAATATGTGTTCTTTCACTGAAAAGCTTAAGTAATATTAAACAAAATATACGTGAGGGTCAAAAAAAGTCATGGGTATGAGCCGGGATTCGATCTACTACCGCCGTTCGACAGCCGCACGCTTGGATCACGAGCCTTTTTTTTTGTTGACGCAGAGGGAATGCCTTTACGCATCTCCCTGGACCCGGGGAAGGCCCCAGGGGAATGAGAATGAGAGAATGAGAAAACGTTTATTACCTATTAGGGTTTACATCCTTTAGATCCCGCAGGATTGTGTCAGCTAACTTCTGTCTAAAAGATCTGTGTAAGCTGTAGGTGTTATGTCACATGTGTTGAGTTAAGGATGTTAGTGTTGGTTGTGTTTCATATATTTTTTTTTTTTGTTCTAATGGGACGTGGAGCTGCCGTCCCTCGGGGCCAGCGCCTCATGTCTTTATTTGGTATATATGTGATTTTACCTATTCTATTATTTGTTAATAGCGGGTTAAATTCGCCGTGTGCCAGGTAAGCGTCCTCAGGTGTGCCCAAATCTTCTATACCCAGAGTTGCTACATTGTCCAGCATTTTGCGATTAAGGTCAGCGGCTCGAAGGTGCCACGCTTCAAGATCCGCGATTTCCCAGAGCGTTTCCGTGGGTAGACGTCTTGAGAACTGACCGGCACCCTTGAGCGCCATTCTGTATTGTCTCTCTATTTTCAGTAGATTCAAGTAATCCGTTTTGGCATAAAAGCCAATGATGGGTCCCAGAGCACCTCTGACCTGTTTTATTTTTTAACAACTTTGTCGGTATGTGGGTTCATTTTGAGGGTTTTGTCGAAGATGACACCCAGGTACTTTATGTCTTTTTTGTAAGTGAACGTCTGGTTTTTTTGTTTTAACCGTCGTTTTATATTTCTTCTTCTTTGTGAACAAGATACATTCTGTTTTGTCTACATTGCATTTCAAACCCCATCTATCGTAGTAGTTAACAATGGTTTCGGCCGCCCATTCCGAGGCCCCGGGGGGGGTATGTGAGACTCGCCCTTATAAGAGAATACCCACTAAACCACTCTGCGGCGTCAACCCTCACTGGCCTACCGTAGCTTCATGATCATGTAATTGTGTCATCACTAAATTGGATCGGTAGATTTTTACAACTCTGCTGTTGAGAAAAATAACTATCACTTGTCTGGGTCAGTATGAAATTCCATTCCCGATATTTGACAAAAGAGCATACACTCAGCATCTCTCTTTCATGTCTGCATCATTATGATTCTGAAATATTGGAGGTGGTGACAAAATTAATTCTGAAAACTCTCTTTCTATATTCCAAGTAAAACGTCACTAGCCTTCTTTAACACAGATACTTAAACAATTAAAATTTAAATAGGTACCTTTCAAAAGGCGGTTACGATTACCATCGCTTTTCAACTTTAAGTAAAGTTATCTTTGGTAATTTATAATTTACAATCGTCTTACTAATTCTCTCTATCGTTTGACGGATTTATGATACAGAATTTCGAGTTTACATTAGAATAAATAATTTCTTGTTAATGGATAGAGTACTTGTTTAATATTTAAATAAACAACACTGCCAGTCATACTTTAATAATCCGCTGGATTAACAAAAGATTTATCCAAGATACTACTGGCTCAGTGAGCTGTAGAACTCGCAACTCGCCTTACTTTTTATATTTTTTATTTCGATAAACTGAATCGCCAAAATAAAACTTCATAATTGTTGAACCTGCTCACAAAATTTCACGAGAATCGGTTGGGAAATGCGACCTGTAGAGGAAAACAGCCGGACACCTGGACATTCGGAAATACGAAATATTTTTTGCCGCCGTTTGCTTCTCTTGCTCGTTCAATAAAAATCTCCACTTATAATAAATCTCTAAATTAAAAAAAGAATCAGCCAGTTTGAAACTAAGCTTTGCGCGGTTCGAATGTTCTCAGCATCCCATGAACGGAAAAATATGAAACATTTTATATAGGTACATTATTATTCTAGCTGCAACTTAGGATAGTTTTTATCCGACTGCGACAGTTAATTAATTTTCCGAAATATACGACTTCATTTAATTTTTCATTTATTTTTATTGAAATCAAACGCTGCTCCAACTGTCAGCTATAAGAACCGTCAAATTTTCGTCAAAATGGCGGAATTGTTTTGCCTTTCACTTATTAATAATTTAAATCCCGTCTACGATAGACCTTTACGAGACAAATGCTAAAATATAAACCATAAAAAAATATTCGATTCTGATATGAGAACTTATATGCGCAAATGTCGTTTTATGTCGTAATTTCAATAAATGAAATCAACAAATTTGAACAATATAATAAACACGAATTTGTTTTTTTTGAATGACAATGGCACGCGCTCGGCGCATTCAGCCAAAGTACCTGCGGCGCTACCACGAAAACCGATACTCAATGTTCATATATTTGCATCCCTGTCACTCGAGTATGGTTAGTGCGATAGAGATAGAGATACCCGAATATTTTCGAATTCCGAAGTTCGTGGTTATAGCTCAGGAATCGAAAATATGGTAAATAATCATAATGTATTTTCTCGAAAAAGAATTTAAAATAAATATAGTCAAATGGAGAAAAAAACAAAGCAAGAGGTTATATAGGTAATGATTAAGATATGAGTCCAAAGTTTTAAGAGGGGGTATGTTCTGTCCCTTTTCCGCAAAACGCACCTTCATATGAAACGATTGTTTTTTACTATGACGCTCGAGTATATTGACGTCACAGTCCCTCATCGTTTTCTCACTCTAACAAGCGACATTAAAACGGATGTAGCTTCATAATTTTTTGAGATATTTGAATGGGAGTTTCATTATCTTCTATCTATTAATACATAATAAATGCCTATGTCCTGACTGACTTATTCACTCAATCACTCACTCACTCACTCATCAACGCACAGCCGAAACTACTAATCTTAGAGAATTGATTTTTGCACAGTATGTTGCTTTTATAACGTGGGCTAGGGATAAAAAGGGATTTTTGAAAATTCTACCCCTAAGGGGGTAAAATGGGGGTGCAAAGTTTGTATGGGAGAACCTTTTTTTTTTGAGCTATAGACTTAAACTTTGTAGAAAAATTAGTTATTAGAATACAAATGAAACACTTTCAGCGTTTTGGAAAATTCCACCCCTATGGGGGTAAAATAGGGGTGCAAGGTTTGTATGGGGGAAACATTTTTTTTTTAAATAGAGACTTAAAACTTTGTAGAAAGATTAGTCATTAGAATACAAATAAAGAACTTTCAGGGTTTTAGAAAATTCTACCCCTAAAGGGGTAAAATAGAGTGCAAAGTTTGTATGGGAAAAACTACTTTTTTTTTAAATAGAGACTTAAAACTTTGTAGAGAAATTATTCATTAGAATACAAATAAAGTACCTAGATTCAGTGTTTTAAAAAAATCTACCCCTAAGGGGGTAAAATAGGGGTGCAAATTTTGTATGGGGGAAACAATATTTTTTTAAAATAGAGACTTAAAACTTTGTAGAAAGATTAGTCATCAGAATACAAATTATGTACTTTCAGCGTTTTAGAAAATTCTACCCCTAAAAATAGGGGGCTAAAATAGGGGTGCAAAGTTTGTATGTGGGAAACTATTTTTTTTAGCTAGAGTCCTAAAACTTTGTAGAAAGATTATTTAAATACAAAGAAAGTACTTTCAGCGTTTTGGAAAATTTCACCCCTAAGGGGGTAAAATAGGGTGCAAAGTTTGTATGGGAAAAACATATTTTTTTTTAATAGAGACTTAAAATTTTGACGAAAAATTACTTATTAGAACATGAAAAATACTACATTCGGCGTTTTACAAAAATCATTCCCTAAGGGGGTTAAAAAAGGGTGCGAGGTTTGTATGGGGAACACTTTTTCTGAGCTAGACACTTAAAACTTTGTAGAAAGATTACTTATAAAAATACAAAAAAAAAGATTTTCAGCGTTTTGAAAAAATCTATCCCTAAGGGGGATAAAAAGGGGTGCAAAGTTTTTATCAGGGAAAGTTTATGTTTTTGAGTTAGAGACTTGAAACTTTGTAGAAAGATTACTTATTAAAATACAAAAAAAGAACACAAATCGTTTTAGAAAATTCCACCCCTAATAGGGTTAAAAAGGAGAGCAAGCTTTGCATGGGCAACACTTTTTTTTGAGTTAGACTTAAAACTTTGCAAAAAGATTACTTATTAGAATACTAAAAAAGAACTTTCAGCGTTTTAGAAAACTCCATCCCTAAGGGGATCCTTAAGATCCTTAAGAAGGGTAGCCAGTGTTGTGTGGGAAAAACTTTTTTTTTTACTAGACTTAAAACTATTCAAAATGTTACTTATTAAAATTAATAATAAAGTACTTTCAGAGTTTTAGAAAATTCCACCCCTAAGGGGGTTAAGAAAGCTTTGTATGGGCAACACTTTTTTTGAGCTAGAGACTTAAAAGTTTACGAAAAAAGTTCTTTCAGCGATTAGAAAAATTCAACCTCTAAGGGGGTTTAAAAGGGGGTTCAAATTTTAAATGGCGAGCAATAACATTTTAAAGTGTGAGTAAGAGATTTTTAACTTCGGTCTTATTCTGTACGTTAAAAGACTACAAAACTGATTTCAGAGTTTTTCCAAATTCATCCCCTAAGAGTGTTAAAATTGGTTCAAAGTTTGAGTATTTCAAGGCATTTTTAAAGTATGAGATTTTTAACTTTGGTTATAGACTGTTTGTTCACAAACTAGAAAATGAACATCAACTTTTATTTTAATTATCCCCTAAAAGAGGGTTCAAATTTTGTATTGAGAGAAATCATTTTCTAAGATGATAAAAAGTTCTACGCGGACGAAGTCGCGGGCAACAGCTAGTACTAAATAAAGCCCATGCAGTCTTCTTTTAACCATTTATTCATAATTCAAATCAAAGACACAGTTAAGCGGTCCTCCTTTTTATGATTGTTGTATATAATTACATACAAATTTTTTTTTCTTTTGTGTTTTCTGTTTCTAGTTATTTTTTTACTGACTACTTGTGTTTATCCATATTTTAGGCTAGCTTCATTTTATTAATTTAGAATTAATTTTAATTTTTTATATTCGATTGTAACCTAATAAACTTTAAGATTACATATAAATTATATAATATTAGCGTTAAATAGTGGAACCAATATCCTCACAGGACTAGTTAGGTATCATCGAGTAACAATATCAATTTAGATAGAAATTATAATTTGGGTCCTCTCTCCAAACTTTTCTCCTAGAGAGAACTACTCGTTGTAGCTTGTAGCTTCAAATAGCTAATACCTCAAATGAAATCTTATATGGGGAGTCGATACAGACTTAAGTATCGCATTCAGATTCGATATTAATGTGTATCACGAGCTCTTTGGGTCTGCAGCGATATATTATGAGGTTTCCAAAATACCTATGTTGTTTGTTTTCCGGCCGTTTGGTTTACAGTCTTACAGACCATTTCCCCAACCTTTATAGCGTATTATCTTCTAAAACGTTAAGAAATTGTGAGATTTTTCCAAAGCAGACAGAATTGTTTTAAGAAGGAAACAAAAATAATACTACAGTAAATTTGTTATATGAAACGTTAGTCTCTAATCGCCCCTTGGTTCGTTATGTTCGAAGCTTTTGAGCTAGGGCGGAAATTCCTAAAATGCCTTTGTAGGATTTCCGGGCTTCTAGTTTTAAGTACTTAAGTAACGATTCAGCAAATTTGTGGTCTGTGTAACTTTCATCGCTCACGGTCATGCAAATGTATTCAAAAGTATTACAGTTTTAAGTACTCAAAACGGGCAAGTAGGACTGGGCTGGTCATGTCTGTATGTCGGCATGTCCGCATACATGCTATGGGCCAAGAACAATACCGACTGATGGCAGACAGACAACTCGAAGCGGAGACGCGGCAGACCTTGCCAGCGATTGTGGCACGAGCTGGACTCGTTTTCAAAGAAGTAACCACAGGATGCTCAGGATCGACAATACTGCATACGGAACTCTCCTTTTTGCCCAGCCGTGGGATGCTACAGGGTCCCAATTATTGAACGAATGGCCAAAGTTCGTTAATATGTCCGGATGCCTCTTTGCCCGGCTCTACAGGTTGCGTTTCTCAACAGATTCTCGTGAAAATTTAGATATGAGCAAGTACGAAGTTTGACCAAAATTAAGATATGAGCAAGTACGAAGTTTGACCAAAATTAAGATATGAGCAAGTACGAAGTTTGACCAAAATTTAGATATGAGCAAGTACGAAGTTTGACCAAAATTTAGATATGAGCAAGTTTGAAGTTTGACCAAAATTTAGATATGAGCAAGTACGAAGTTTGACCAAAATTTAGATATGAGCAAGTACGAAGTTTGACCAAAATTTGTTCGTATGCCCGAATGCCCATGTGTCCGGCTCTATTTATATGTCACATTTCTCAACAGATTCTCTCGGTGTGAGCAAGTTCGTTAATTATATATAGAAGTTATTAGGCAATGTAGGTTCTGTTTTTTTTTGATCTCATTTGCAGATAGCTAGCTAGCTCACAGAACCACCAGTATTTTTAACGTTACATATTTTCGATGATACGAGTATAAGCCAAAAAACCACGGCTTCCGTCTGAATGTAGGATCCCTCACAACACGTATACACATAACATTTATAGTATCCTATTTCCTGTCACTGACCCATTTATATTGCTCAAGCTGTATACGTATCGTAGGACAGCATTGTTCCTATATTTGGCTCATAATTTATAAAAACGCAATTCCGTCGTTTTAATACGGATTTAAGGTTATTTTAACAGCGTTTAAACAAGCAGAGTGGTCGTTTAACTTTGCACATTAATAAATTAGGTTTGTTTTTAATTACGGCAATATCGCGGTTTTCAGAACCACAATAAAATTCAAAATTAAAATTCTCCATTGTGTAACACACGGGTAAATGGAAGGTATGAATAGAATAGAATAGAATAGATTTATTTATTTCAGACATTATGTACATCCATTTATTGTTAGTATAATCTTAACCTAGGTATATTAGTATTAGCCTCTATAGTTACTTAGATCTAAATTTTGCGACCGATTTAATTTGACCGATCCAATGCGCCAACATAGGGCAGTCTGTCGGTAATAACACTCAGAATGCTGATGGAATTTTCCATTAACCGGCTCAGCATCGAGACAATTTTCTTGCGTATAATCGCTTGAAAACCGTCCGTGTGGGCCTCGGCGAACATAAGCGAGGCGCTACACCACCGGAGTAATCTATGACAATACTTTGAATACCAAATATAAATTAAAACTTGTGACGTGTGACCGCGGACCGAAGGTTCTCTACAAATTTTCAGATATGTAAATCCTTCGTACACCATACGATTTGAGTCTTTAAGATTAAGAACAAATTAATAAAAATACCGGCCAAGTGCGAGTCGGACTCGTGCACGATGGGTTCCGTACCATTATCTATAGAAACAACAAAAAAATCACGTTTGTTGTATGGGAGCCCCCTTAAATATTAATTTCATTTTGTCTTTTAGTATTTGTTGCCATAGCGGCAACGGAAATACATCATATGTGAAAATTTCAACTGTCTAACTATTACGGTTCATGAGATACCGCCTGGTGACAGACGGTCAGACAGACGGACGGACAGCGGAGTCTTAGTAATAGGGTCCCGTTTTATTACCCTTTGCAATTGCCGATTACAAAATTGCCGACAATCTGAGGCAAATCGAACTATACGAGTAGTAAACACAAGAAGTCTTGTATTATGGGTACTAGATGACCATATATATAATTACTTAATTACATAGAAAACCATCCAAGTCACAACTATTCTTGCTCATCACACGTTACATCAATGTTTCGAAACGAAGACCGTCAGCTTCGTCAGCAAACCAGTCGTCCAAATATACACTGATATAAAATTCGAATGCAATTTGTAAGTATCATATTGACTCCCTTTATGAATAGACAATCAACTTCTCCAGCAGGTCGATCACGTAACGCATTGTACGTCCGTCAGGTACAATGCGTTACGTGCCAAAGAGCAGACAATAGCACATCGGACTCCGTAAAAGGGGTGATCCAATTGCGAGCCGGCGAGCCAACGGTATAAATCGTTAGCTCGTTGGCTCGCCGAATCTCGTAGTGAATGTAGTGATCCATTGGCGAGCAAAACAGTTGACTCTCAGTAATTTCAAGCATGCACAAAGAGCCAGAGAGCCAATCCGCCGGTTTTTAAGACCGCGGACGTTAGGTGGTCCATTGGCGGTTTAGACCTTTGACTCACGGGCTCGTAGGCGTACCCGCGATTGTGCTCGCAAATGGATCACACCCTTCCCTCTTTAAGGCGACGTAGGTTCGTGGTCTTCTCTCCCTCTCACTGAGCATAGGCGTGAGCGAGATGGAAGTGCGTGTTCGGAAGCACGGATATGATATCTTGTTTTTTAACCGACTTTAAAAAAAGGAGGAGGTTCTCAATTCGGATGTATTTTTTTTTTTTAATGTTTGTTACCTCAGAACTCCGTCATTTACGAACCGATTCGTACAATTCTTTTTTTAACTGAAAGTATATGCTTCCAGATTGGTCCCATTGTTTCCAAAACCCCAGTTGGATGATGGGAACCATGAGGAATTGAGGGAGCTCCTCAAATATATTAGGCACGCGTGTAGTAATTTCGGTATTCTCTATTATAACCCGTGTATTTACTTACACCCGGAAATCATAAATTTGGTGAAGTGGAAGTGATGATGAAGACCACAGATGGCTTGTGGCTTGTGTGATGTCTCAATGATGTACTTCAAACTATATAAGTACGTCACAGATTCTGATATTATTCCGTTGAAATAGCAAACAATGAAGTGCCAAAGGTAATTCTGAGATCCTTGCGGAATCGCCGGAAGTCCTCAAATATTATCGGCCCACATACAGCGATTTGGTTTATTGGTCTAAAAATCAACGCTTTTGTTCTCGGAAATCAGTTCATGTGGTAAATTGGAAAAAAAATGTGGAAATGTTAATGTGGCTTGGCAAAACTTTGTTTTGAAAGTAAATTATTAATTTAAATTTTTAGGGCGTTTAAATAAATAAAAAAGTAATCACTAAATTCCCTCAAACATGATATTGCCGATTTTTAGAACCAATTTTAATATGTTTAGCTGTTGTGCATAATTTGTTACGAAATTTTTAAGTGTATTTTAGACCTATGTTTGTGATTTTTTTCGGTAGAGCGAAAGTCAAAAACTCAGGATTCGAATATCTGTTGTCCCTCGAGAAAAGCCTCAAGATTGCTAATCAAATTTAAGGCAGCCGTATTCTGAGCTCACGTTGCCTTAAGCAGTTGCAAGGCAAATTCGTAAGCCTTTCTGGGACGTGGACACAAGTTAGGAGCCGTTGCACATGTGTGCCAACTTCGATTTACGGTCGCAATACAATGTCCTTTCTTACTTATTGAACGAGGGAGAGAATTAAGTTCTCCGTTTCGCCTTGAGCAATTATTTCGTATATCCGGCGTCTGCCCGGCTGTCTTCCTCTATAGGTTAGACATACATTATTTGTAACAGATTTTTTTTTTTTTTTTAATAAAGTTAAAATAAATAAATAACCACTAGTAAATAACTTGTCAACTTATATAATATTATAGACTAGTAACAAAAAATGTGGTAAATTGCGGATAAATAGAGGTCTATCAAAATGTTGTTTAGTCATAATAAGGACCGCTATTCTACCCGTGATATTTGATGTGAGAGAAATATATATCCCATATTATTTGTTTCTTTTTTAAAAAATCAGAATGACAGAGACATCAAAGTGGGAAACTGTGAGAGTTTTCCTTTATAAAATGCATATTTAGCCAAATGCGCCAGAAGAAAGAGGGTGGTTTTTTGGCACATTCTGCAGCTTGATGTGTGATTGGACGTATGTAATATTTGTAAAAAAAGCCCCTGGGCGAACACAGCCACACTGGGCCCACAGAAGCAGCCAAGCCAGACTCAACAAATACACCACGATTCAACAAACTCTGCAACTTATTTGGTTCTTCTAGTATGGTACGGTTTTGGGATTACGGCGCGCGAAGCGCACATCAACCGTTTCGAATACGACAGTATACGCTGCTAGCACCCTGAGTCCACAAACCTGATTCGATACCTTGGTGTATCTTAGTGTATCTTTAAATGCACATTTTTTTTTTATTTGTGCGCGATTTTGCATTTTTACCTCAACGACTTTATGCGCCATCTACAGTGTGATCGAGGTTTGAATGCACGTTATTAAATTTATAGCCGTCCATGGCTAAAGGGTCCTTATGGCAGGTATTGAGTTAAGTATAGATCCCAAATCTACGTTAAATGATCTATCTAATACAAAAATATTCATGACCCTAAGTCCCATATTTAAAAAAAAAAACATCAGACCTACACATCGTCGCTACTTTGAAAAAATCTCGTATCGGATTTTTTCGTTTATTTACTCATTAAACTTATAAAAAAACATCTCGTATGCTGCACAAACTCCAACGTCGATAAATCGACTAAATAATATGTAATCGTTAGTTCAAAAATATCGTAACTAAAAAAAATATCGTCACTACTTTGAAAAAAACTCGTATCTGATTTATTTTTAATTTTTTCGTTTTACTTTCTCATAAAAAACGGTACCTATAATAATTGTATTGTGTGTATTTTTATTAATTTCTTGTACGTCAGGTTTTAGTACCCATAAAGATAAAGTGTTTCTATTAGACCCGGAAAGAGAGCAGGTGACCCACGTGTGTTATCTAACACATCTTTGAGGGCTTTAAAATATAGGTACACCTCACAGTCCGATTGAGTTTAAACTTCGCTTTGATGACATCTACCTCAAAGATTCAATGATAGTTCAGAACATCAAGCGATTCCTCAGCTATATTCTGGCCACGTAGCATGGATGGCCTGGCCTTATCAAGTGATAAGTGACAAGATAAGAGCGTCGTCTCGTTCTATCGAACGGTGTCAGCCAGGGACGGATGCTCTATCTTGTCACTTACCGCGCGATAAGGCCAACCAGGCATCCATGCTACGGGGCCAGGTTCGATAATTATATAGAATTTATTTGTCGATTCAGTTTTTGGAAATTGTTCAAGAGCCACTTTTATATAAGTTTACTTCAAATTTTCATGTTTGATAGGTACAAGCTTCGCTGATTGTATCGGGGCCAGGACCCATAATAATTCGCGCTGATCCGTATTTTATTACGGACACACGTTATTATTTAAGTTCGTCTATTGTTACCTACTCTACGAGAGTCTACTTGGTTAATTTAATAAACATAAAACATACATTTTGTTTCATTTTGTACCATAAAATGTAAAGCAAAATTTTCGTAACTCAACAACTTTCAGTCAATATAAGAACAAAAATCTTGTATCTTACGAATAACTGTAAGTTTATTAAAACGTGTTTGCGTGAGTTATTCGAATATTTGTAAAATTAATGACTAGCTATCAAAGTATCTCATGAAACTAACAGGAACTTATTTGATCCATCACAATAATTTACAGGATGTTTCTTGTTCCTCCTAGAAACTTGGTGATTTTCAGATACGAGATTTTTTCAAAGTAGCGACGACATGTTAAAATTGCACTTTTGAGAAATTGTTAAAACTATTTATTAAAGTAGTCATGTAATTTATTTTCACACGTAAACTTCACCTATCTTATTATTATTACCCTTTTTCATCAAATAATGTTGTATCTTGCTAATACATTTGGGTATTACGAAGAATAGTATAAATATGATGTAAATAAGACTAGTGTAAAATATTTAAAAAAACCTATTGCGGTCATTTAATTTAGGGTGACCCGAAACTTTTGCTCTTGAGTGTATTATAAATTCTAGACTACATAAAGTCCCTATGAAATAAAAAAAACACCTCTCTTTTTCTAACCTACCTACCCAACGAAAAATGTTTTTTCTTGAAATAATAAGCATTTATGCATGACACCCCGTATTACGGTTTATTTCAGTCATTTGTTTATGTAATCAATCTGGCATATTACATCACATTTAAGACTCTTATTATCT
The DNA here is from genome assembly GCA_963854355.1 of Epinotia brunnichana. Taxonomy (NCBI): domain Eukaryota; kingdom Metazoa; phylum Arthropoda; class Insecta; order Lepidoptera; family Tortricidae; genus Epinotia; species Epinotia brunnichana. The sequence goes on from OY977946.1 coordinate 10,596,598, forward strand.
AAATATATATAAAAGAAGACTTCCTGACAGATCATCAACTCACAGCCGAAACTACTGGAACTAGAAACTTGAAATTTACACCCATACTACCTTTTATAACGTAGGCGACGGATAAGAAGGGATTTTTGGAAATTCCACCCCTAAAGGGGTTAAATAGGGGTGCAAAGTTTGTATGGAGGAAACTTTATTTTTTGAGCTGGAGTCTTCAAACTTTGTGGAAAGATTACTTTATAGAATAAAAATAAAGTACTTTCAGCGTTTTGGAAAATTCTACCCCTAAGGGGGCTAAAAAGGGTTGCAAAATTTGTATGGGGAAACTCTTTTTTGAGATAGAAGCTTAAAAGTTTGTAGAAAGGTTACTTATTGAAATACAAAAAAACAACTTTCAGCGTTTTAGAAAATTCCACCCCTAAAGAGGTTAAAAGGGGGTGCAACATTTGAATGGAGGAAACATTTTTTTTTTAGCTAGAGAATTCAAACATTGTAGAAAGCTTACTTATTGGAATCAAAATAAAGTACTTTCGGCGTTTTGGAAAATTCCACCCCTAAGGGGGTTAAAAATCGTTGCAAAGTTTGTATGAGGGAAATTCTTTTGTGAGATACAAGGTTAAACATTGGTAGAGATAATACTTATTGAAATACAAAAAAGAACTTTCAGCGTTTTATAAAATTCCAACCCTAAGGGGGTTAAAAGGGAGTGCAACATTTGTATGGAGGCAACGTTTTTTTTAGCAAGAGACTTAAAACTTTGTAGAAAGCTTTCTTATTAGAATAAAAATAAAGGGCTTTCAGCGTTTTGGAAAATTCTATCCCTAAGGGGGTTCAGATACGTTGCATAGTTTGTATGAGGGAAATTCTTTTTTGAAATATAAGGTTAAACATTTGTAGAAAGATAACTTATTGAAATACAAAAAAGAATTTTCAGCGTTTCAGAAAATTCCACTCCTAAGGGGGTTAGGAGTGCAACATTTGTATGGAGGCAACGTTTTTATTTAGCAAAAGACTTAAAATTTTGTAAATAGCTTACTTATTAGAATAATATTAAAGTACTTTCTGCGTTTTGAAAAATTCTACCACCAAGGGGTTTAAAAAAGGTTGCAAAGTTTATATGGGGGAAACTCTTTTTTGAGATAGATAGAAGCTTAAAAGTTTGGCGATTTAGCAAATTCCGCCCCTAAGGGGGTTAAAAGGGGGTGCAACATTTATATGGAGGTAACATGTTTTTTTAGGTAGAGACTTAAAACTTTTTAGAAAGCTTACTTATTAGAACAAAAATAAAGTACTTTCAGCTTTTTGGAAAATTTCACCCTTAAGGGGGTTAAAATACGTTGCAAAGTTTTGTATGAGAGAAATTCTTTTTTGAGATAATAAGCTTAATCGTTTGTAGAAAGATTACTTATTGAAATACAAAAAATTACTTTCAACGTTTTAGAAAATTCCACCCCTAAGGGGGTTAAAAGGGAGTGCAACACTTGTATGGAGGCAACGTTTAATAATAGTTCGTTAACAGGGGGTTCAAAGTTGGCATGAAGAGTCAGAAAATTTTAAAGTATGAGATTTTTATATTCGATCTTAGCCTGTTTATTAAAAGACTACAAAACTTATTTGAGAGTTTTTTGAAATTCAACCTCCAAAGGGGATTATAAGGGTGTTCTAAGTTTGTATGGAGAGCAAGTAATTTATAAAGTAAGGGATTTGTAACTTCGGTTGTAGACTGTTTGCTGAAAGACTACAAAACTTATATCAGCGTTTTTTTTTTAACTTATCGCCAAAGAAGGTTAAAAGGGGGTTCAAAGTTTGTATAGAGAGCAAGATATTTTTATTAAAGTAAGAAATTTGTAAATACGGTTTCAGACTTATACTATGAGGGTTCAAAGAGGGTTCTAAGTTTGTATAGAGAGAAAGACATTTTGAAGGTAAGAGATTTGTAACTTCGGTTTTAGACTGTTTACTAAAAGACTACAAAACTAATTTCAATGTTTTTTTTAATTAATTACTTAAACAAACATTTATATGATAACATGTTCTACGCGGTTCCTGACTGATCATCAACGCACAGCCGAAACTACTGGATCTAGAAACTTGAAATTTACACCTATACTACCTTTTATAACGTAGGCGACGGATAAGAAGGGATTTTGAGAAATTCTACCCCTAAAGGGGTTAAATAGGGGTGCAAAGTTTGTATGGGAGAAACTTTATTTTTTGAGCTGGAGTCTTCAAACTTTGTCTTAAGATTACTATATAGAATACAACTAAAGTACTTTCAGCGTTTTGGAAAATTCTACCCCACAGGGGGCTAAAAATCTTTTTTGAGATAGAAGCTTAAAAGTTTGAGATACAAGGTTAAACATTGGTAGAGATAATACTTATTGAAATACAAAAAAGAACTTTCAGCGTTTTATAAAATTCCACCCTTAAGGGGGTTAAAAGGGGGTGCAACATTTGTAAAGAGGAAACGTGTTTTTTTAGCTAGAGAATTAAACCTTTGTAGAAAGCTTACTTATTAGAATAAAAATAAAGTACTTCCAGCGTTTTGGAAAATTCTACCCCTAAGGGGGTTAAAAATCATTGCAAAGTTTGTATGAGGGAAATTCTTTTTTGAGATACAAGGTTAAACGTTTGTAGAAAGATTACATATTGAAATACAAAAAAAAACTTTTAGTGTTTTGGAAAATTCCATCCCTAAGAGGGCTAAAAAGGGTTGCAAGGTTTGTATGAGGGAAACTCTTTTTTGAGATAGAAGCTTAAAAGTTTGTAGAAAGATTACTTATTGAAATACAAAAAAAACACTTTTAGCGTTTTAGAAAATTCCACCCCTAAGGGGGTTAAAAGGAACATTTGTATCGAGGGAACATGTTTTTTTAGCTAGAGACTTAAACCTGTGGAGAAAGCTTACTTATTAGAATAAAAATAAAAAAAATCCAGCGTTTTGGAAAACTCCACCCCTAAGTGGGTTAAAAATCATTGCAAAGTTTGTATGAGGGAAATTATTTTTTGAGATACAAGGCTAAACGTTTGTAAAAAGATTACTTATTGAAATACAAAAAAGAACTTTCAGTGTTTTAGAAAATTCCACCCCTAAGGGGGTTAAAAGGGAGTGCAACATTTGTATCGAGGCAACGTTTTTTTAGCAAGAGACTTAAACCTTTGTGGAAAGCTTACTAACCAGAATAAAAATAAAGAACTTTCAGCGTTTTGGAAAATTCCACCCCTAATGGGTTAAAAACGGTTGCAAAGTTTGTATGAGGGAAACTCTTTTTTGAGATAGAAGCTTAAAAGTTGTAAAAAGATTACTTATTGAAATAAAAAAAACACTTTCAAGGGTTTGAAAAAAATCCACCCCTAAGGGGGTTAACATAGGTTTCTAAGTTTGTACCAGGGAAACTTTTTTTTGAGATAGAAGCTTAAAAGTTTGTAGAAAGATGACTTTCTGAAATAAAAAATCACTTTTAGTGGTTTAGAAAATTCCGCGCCTAAGGATGTTAAAAGGTGGTGCAACATTTTTATGGAGGAGGTAACATGTTTTTTTAGCTAGAGACTTAAAACTTTGTAGAGAGCTTACTTAGAATAAAAATAAAGTGCTTTCAGCGTTTTGGAAAATTCCACCCCTAAGGGTTGTTAAAATCGTTGCCAAGTTTGTATGAGGGAAATTATTTTTGGAGCTACAAGGTTAAACGTTTGGAGAAAGATTACCTACTTATTGAAATACAAAAAATAACTTTCAGCGTTTTAGAAAATTCCACCCCTAAGTAAGAGTTAAAAGGGAGTGCAACATTTGTATGGAGGCAACGTTCTTTTTTAGCAAGAGACTTTAAACTTTGTAGATAGCTAATAAGTATATTGGAATATAAATAAAGTACTTTCAGCGTGTTGATAAATTCCACCCCTGAGGGGGTTACTAAGGATTGCAAAGTTTGTATGAGGGAAACTCTTTTTTGAGATAGAAGCTTAAAAGTTGTAAAAAGATTACTTATTGAAATAAAAAAAACACTTTCAAGGGTTTGAAAAAAATCCACCCCTAAGGGGGTTAACATAGGTTTCTAAGTTTGTACCAGGGAAACTTTTTTTTGAGATAGAAGCTTAAAAGTTTGTAGAAAGATGACTTTCTGAAATAAAAAATCACTTTTAGCGGTTTAGAAAATTCCGCGCCTAAGGATGTTAAAGGGGGTGCAACATTTTTATGGAGGAGGTAACATGTTTTTTTAGCTAGAGACTTAAAACTTTGTAGAGAGCTTACTTAGAATAAAAATAAAGTGCTTTCAGCGTTTTGGAAAATTCCACCCCTAAGGGTTGTTAAAATCGTTGCCAAGTTTGTATGAGGGAATAGTATATTACTGCAGAGGCCGGGAAAAGTCATTTCGTGGATGAGTATGGTTTTGAAGGACGAGGCATAGCCGAGTCCTTCAATAGATACGAATCCACGAAATGACATTCCTGCCGAGGCCTGTATACTGCTTTTCTCCAAATATGCGAGGAAATAAAACAAAATCTTAAAAGGTTATATTTATTTCGCACATGTTTATATAACAATCTACCTACAATCTAAACAAATTCAACACTTTAATAGTAATAAAAATAAACCTTATGTCAGGAGTTTTAATTGAATGTTATAGATACATTATTCATATTAGGGCAGTTCGTGAAAGACAGAGTTATATTTTTCCCCGGAACGCTTATGTTGGTTTGAATATTTTCTTGATTAGAAGTTGTTGTTGATTGTGTGTTAGAATGCTGCGGATTAGGTGATAAGGGAGCAGAATCTATGCGGGAGGTGGATGGTTTCGGACTTGATATTTTATTACATTGATGATTCGATGTAGATGGCTGAGATTCTGTTTGAAGGGTGATAGTTTGATTAATTTTTTCGGATATGTTCTTTTTGTTTTGCACCGATTCTTCAATATAGCTCTCGGCTACTGCGTCAGATTTCCAACCACCGTGCCTCTTTATGGTTGTTAAATTTGCCCCGGAGTCAGCTAGCAAGGTGGCCGATGACCGCCGAAAGCAATGGCCTGTGTAGCAATCGCTGTCAGCTAAATTTAAGTAGCTTGCGATTTGTGTTGGCATTTTCGCCATTGCATGCCGTCCAATTACTTGATTGACACACTTCCCATTTTTATAATTTATAAAAAATCTGTCCGAATTGGTACTTTTGGGACGAAGTAATTGGTATTTTTTTACAACTGGCACAAACTCATTTGGAATAACGAACATGCGGTCGATTTTAGTTTTTGTGTCCCGTAGTTTTACCAGAAGTATATCATCATGGCACGTTATGTCGTTTACTGTTAAATTAGTCAACTCGATCATTCGGCATGCACCGTTGACGCCTAAAATGAGAGCAACCTGAAACAAATAAATAATAATGTTAACATACGACGGATAGAGTCCAAATATGGAAAATAATATTTAAGTCAGTTATACAATATTATGTTTACCTTTATTGCTAGGAAAATCTCATCTGGAGCTTCATTTAAGAATATTGTGATATCCTCATTGGTAAGAATCTTCGATTTCTTGCTTTTGAAACCGGATGATTTCCGTTTCAAAAATGACAATAAGTTCGCGTAGTTCTTAATGTTTATATTATATTTTAGTTGTATAGTACTTTTCAGCATTGAGTACATTGCCCACAGAGTAGAAGGTTTTTTATCTTTTGCAAGTTCGTTAAAATACGCCAAAATAACATTTTCCGACAACGAACTGGTATTTTTCTTCTTTCGCCAGGAATTGAAATTTGCGAACGTTCTTAAATATTTTTCTTCGGATTTAGGCGGAAGCAAGTTAGCTCTCGCCAACTTTGCCTCTGCTGCTAATTCTGGTGGTGTACCCATTGGGATATCTTCGTCACTATTTGTAGAACTCATTTTATTTTCGTAAAAATAACACGGCAGAAAATCTTTGACAAAATGAATTCCAGTTTCCCGCCTAATTTTTTTTTAAGGATATTAAAGTTTAAAGTATTGGGTCCGAATTGTATATTTGATTCCACATAAAACATAGCAATGAAAATAAATAAAAGAAAACTTATAGTATTAGTAAATATAAATATAGGCATTATTACATTTAGTTAAATCGACAATCCCTAAACGCATTAGACATTTAAAAAAACTATACATTTGTTACAAAATATTTATCAGTCCGAGAAAATAATTAAGTCTAAAAAAACTGTCTTATGATTTGGACACAATTATTATTCTATCTATGTCGGTTTTTGTACGTGACTATTGGACAATTGGCTGTATGGTGAATTTGTAGTCTTGCATGAAATTAAAAGTAAGTAACCTGCACAATAATATTTACTTCCCGGGCATGTCCGGGAAGTATTTCCATTTTTTTTAATTTATTATCTCATCAATGCATATAACGATAAACTTCGAGGTGTGTTTTTACTCCATTAATGGAAACATTTCCGAGTAAGTTGGAGAAAATTATTTTTGGAGCTACAAGGTTAAACGTTTGGAGAAAGATTACCTACTTATTGAAATACAAAAAAGAACTTTCAGCGTTTTAGAAAATTCCACCCCTAAGTAAGAGTTAAAAGGGAGTGCAACATTTGTATGGAGGCAACGTTCTTTTTTAGCAAGAGACTTTAAACTTTGTAGATAGCTAATAAGCATATTGGAATATAAATAAAGTACTTTCAGCGTGTTGATAAATTCCACCCCTGAGGGGGTTACTAAGGGTTGCAAAGTTTGTATGAGGGAAACTCTTTTTTGAGATAGAAGCTTAAAACTTTGTAGAAAGCTTACAAATAAAGTACTTCCAGCGTTTTGGAAAATTCCACCCCTTAAGGGATTAAAAAGGGTGCAAGATTCGTATGGGAAACACTTTAATTGAGCTTAGATACTTGATAGTTTATAGAAAAAATGCTTATTACAATAATAAAACTCTTCTACTTATTTTTTCCTTGAAAAGCGTTCATAGGGGGTTCAAAGTTGGTATGAAGAGTCAGAAAATTTTAAAGTATGAGGTTTGTAACTTCGATCCTAGCCTGTTTGTTAAAAGACTACAAAACTTATTTCAGCGTTTTTTTTAATTTATCGCCTAAGAAGGTTAAAAGGGGGTTCGAAGTTTATGTAGAGAGCAAGACATTTTTAAAGTAAGAAATTTGTAACTTCGGTTTCAGACTTATACTATGAGGGTTCAAAGAGGGTTCTAAGTTTGTATAGAGAGCAAGACAATTTGAAGGTAAGATATTTGTAACTTCGGTTTTAGACTGTTTACTAAAAGACTACAAAACTAATTTCAATGTTTTTTTTTTTAATTCATTCCTTAAACAAACATTTAGACGATAACATGTTCTACGCGGACGAAGTCGCGGGCAACAGCTAGTCTAGGATAACTGAACAGCCTTTTTGAGATCCGACGAATGAAAGTCCTAATTATGTGTCCTGAGGTGCAACAAGAGAAACTGGACTTTCTAAACATGAGGGTAAGGAGGAAATTGAGTCGTTTGCGAAGGGCATTCCATCCATTTTATTGACGTGGCTTTGCTTTTGTATCTTTTTGTTTTTCTGGAGCGCCTTTGACACACAGACTGCAGAGACGAGTAACGTAAAAAAATCTTTCAAGTATTTTAAATACAATAATCAGACAAAGCTTAACAAAACATCAATTTATATTACAGATCTTCAGAATGAAGATCTGATAGCGTAAGTATATGTCCTATTAGGTATTACCAGATTAAATGTAAATCTATATTAAATTAACCTAATGCATTTTATATGATCTAGAGTTAAATATAAACACGATGCAATGGAATGTGCACCCATATTTCAGCAAGCGGACGACCTTATAGCCGTTGGCACTTATTTATAGGAGCGGGCATATCGGTGCCCTTTTAAACCAACTTTATAAAAAAGGAGGAGTTTCTTAATTCGGTTGTATTTGTTTAATTATTATTATTTTTTATAAGGGGGCACACTTATTATATTATAACATTTTATTTCTTTAACTACCTGTGTATATAAAATATAAACAGTTTCCTCACTTACGTTTTGTGGTTAGGACGGCGAATGAGACAATTTCCTTGATCCCTCTCATATTACATAAAAATATCATAAAAATCCGTGGTAAACTGACACTGGCAATGATATTGACAGCTGCAGCAGCTATATTGGTCATTGCCAGGGTCAGATATTTAAAATATTTTTTGTAATATGAGCCGGATCAAGGAAAGTGTCTCATTCGCCGTCCTAACCACAAAACGTAAGTGAGGAAACTGTTTATATTTTTCAAAAATAATTGACGCAGCTGACAAGTCTGCAACTTTTTTCTGGTGCTAAGGAAGGTTATTCTTATCACCAAAAAATTATCAGGCATTTCTAAAATTTTCATTCATTCCCCATTGCGCTGCATGTAGAATTTATTATAATAATTGTACTTCTTTCCCGCTCACAGGACAATGATGTCCCGGACCTTTGGGAGGCGAGCGTGGGGCTTGGTACCAACAAAGTACCAACTGAGCCAACACTCAGAGGCCCTTGTGACAATTTAATGAAAATGCAAGGAGTACACCGAGCGGATGCTGTCCCTGCCCGTGTCATGACATCACCCGCTGGGGTGCATAGTGACTATTGCTGGTTGATGGAATCTAAATAAAACGGGTTATTGGGTGAAAAAGATGGACAAGTGGCTGGGCTATTGGATGAAAATTATTTATTTATGCTATTTTGGTTACTATCCTAATTTGTCGTGTGTAGCCATTCACAGCGAAGGTTCCCATAAGGCAAGCTCAGGGTTTTAATGAGCTTAAGATGATACCCACTGAAATTGCGGGCTCCATACACGGAACATATCGTCAGATGAGATTCGTCTGCCAAAATCGTTAAGTGAAGATGAGATGGGCAGTTTATATACTGACATTTGATGTCGAAAGGCTGTTGTACTTTATAAAAGTAGCATCTTATACTTCAGTTACACCATGAGGGCTTTTAAAGTCGAGTACTGCGTTTAAAGCCACTATGTCAGTCCGACTTCAGGATCAGAGCTCGAAGCCTATTCCGCTGCAGCGGGGTGTCAGACAAGGCGATGTTACAGTGGCCGGGGCACATTGCACGTAGAACCGATGGCCATTGGGGCGGAAAGGTTCTCGAATGGCGACCACGTACTGGAAGGTGCGGCGTGGGTGGACTGATGACCTGGTAAAGGTTGCGGGGGTCCGCTGGATGCGGGTGGCGCAGGACCGGCCATTGTGGCACTCTTTGGGAGATGCCTATGTCCAGCAGTAGACGTCTTTCAGCTGATATATGATGGTGATGATGATGACTGCATTTAAGCATTTTTAGCAATCAGTAAGACTGATACCGTAAGTAATCAAAGGGCTACTCGTACAAGTTAAGGTATGGTTACATTTGCATATTATGTGTAAAACTATTCCAGATAATTCTTATAACAGATATAACGTTTTGATAGACAAACTAACGAAGTTTGTCCTAGTTAAAATACATCATTTTGTACACAAAAAAGTCTGACGACAAAAAAGTATTACCTGTTAAAAATTAACTTGCATTGTACACATACATTTCCAGTAGACTAAATATCGAAGTACCTTTATCTTTTAAGTAAAATCATATAGGTATATTTAAAAGTACATAACCAAAATTGGATAATCCTCCCGTTCGCGCGATCTTAGATATCAGATTACGCATCGGCTGGAGCGGACAATAGGGAACATTACGCAAAACTCTTCGTAGGTGGCGACACTAGCAGCGTTGACATTGTATCTCGTTCCCACTTGCGGTATTGTCTATGCAAGCATCTTTGTCACTCATTTGACAATCAATTGTGCATGACATATGTGTGTGAATCCCTATATTCCTATACTGTTTTACTATTAGTGGTAGTGCTGCCTCTGGCGGCAGAACATTGCAGTAATGTTCCCTATTGTTACCAAAGCTCGTGACAATATCAATCTGATTTGAATTTTGTTTACCCTACTTGAGTTAGTGCTATCGAAAGTCATGAATTTACCTCTTGGCTCTGAAGGTGGCCACTGACGAGCCTTCCAACAGTCCAAATGGCGTGGCTGCATTCCAAAATCGGTCCGTCAATGTCAAAAATGTAAACTGTTTTTAAAACGGCATCCTGATCGTGGCTTTCCACTTGAATTGGAATCCAGCACGCCACTCCATTTGGTCGTATCGGGCGTGGCGACTTTGGACTGACCGTCAATGCTAGAAACGTACACCAAACGTGCACCACGCCATCTCCAAACGCTCCGTGAATGTGCAAAACTACGTCCATTTTTATTAAGTCTCAAAGCATATTCGTCATTATCATCATTACGCATAACTGTAAATAGTCATACATTTATGCGCATAACGTTTTTTATCATAATTGTGTAATGCGCATAAATTTGATACTTTTTAATGGACACATTTACATTGGTAGGTCAAAGTACGAGTATAGGCGAGTAAGGGCGGTCAATATAAAAGTTTACAATCAAGTTATAATAACAAGTTTTTCCGATCTCTTTCAAGTTTTTACAAGCTTTATATTAACTTGCACTGTTCGTATGTATGTAAGTATATAAGTTGTCCCTCAAAATTTGCAATCCATTTTTCAGTCACTTCCCGTTATCCAATTGAGCTAAAATTTTGCAAGCATATGTATATCGCATGACAATGCAATATTATGATGACTTGAAGCTGATCTGATGCTGGAGATGGAAGGTGGCCATAGGAACTCCGCAATAAAACGACACAACCCCATCGAGTTTGGGCTCGATAGAATCTTCTCAATGAGTACTTGATGATAGTATGCAGAAAAGTACAGTCGACAGTAAAAGCTTGTACCAAAATGATTTTTTTACAGAAACTTATTCGAACAAAGCTCCCGCTTTCGTCTTCTAACCTATCCGCGATCCGAGTCGGTTTTGCCACTAAGTCCCTACGTGAAATGGATGTACTACGTATGAAACAGATCGATCGTCAGTGTGCTAAATAATTAGATGCCGTCCATTTGGATGAATACATTGTAACGGCATCCGTTTGGAAGGTTAGTCAGTTCAGTCACCACCTTTGCATTCAACGGTAATACACGCGTTGTCACCAAAAAATAATTCACTCCTGGAAGGTAATCGCATAACAAAAAGGATCTATTTTCATGTTGTAAAATATGAAAATGTCAGTTAGTTTATATACCTGAACGCTCGTACAAAAATTAACTCTGTTACAAAAACTGTATTTCCTGAAGTTTAAGTGTAATTTCTGGCGTTAAAATGCACTTCACTAAATGCGAAAATAAATAGTGTATTTTGGAAAACAGATATTTAACTATTAGGAACATTAGAGACAAAAACCAACCTAATTCATTGAATGACCTTTGCCATTTCAGTCGTAGTTATGCAGCCAATTAGTGATGAACTATCGCTTGGCTCCAGTTAAGCATATCATTGCCAATACTACTAGTAATAATGAGCTTAATGGCCAATCGGTGTTGAAGTATAGCTTCTTCTGTCCGATACCGATGACAAACTCCATGGCTTCTGGATATCTACGACATACTATAATTAAGTGGTGGAATAGAGTGGTCATTTAGGTTCAAAGGTTTTCGAGTCATTTCCGTAGAATCGGTGTTTTAGTTTTTGTACTGTTTATTTCTGTAGACGGTAATAAGTTGATTTTATTGGTTGTATCGGTACCCACATGACACATAATTTCTTCAATAATAACCACTACAAAACAAAAATAAAACAGATATTGTAAAATTATTATCACTGAATAATTGTTTACATAATCTTTTGTATTTTTAAATTTACTAGACATGGTGAGATAAATTATCTTAAATAATGATGTACCCAGCCTTTAATTGAAGTATAAAGTAGGTAGGTAAGGTAAACACAGGTATTTTCGCCATCAAACTTAAAAGTTTGGCGAGTATATAGTTGTAACATATCATGTAACTTGTATTTGGAAATAAAACTAAAAAAAAAAAAAAAAACCACCCCTTTAAGGCGATTTTCAAATTGACCTTACTAACCTATTTAAGTATAGGTACTGATCGCTACCACATGTACTGTTTTAATTTTATACGCTAGTGTTAAGTATAAAGATTACATTTATTCAGTCAAATATTATATGCCTATAAATAAAGTATTATCTTATTAAAAAATATATATAAGAAGTGACGAAGTCGATTGTTGCTATTACCGCCCCAAAATAACGGCTTTGATTCTATTAAGGATTTTTATGCTGCTATTACCGATCGCTACCCTACTAAAACTACGAGTATAAATTGTCTACATTTTATGAGTCGGTAATACATTGTCCTTACATATTGTATTACCGATACGAAACAATTACCGACCCATATAGGTTGGTAATAGCAAACATGAGAAGCTATTAATAAGCTAGTAATAGCTTCTCGTGGTTGCTATTACAGACTCATTTGGGTCGGTGGGTTGATGACATAAAAAAGAACGCGGGTCATTTCTGGATGAGACTAGCACGGGACCGGGATAATTGGCGTACGCGAAGAGAGGATTATGCTCAGCAGTGGGCGATTACAGGCTGAAAATGATGATGATGATGATGGGTCGGTACTAGCTTCTTATGGTTGCTATTACCGACACATATGGGTCAGTCATAGCTTCTTATGGCTGCTATTACTGACTTCTTAGATCGGCTTTGGGTCGGTAATACAATATGTAACGACAAACATAAAATGAATTACCGACTCATAAAAAGAAAGCAATTTTTTTTCAATTGACCTTTTGACTACAAAATCGATTGTTAGTGATTAATATAAAAAAAGGATTGAACAAAATAATAGGTATTTAAAAGAGAAACAGCTATTTACGAATGTTACTATAAAATATCGATCTCCCTAAAATATCATAATTTTGGTTAAATTGAGAACGCTAAAATAAGAAAACTAGACATCATTTATATGTCGCTAATAGATTTTTACAAAGACTGATAGTTTATATTCAATCTGGTCAAACACCTATGTTTTCATACAATATAATAACATAAAAGAAAGAAAAACTACACATTACTTTGCGGCCATTACCGACTCATGGGTCGTTAATTGCTGCCACAACAAAAACTGGCGAAGCTATCACCGTCTTTTTTAATTTATAGTTTAATCGGTTAAAATGGTACTTTTTAGGGTTCCGTACTCAAAGAGTAAAACGGGGCCCTCTTACTAAGACTCCGCTGTCCGTCCGTCCGTCCGTCCTTCCGTCTGTCTGTCACCAGGCTGTATCTCACTGATACCGTGATAGTTCCAGCTGAAATTTTCACAGATGATTTATTTATGTTGCCGCTATAACAACAAACACTTAAAAACACAGAATAAAATAGTTTTTTATAGATAATGGTACGGAACCCTTCGTGCGCGAGTCCGACTCGCACTTGGCCGGTTTTTTTAATAAAGTGTGGATATAATTAATAATACACGATATAGTAAAGGGTTCACAAATTCGTGTAAATGTCTTAAGCAGAAAAGTCACGTTCTTACTTGAAGGAACAGTACCTACGAGTAGTATAGCGGGACCTGCGTCCGCGCTTCCCCCGCAGGAACTGACGTGTTTTATCTGTTTTGCGCACTGCTACACACACTAAAGTAAAAGTATACGATGCTCAAGGAACAAGCGCGTGTATATCTTTCCCTACTTATAGCTAGAATAGTTCTGGAAATGTAAAGAAACGAATTACTATAATAGGTCGGTAATACCTTCCGATTTTTGATAGGTCGTTATTACCTGCGTTTACTTTAGGTACTTTTTAGATTTTTATACAGCGTTTATTTTTCTAAACTCATACGTTTTTATTAGCTCTGTATATTCGCATATCGCATATCTAGTATTATAAATTATTTAAAATATTGATTGTTCATGTTAAATTTATGTTATTTTCTTATTTCGTTGAAATAACCGTATCTATAAATTAATCAATATTCTATAAATTACATCAAATTTGGGTTTCACTTAAGTAAAACCTTTAAAAGTTATGATTCGGGCACTTCACATGAGTGTCACGTCGCGTCAGATTGCGGATTAGCCTAAGCTCACTCTATCGAGACCTTGGGAGTTCAGAGGCAGGGGAGGCGCGGCCAAGTTTAGCCCCTGTTATAAGTGATGGCGGATTTATTAAATAAACTCCCGACCGACCCGACACAACAAACATAGTTAACAATACATTAAAAACCATCTCGACACATGAAAAAAACCACACTCAAATCTGTTTATCCGTTTGGGAGCTACAGTGACACAGACAGACAGACACACAAATGCACTCGTAAAGATACCTACAGATGTTTTACTTTAAAATTACTCCTCATTTGCGTCGAGGGTTTAAATAGAAACAAGGTATTTAAAAACAAATACGTAGGTGTCACTGTTTCATTACCTCCCAAAAGTTTAAAATTACGGGTGTAATTATGTGTAAGGAGTTTTACTATCTAATTTAATTACCATATTTAAATTAGCTATGTATACAGTTAAGCAAACGTTGACGTAAACATTTTTGTATTGCGCTAAGAAATATTTTCAATAAAATTTCATGTAAAATGTAGCGGTTCTCAAAGATGCATTTATTTTACAGATTTAGGTACATGAATAAATTTAAGTTGGTTGGGTTCAATATAGTTTCTAATTACTTTGTCAATGTAGCTGCACTTACAGATACGGAAACCTGATATTATAGAAAAACAAATACTTTAATCAAAAACAATATTAAAGGGCCAGAGCATTATCTTTAATGAAACAGAAATCATCTTGAATTTTGACGTTGGGAACAAAGCTTGCATAATACAGTTTTACTTTATTCGAGGTAATTTAAAATGTTCCTAATCAATTTCTTGTTTCAAGAATATTTACCTCGAATCATGTTCTTAGGGTAAAAAAAAAAATTGTGTCCCCCTGAATTGAAAATATGAAAAAAGTCTAGGACATACTAGTGCTTATTAAACACTTTCAACAAAAATATTCTCAACAAGATCGGTTCAAAGGTGCCATACTTACCGAAAAGGACGCAAGTACCTCAATTTCCTATAAAGATAAGGACCATCTTAACTTACGGTATAGGATAGTGATTTTTAATGTGAACCACGTAAAAGCTACAGAACGGTGTGGTACGACTAAAACCTTTTGTGCGTCTTCCGCATCGCACTTGTTCGGTTTTTTCTGTGTAAGAGTCCCCGCTTCCACTTTACACTTGGCTCCTTCTAAAAGACAGGATGATGTGATCTCCGCTCATAGCAGTAACACCGCATCTCAGAATCCTCTGTTACTGGGGTTAAGTATACTTAACGGAATTTTGCATGCGTTGGTGCTTAATGCCAGCAATCTTGGTTGAAAATACGAATGTTTTCGCAAAAATAATTCTTTTAACCTTTTTGTATTTTTGCCCGACTATGGCAGAGGCGAAAGAAAGGGATGTGATTTTAGCAGTCGATGTTTGTATTTACATATATTTCACCGTAACGTTAAAGATACTGATGAGGAGTCAGTCGATTCGAAATGATGCTTCGGGTGGCATAGGCTACCTTTTGTATGAAAAAGAAAATCTTTTTTTTACAGTTACTTCTCCGTAGTCGCGTTACTGTCAACTATCTACAAATGATCTTTAAAATTGAACTAGAGTGTTATTTAATTTGCTGTGCGAATTTAAGACCACCTGCGGCCAATAAATTGCGGTAGTTGCGAACTGTAAAAACCGGCCAAGTGCGAGTTGGACTCGCGCACGAAGGGTTCCGTACCATTATCTGTAAAAACGGAAAAAAATCACGTTTGTTGTATGAGAGCCCATATTAAAAAAAAAAAATTTGGAATTAGTATTTGTTGTTATAGCGGCAACAGAAATACATAATCTGTGAAAATTTGAACTCTCTAGCTATCACGGGTCTTGAGACACATTATGAGCCTGGTGACACATTATCTATAAAAACGGCAAAAAAATCACGTTTTTTGTGTGGGAGCCCCTCTTAAAAAAATATTTTATTTTGTTTTTAGTATTTGTTATTATAGCGGCAGCAGAAATACAGAATCTGTGAAAATTTCAACTCTCTAGCTATCACGGTTCTTGAGATACAGCCTGGTGACAGACAGACGGACGGATGGATGGACGGACGGACGGACGGACAGCGAAGTCTTAGTAATAGGGTCCCGTTTTACTCTTTGATTACGAAACCCTAAAAACGGAACCCTTAAAGGATCACTTTGTTGTCCGTCTATCTGCATCTCAATACCTACCTTTTATCTCGGGAACACGTTGAGGTCAGGCAACGAATGCTCAAAAATAGATATAGAGGGAAATGCTTGACCACTATTACAGACATCGTAACTTTGTTTGGACTAGTCGGGTGATGAACATATGAAAAGTCTCCGTCCGTAGCCCTTGAGCCGGGAGGGAGTCAGGGTCCCATTTTGTGGTTTTTCACTTATATCTCGAAAACTATGTGTCCTAGCGACACGACATGACTATCCAATATGAAATGAGAGCTGATTAAATTTGCTAATAGTTTTATACCGTCTAGGTTTTCGATAACTTTTACAGTTTTTGAAATATCTAATAAGTATAGTCTAGTTTGTGTTCTTTATACTTCATTTACCGAGAATACAACATCTTCGGTGAAACTATGTCTGGTTTTACTTAGAACCTACAATTCATCCCTCTACAATCTCAACATAACTCATGGCGACCCTACCAGAGCACCAAGGAAAATGAAGCATACTGTGAAGCGAGAAATTAAGACGAAAAATTGAAACAGCTACAACGAGTGAACAGAAGAATGAAGTTACTGGAAGAGATAAAATAATGAAGAATTTCGTAACACGTTTTGTTTGAAGAAAGAAGATCCCATATTAAGGTGGTTCGATTGCCATACAAAGCATTACTGCCGTGCAGAACCTAAAGTGCAGTATCGGGCTAATTTGGGTTTTTTTGTTTTTTGATGATCTGTGATCAGTATTTCAAGATGCACATGTGTATCTAATCGGTATTTCATTTGGACAACTGGAACATGTAAAAAAAAATCTCCTAAAGTACAGTAATGGACTAGCGTAGAACACAAAATACTACTTAAACCGCAGTTAAAACGTCTACGGCTACGAATATTGGACCATTACCAACTAAAACGCAGTAGAATCGTAATTTATCAGATGTTTTAGCCTGTATCAACTCAAAAAGTTATTCGTGAAATACTAACTAAACTGCAGTATCAAAGTTTTGTTCCAAATTCTTCGTACTGTGTTTCGAATATCTTTGATTTTTAGACATAATTACTAACTAAAACGCAGTGAAAAGTATGTTACCTTACTTTAGTCGGTACCCTCCCTATTTAAATATTACTCTTATTGCCATCTAAAGTGCAGTAGCAAGCCGAGGTACTGCACTTTAGATGGTATTTTCAATGCATTTGTTTTTTGTCACTGTACTCGTGGACAGACAGTGTGTTTTTACAGCCTAAACCACAGTGTCTGGAGCTTAACTACTGGGTTTTAAATGGCATTTTGCTCGATTTTTTGTCCTGTTACTGTATTTAAAATAGGTTTTTGTAAAAAAAATACTGGGGCCTGTTTGCCAATTGATCAAATTATTTAATCGTCATCGAACCTACATTTGCTCAGTAAAAGTCGAGTCAATCACACCACATTAAGTGGCCGAAAATCGTCTAGCAAGATTGGAATATACTTGTTTTGTATTTATTTTTGGAGATAGTAAATTAATCACATACCTAGTTGTTGAAATCGTATGTAATCAATGTTTATTAAACATAATTATGTATGACAGTAATAAAAAAGACTACCTACTACTTCAGTATAATACATTATTCAGTCTTATGTAGCTAAATGGCACTTTTATCTTATTGTAACGGACAAACAAGACACGTTTTTAAACTGTCACTAATGAGATCGTAATTACGAATAAAATGGACGGCACACATATATTACCATTCAATGGGCTATTTGTAACAATACAACCTTCAACAATATACAAAATTTACTGCAAATAGAGCTTTTCCCAGTTAGAACAATGTGACTTCTAAACATAATGCCATTAGAATACTTGCGTAACCTCAGGGAATAAAGATATACCTTATAAAACAACTTAAAATTTTAGCTGGAATAATTTTATTAATTAATAATATGTATAAGCGAGGTACAAGAATCAAATTATTTTTGGAAAACTTACTTCTAAGCTGTTTTCTTAAAATAATTCACCAAAAAAACTTGACTGTGTCAGTTCAGGCAAATAAGATAAAGAAAAAATATTTAATTTAAAGATTGCGATCATTATTATTAGGGAATACCCCACGTAATGCGTTATCAGGTGCAGATGAGACAGATAAATGCCACCAATACACGAGCCGATTTTTGGGCATCAGTGAACCCTGCAGTTTCTTAAGACGGCATTGCTTCCTTACGGAACTGGAGCCAAGTTTTACTGGAGCATTTGAGATTATCACTATTTATTATGTAGGCTGGTCGTCTTAAACATGAAAATCACTAAATATAGGTCAGAAAAACTGCACCTCTTGATCTTTTGCTTGGTATCAGTTACTTAAGGAAGCAAAATCTTGATGCTCAAAAACTGGCTTGTGTTTTGTAGGCAATTACCTGTCTCATCTGCACCAGCAGGTCGACCACGTAACACATTGTACGCACGTCAGGTAGATCTAAATGTCATATTTTAAATGGAAAAATGACAGTTCGATTGTACTAACGCGCGTTTGGAACGTAACGTGATTACCCCTCTGACAACGGCAGTACGTGGGGTATTTCCTAATTATAATGATCACCATATTTAAATTTAAATACCTGTTTTTAGTTTTTCTTGTTTGCCTGAACTGACACAGTTAAACTTTCCAAGCCTTGACCAATTTTAATTCGTTTTATATTTAAAAGTTTTGGTGAAATATTTTACAAAACAGTTTAGAAGTAAGTTATTAAAAACAAATTTTATTCGTATACCTTATTACTATAATAAATTAATATAGCTAATCCCAGCTAAAATTTTAATTTGTTTTATAAGGGTATACACAGTATAATAAAGATATATCTTTATTCCCAGGGGTTACCAAAGTATTCTAATGTAATTATGTTTAGAAGTCACATTGTTCTAACTGGAAAAAGCTCTAGTTGTAGTAATTCTTGTATATTGTTGATTTTTTTATTGTTACTAATAGCCTAATGAATGGTTATATATGTGTGCCGTCCATTTTATTAGTAATTACGATCTTATTAGTTATAGTTTAATATCTGACAAAGTAACTGAATGGACAATAACAATAAGATTAGAGTGCTATTTTAAATAAAAATAAAATAAAATAAATAAAGTTTTATTTTCAGGCATTGACCACCCATATCAAGATCACATTCACATATACATTACAAACAAAGATTGTAAAAATAAAAGCATAAGATAAAATAATAAAATTAAAATTGCAAAAATACCTACTACTTTTTATTCTTGTTCTGGTGAACAGAAAGCCAGTACCTAAAGATAGAGGTATTCATATCGCGATATGCGTTTTCCACGATAGTGTTCCGTGAGCGTCGTATTCCCTCCCAGAAGGAGGCGATGCGGGCGCGGACCACGGCGAAGAAGTCGGGTATTCCGGCTTCTGCGAACATGGAGGAGGCACTGCACGAACGCGGCAGCCCCATCAGAATCCGAAATATATTATTATACTGAACCCTGATGGAGCTGTACGCTTTCCTGCTGTGCCTTACCCACAGTTGACAGGTGTAGAAGGAAAGACAGTATGCGTTGAATAACGTACACTTGACCTGCCTGCTACACCCGGCAAACCTTCGGGCAATCATGTTCCCTCGTACTGCCAGCGCCCTTCTTTCGCGCTCCATGTCCATGTCGTCCGTTAAGTCCTCGTTCAATATATGGCCCAGATATTTGAACTGCCGCACAACACGAACTGTTTCGCCATTCAGCCTTACCTCCGGTACATTATCCGGACCCCTTCCTGACTTAAAAACCATGAGTTCGGTCTTGGCCACGTTGTATATCAGCCCGTGCGAGTTTACATAACTCTCACAAACTGATACCAGCTTTCTTAGGCCCTTAATGGAGGGGCTCAGCAGCACCATATCGTCAGCGTAGCTGAGGCTGTTGACACAAACGTCACCCACGTGACAACCGATTCCAGTGCTCCTGAGCCTCCCCATCAAGTCGTTGACGTACAGGTTAAAGAGGTCCGGAGAAGTAAGCCCGCCCTGGCGAACCCCGCATTCTAATACATAACTATTAGAAGTCGTGTCGCCCCATTTCACACAATTTGTTTGGTTTCCGTACCAGTACTCGAACACCCGTACCAAGCTTTCAGGGACAGCAGAGCCGCGCATTTTGCCCCACAGAATTTCATAATTCACAAGGTCAAATGCTCGGCTCAGGTCGAGAAAGCACGCGTAGACCGATGTGCCGTTAGTCACATAGTGGTTCACGCAGTGCTTTAGACTTAAAATAGCCGAATCGGTCGAGAGACCAGGACGGAAACCAAACTGCGCATCATCAATGCTGATGGCCTTGAGCAGCTCGGGCTGTAACAGCCGTTCAAATATCTTACCTACTACCGTACCTAATGAGATAGGTCGGTAATTGGATGACGATGAGAGATCTCCTGTCCTATTCTTGACTATCGGGACAACAATGGTTCGAATCATATCTGGAGGGAGATAGGCATATCGCGTGCATAGATTGAATAGAGTACTAAGCTTGTTATATATTGCGTCACCTGCATACAGTATATGCTCAAGACTGAGGTCATCATGACCGGGCGATTTCCCACGTGTCATGCACTCAACCACTTTCGCGATTTCTTCAGAAGAGAAACGAATAGGGTTCGGTGGTTGAGCTACAGTGCGCATTTGACGCATATCATTGAGCATACACTGCGATACAGGCCGCGGAGAAATTTTGAACCTATCACTGAAGATACTGGCTATCTGCGCTGGCTGCTGTAAACCGTCAACGCTCACTGGTAAGGCTTGTTTAAAGTTGAGTTTCTTCATTTGATTCCAAAACTTTACAAAGTTTTTACTTTTTCTAGAGGCTGCTAAAATATCAAATTTTATTTTTTCTTCATTGTCCTGACACCAGCGCAGTTTATTTTTAAAAGCCCTTCGGCTCGCGCGCATGCTGTCGAGTAACGGACCCGAGGACGGCCTACCGGCAACCAGCCAGCAGTTAAAGTGCAACCTAAAACTACTATGGCTTTCCTTCAGGTGGAAATTCCACCCTGGTACCTGTCTGCTCTTACCAGACCGACAGCATTTTGTTTTCATAGCACCTTTTGTTAAAATGGATACAATATTCGCATACAAATTATTTATGTGTGTAAAATGGTCATTTAAATATTTACAGGTACTGAAAGTATCACAGTCATTTACGTCATTACAAAAATCACACATAAGAATATCATTAACTTTAGACAAAAACATATCACAGAAAGACATATATGCACTTATTTGCTTACGGTCTCTAACGCCCCAGCGTACGCCCTCCCTCCCCTTGTCACGTCTGGTGGTGTAGTGTTTTTTTGCGAGGTCTAGATCACATACTATGCGCAAGGGAAAATGGTCCGACCACGATACATCATCTATGATATTTATAGAAATTATAGTGTCCCATGCGGCTTTTGTACTAACGCAGTGATCCAACCACCGGTGCGCGTCATTTGCATCACTTATGAATGTAAACGACCCCGAATCTAGACCAAGTTTTTCGACGTCCGCGCACAGCCATTCTTCTTCCGCACAGAAACTAAAGAGCTCTCGGCCGAATCTCGCGCTCGGGTGAGCGTTGAAATCTCCCAGGAGAAAAGCAACCTGTACATCACTCTCTTCTATTATCGCACTTGCGGCGGCGAGACATGCGGTGAATTTTAACAGTACATAAGAATAAATAGTAGCATTATACTGAAGTAGTCGTCATTTTTTATTAGTAGGGTTATTTTATTATGTGTAATAAACATTGTTTGCTTACAATTTCACGAAATATGTGTTTTATTTAGGATCTCCAATAATAAATCACAAATAAGTTTATTTAAATCTTGCTAGTCGTTTTTCTCCCACTTAAAGAAGCCTGATTGACTTGACATTTACTGAGCATATGTAGTTTTGAAGACAATTAAATATTAAATCATTTTATTGGCAAAAAGGCTTCAGTCATACTTTTTTTTACAAAAACCTGTTTTAAATGCAGTAACGGATGTTCGTAGCAATAAAAATCAAGCAAAATACCGTTTAAAACGCACTAGTATAGCTCCGCGTACTGTGGTTTAAACGGTAATTCATCACTTGTCTGTGTAAGTGAATGCAAAACATGGACAGTAACTCGACTTTTCACTGTGTTTTATGCGGTATTTCTTTTGGTTTTGCCTGTCTCAAAGAGTGCAGTACGAGCTTGAAATTTTGAAAAAGCCTCATAATTAATTTCAGTGTACACTGAAACCATTGTTTTTAACGTCATCGTATTCTATGTGTTGAGCGCTTTCCATGACAATAAATTATAAGTATATACCGCTTGAACGAACGGAAATAAACTACTTTTAAAGTGTTTTTTGCGTTTATCTCGAAATGGACTTTTTCGAGTTACTGCACTTTAGGTTCTGCACGGCAGATTATTTGACATTCGCAGGCTAACGGCGTGATATTTTAAGAAACTTATGTAACAAACTTTCATCAATTGGCATCCCATTTGCGCCAAATTCCCCCTTTCCTAGAATAAACTTGTATAAACTAGATTAATTTGAAAAAAATAGTTTTCCCAAAATATCACGTGACAAACCAATTTCTCAAATTAATCTAGTTTATACAAGTTTATTCTAGGAAAGGGGGAATTTGGCGCTAATGGGAAGCCAATTTATGAAAGTTTGTTACATAAGTTTCTTAAAATATCACGCCGTTAGCCTACGAATGTCAAATAACGTTTTGTATGGCAATCGAACCACCTTAAGAAGACGCAAGAAAGTTAAGAAGATTCAAGAAAATTATTGAAGAAGAAACTTGAAAAAATATTACGAAGATCAGTATAAAAAGAAGAGCGTTGTCCAGGGTTTCCCGGCTCGCAAAACAAGAGGTGTCCAGGGTTATCCCGGCCCATTTCAAGCGGTGTCCAGGGTTATCCCGGCCCATGTTCCGGGGTGTCCAGGGTAAGCCCGGCCCATCATCGAGAGCAGTAGCAGCCTCAGAGCCACATGCAGCCACATCGAGTTCCACGAGCCAGCGACACGTGCCGGCCGCGCCGACGTCGTCGAGCAGCGTCAGCATGACCTACTTACCGCGGTACATTGCCCGTTTTTAATGTAAGTTTTTATACAGATTATTATTGTAATGTAATTGAATTATTTAGATAGGTACGAGATTTAATGTTATAGCCATTTCGCAATTGTTGGGCTTGTAGTATGTTACTAGAACTATAGAGTTTACGTGATCAATTGAATAAATTAAAGGAGAATATTGTTAAGTTAGGCCCAGAGAGGCGACAGAAAGAAATCGGTAGAAAGAAATTAGACGAGTCAAGTCAGTTAGTTAGCCAAGCTGCGGATATTGTGTCTCTATTAAAAGAACAAAAATTAAAGTTAAGACCTTCGGAAATACAGTTAAATAATTCATTAGTAGACGAAATTGAAGAAACTTATATTAGGAAGAGGTTTTAATACATATACCAAATTTCATGTTTCTATGTTAAATAGATTTTGAGTTATATTGGAGTCAAAAGTGGCTCCAAATGATTCGTGTAAATATACACTAGGCTGCTGCGTCGCCAGTTCCTTTTGGCTTTGAACTTGGCTGGACACGCTGCCGCGTGTCTATAGATATTTATTCGATTATTTCGTGTCCAAAGTGCAGTTCACCTAAGAAAACATGAAAATTGGTTTTATTAAAGCTGACAGTGCAAATTTGACAAAAATTGATTCTTTTATGATCGCAAGTTTCTTTGCCTCAAATCCGGACTTTTGTTCTGCAGAATTCAGGAACGTGAAAACTTCAAATCACGTCAAATCAATTATTTCCTTACGTAGTCTCTCTTGAATTTCAGGATGACATGCAAGCTGGAAAAAAACCTCTTAGTTATTGGTGAATAAAAATTTGCATGTTATTAACGCTATTTAACAATCTTGTCGCATATTTGATATATTAAAAGCAATTGTCATCTGAAGGCCGCGAAAAATTGTAAAGCGATTCGTTCTCATGTGGTTGCAAACATAGATATATGCTCTGTCATGCAAATCCTAATTATAGCAATTAGTTCAGCAACTGGCCAAACAAAGCGAGACAATTAAATGTATTTGAAAGTCTGCATACTGTACTGTGTACACGAGGCTGCTGATGTATTGGTCGGTGAACACTGCAACTTTATACAACGACGGTGGCAAACAAGCTTACGGCCTGCCTGATGTTAAGCTGGTACCGTCGCCTATGGACACTTGTGACTCCAGAAGAATCACAAGCGCGTTGCCGACCCTTTATTCACTTGAGGATTCGCTGTGTTGGCAGATAGAGATATGCAGGTCCCTCACTCCCAACACAGCGCACCCTAGGGTGCTTTGATAAAAATCACGAAAATAGTCAGAAAACAAACTAAAACTTTCCTAGAAACTATACACGCAATAGTTATTTGTCATGCAAGGCTGCAAAGTTGTTGTTTGGCGTAAGTGCTCGTATTGAAAGCCAAGCTAGCGAAATATTGTCAAATTGAATGATTGGTTCATAAGTACAATCCTGAGCATAGCGAGGTTTTCAAGGCAAGAGACGCCAAACAACTTTGCTGCCGAGCGAAACACAAAACTTTTCACCTCACCACCGCGAGGAAAATTGTAAATGTAATAAAAGTAATTTGGACCTTATATGTACCTACTCATTTTCAATAAACGTTTGTTTACATCTCATCAAAATCAAAGCATTTTATCCCATCCTATACTATTAAACGAGCAATATTTGTATATATATATATATATTTGCTTTCACGTTCTCGGAAACAGCTCTAACGATTTCGATAAAATGTGGAATGCAGGGGTTTACGGAGGCGAGAAATCGATCTAGATAGATCTCATGTCTGGGAAAATTCGTTTTCTCCGTACTTTCTCAATTTTCATCCGAGCGGAGCTCGGTCGCCCTTATTAACTTTCACATTACTTATTTATATATTATATTAATTAGGACTAATTATTAAATTTCACATTAACATTTTTGCATCTTGAAATAGACTCCACGCTTACATTAAAAAATCAATGCATTTTTGGGTAGCTACTAACTCATGGGTAAATTAAGGCTCAAATACGCATATTTCACTTTTTTCGCCAACTCAGAAGGCATTAAAATTAATTTTATTTTATGTACAACCCTATATCTTCTGCGCTAAAATCTATAAATAACTTCCATTATTTTTATATAACTGTGGCTTTAGAACAAAACAAAACAAAATGAAATGTAGGTATGTGTTACACGAGTTTTTTCTTAAATTAACTTTTAAAACGGTGCGTTCCAAATTTGAACGAAGCGTAAAATTTTGAAATGTAAAACTACATATGAAATTAGTTATTTGTATTGTATTTTTATAAGTCAGTCTAATTATTAATATTTCATAATGTAATTAAGAAAGACTGGGTATTATTAATTTAATTTTATGAACAAAATAATAATGAATTATTAGCATGACACCATAAGTTTCTGAATGGGATGGGAAAGGATAATGAGCTCTCATCTCATTTCTATAGAAAAAAATAGGATGTCGCGATACAGCGTCACGTTCGAAATCAAAAACTCTTTCCACGCTAGCGGATATAATGGAATTTTGCACGCAGATTTTGAGTGATAA
Source organism: Epinotia brunnichana (assembly GCA_963854355.1). Taxonomy (NCBI): domain Eukaryota; kingdom Metazoa; phylum Arthropoda; class Insecta; order Lepidoptera; family Tortricidae; genus Epinotia; species Epinotia brunnichana. The sequence goes on from OY977946.1 coordinate 10,622,388, forward strand.
AGCAAGCCTTTCCGAACCGGTGAGGTGAAAATAAAATAATTAGTAGCATTCCAAACCGTCTAAATTTTATCAGAGCCCCGTTTAATGTAGCAGCATCTGCAACTGACTAGCCTGTTTCGTGTCAGCCATGATGGATTATTCCATCGCTAACAGATTGACTTAATGACGATTGTTCAGCAAAGCTAGATCATGGTAGATCGCTGCACTACACTTATCATTAATTCTTTTCTCATTACATTGAGGCTATACTATATTTTTTGTACGGTGGCATATAGTAAAATGATCAGTGAAATCATGAATAAATGAATTTATTAAGAAAATAGAGTTGAATAGTCTTTGAGAATATGTTCACGTTATTATGGATTTCACCTGATTCAGGTACAAGTTGTTAACGTATTTAAATGATCCATTCATGTGAACCCTTTTAAATATAGGTATGTACGTTTGGGCGCGACAATCTGATAATCAGATGGGATTAGAATTAAATTTAGAATGAAATTATTCACTTCAAGTTACATTTCCTTGTTTTATAGCTGAGAAACCTTGGAAATGTTATTCTGATATACCTCTCTCTGGTTTCCAACGCATTGTTTCTAGAAACTATTAGGTCGTACAATTTGATCCGATTGGGGAATCTAACAATAAGAACCAAGTGATGCGGTCTGTCCATAGCCACAGCGGCAGTGGCATTCCTTGAGCGAATTGATGATAAATCCCGTAGACGCGGCGGCACATTTGGGCCAGGATTTAATTTGTCAAAAAATCCGCTTTAATAAAACTGTTATTAATATAGAAAGGCACTTGAACTGGAAATATAGGTATATCACATGCCTGGTAAGGTCCCAACTAACTAACTTTTTGGTGTCAGTTAAGGGTTTTATTATAACCTTAACCTTTATAAGTGAGTTATAACTATCTCAGTTGGAACTAATAGTGTTATAGAAGAGTTAAGAAAAATATTAACTCCAAAAGTGTTACTAGAGCTTTATTGAACGCTCTTAAGCAAGTTTTAGAGTTATACGAGTGTTACTCAAAGCAAGTATACTTAAGAGTTATAGCTTTAACCTGTTTGTAACACCTTAACCCTTACAAAAGTGCTCGTTAACTCTTATTGCTTTTTAGTTGTTGCCGTGGAGTGTCTTATAAAGCTTAAGGTTATATCTATTTACTATAAAGTGCAGGTAGAGGCTTTATAAGAGAGTTGGTCAAGAGTATAGTAATACAAGATACTAGTGTTGAACAACTCATTTGTAAGTATTGAAACTTTCTAATGCTGATGGTGTTAGTTATAACACCGTTATGAAGGCAACGCCTGCATAATATTCGTGACTAAAGGTGTTGTAACTCAATAAGCGTTATAGAAGACTTAACTGACGCCTAAAGCTTTAGTGTAAGTTCGCCATTGTTTTGGTGAACTCTAACCTACAAATGTATTATTGGTTATTCAATTTTTGACATCAAAATAATACATTTTTATGTTACTCGTGCCATTCTGTGGATGATACTTAATTTAACATGCCACTGGCCAAGAAACAAGAATAGAAAATGATAAAAACTTTAGGTTTCCATTTTATTCTTCATAAGTTTTACTAGAAATCTTTGATAAATCGTGGGTGCGTTAAAATTGATATGGAAAACATGATCTACACTTACCGTAAAATCACAAGGGCAGCTTGTTTACACTTAATAACACAAACACAAATCACTTTCAATTAGTAACTCCTGTCAAACACACTAATACCTTTCTTTGCCATTTTGTTGGTATACATATTTGTCACATAATTTTATAGTAAGAAGTAAAAATGCTCACTTGGAACTCGGTGAGCGCAATAGTGTTATAACACCCTCAGCTAACACCTTAACCGTTACTACGGTGTTTCTAGAGGGTTGGTCAACAGTTTGGGTGTCAGATAACACTGCTCTAAAGGCTTTCTTACACCTTTACCTGTAAGATCGTGGGCCTGATTCGTGGTTATAAGGGTGTTAGAGCTTGCTCTAACACCTTTTTACAGGCATTGTAACACCTCAACACTTAGCTGGACCCGATATAAGAATGGTAAACGGGTTATTTTAACGCTAGTGTGCTAGTTGGGGTATATTTAGTATCTTGAATCGGATTGCTGTATAGGTGCTTTGAAATCGAAGCTAATGTTTTAGTCGATGTATTCTGAGTCATATACACATTCATAAACGAAACAAAATTCGACTTTCCTGTGGCAACTATTGGGGCAGTGTCGCACACTAAGACGTTTACTATACTATTTGGACAGTTCCTAAATAAATTGCATTATCAAATATTATATTTTGCAAACACTTTACTATCACACCGGACATCCCTTCTTGTATCTAAAACTAGTATAAGAAAAACACATCTCTAATGATTAACCCCTCTTCTCGAATTAGTCTTAGCACCAGCCTGACGAATTCCAATAGAAAAGGGAATCCAATTAAGATTAGAAGAAGTATACCGTGTGTTTTGTTTGCTGTGTTTTTCGCTATATAAAAATAAAAGTCTCGAGAATGTTTGTGGTTGATATCCTAAAAAATAATTAACTAAATACAGTTGTTCCGGAACAATTGAAAACAGGATGAAATTGGAAAGTTAAAACACCGGAGTGTAATTTTGGTCCTAGGTGTCGGATATAGCCACATAATATTGCGGAACCCTAAAAGTTTTGGTCTTAAGGCGCCGTAGGTTCAGCGAAGTTAACCAAACAGAGTTTTTGAAACAATATAATGCGTCTGTTTATAAATATAATCTTTAGGCTTTACTGCAGCGAGATCAGTGATCCGAAACATGATTAAGCTATTTTCGCTTCATAGAAAAAAAATCACGAACATAGGTCTAAAATACACTTAAAACATTCGTAACAAATTATGCACAAAAGCTAATAGTATTTTATGCAACTGTTTTATAAGAAGGGTCTTAAAATGCGAGTGGCGTGAGTTGCGATGCGAGCCTTGGCGAGCATCGCAATTAAAGACGCCACGAGCGTTTTTAGACCAGTTATAAACCGTTGCATACAATACTTTTTCTACGACAAATTTTAAATAAATAGCAGACTACAAATTAGTTAGCCTTTTCGGGCAGCAAGGTTTTTAGACCAGTTATAAACCGTTGCATACAATACTTTTTCTACGACAAATTTTAAATAAATAGCAGACTACAAATTAGTTAGCCTTTTCGGGCAGCAAGTTTTCTATTCGAACTTTTGCTACTCACGCAATTTCTTCAGGAGTGCAGTTATTAATTGCTTCGACCATTTTAAAAGGAACGTACACTTTTATCTTCACAAACACGAATACAATCTTAATATTCTAGGACTAACAGTTTATCATCTTTCATCTTTTCATTTAGATTTGAACTGTTTATATTTTGGTGGGAAATCGGAAATGTGACTTTATGTGACACTTCTTGTTTATGGTTTGTTTTGTTTTTAATTTGTTTGCATTTGCCATCCGAACCAAACCTAATCCGGACCCGGACCGAATTCGAACTTTATTTTTATAAATAATACCAAGAATTTATAAAACATGTAATTTAACGCACAATAGATGATGATTTATTATTATTGTACTAAATAATGTATAATATACAAATGTTAAATCGTAAATAAAAACTTTTATTTCGAAATATTTGTTTATGAAGTTGGCACCACTGCAATATAGCGGCCGATTTAAAAAAGTTTAACAGTGCTTTTATGAAAAATGTATGAACCAAAAAAGTACGCTAAACAATGCGTTTTTGGGCTATAGAGCATAGAGTTTTTCGACGACTTATTAGTGGTGTCATTATATTTGAGCTACAGCCTATATAAATGACAGATAACGGTACAGGAGTAGAAAAACATATTAAAATTGGTTCTAAAAATCGGCAATATCATGTTTCAGGGAACTTAGTGATTACTTTTTTATTTATTTAAACGCACTAAAAATTAAAATTAAAAAACATGATATCCGCGCTTTCGGACACGCACTTCCATCTCGCTCACGCTTATGCTCAGTGAGAGGGAGAGAAGACCATGAACCTACAGCGGCGCCTTAATCTAACTTTTTAAACCTCTTATATCTATATCCTACCTGTTATCTACCATTGTTTATGTTTAATTTACCTTTGTGTATGTATTATGTATCTATTATTTGAGCAATAAAGAATATTTGTATTGTATTGTATATGCCTTCCTAAACATAAAATTTGCAGTACTATAGTAGTGCTATTTTTGCCGTCCACCACCAGAAAACAAAAATGATTGGCTATTTTATAGTTTGGTTATATAATTGTATTATCACTTGTGGTGTCGGACACCTTACGAACCAATAAAATTACCCTTGTAAATACGTTTTTGTCACGTAGACAGACAGCAGGGCGATCAGTTTACTTTGCGAACGTGCGTTAGGACTTATCAATAAAACATCAACGCAGACCTGAAGAAGGAGGCTACTAAAATTCCACAGCTCTGAAGAAAACTTAAAAATCTATCGTGATTAATAATGAAACGCTGCCAATATTTTCACAAAAACACCCTCTAGGTTTATTTTAAGCTCCAAATAGGCCAAAGAAACTGTGACACTAACGAGTTACCGAGAAAATCCAACGTTAAAAATATCTAGCAATTTTTCGTTCCTACATCCCAAGCGCGCCTGGACCGTCATTTTATACCCTAGAGCATAAAGAGTAACGTAAAAATAATATTGAAGATGAGAATTAAAGCAGTCTGTATCTTATACATTTTTTAAGCGTGTCAATGTTTTAAAAGAAAACCCCTTTTCCGAATAAATATGTATTTTCTAAGCAGGTAAATGTTTGAACATTAAAAAACAAGAACAGGAATTCAGTGAAAAACGTTTCCGGACTTTTTTAATGAAATAACCGTGTCTGGGAGAATTAATTGCTTTCTATATTTTACTGACTTACACTGGAGTAGCGGGCGATCATTATTCTTTTCAAACCTTTTAAGGGTTTATAAAACTTCTGTATTTTTTTGAAAATTGGCAATTTTAGGGAAATATAAACTGATTAAATGAATAACTAAATAACGTATCATACGTCAACCACGGTGAGTTATAGAGGAGCCGTTCCCAGAAGATTATTAAGAGAAGAGACATACAAAAAAGGAGAAAATTACTTTTGATAGCGACAATTTGAATTGTCAAAGCAGGACAATAAATTTCATTGAGACCGACCACACCTTGTTCGCCATCACAGACTGTTAGTTTCTGAGCTATCCTACCAACTTACGATCAAAATCTTGTACCACAAATAACTATTAAACTGGAAATTAATTTCCGTCTTTCCATTTCCATAGAAACATCCTACTGGAAAAGTGTTTTGTCAAAGTACCTAAGATATTCTTTTTTCTGGCTTTCTCCTGGCTTAAACTAACCTTGTCACAACTTTTTTAAATTTGGAGATGACACTATCAGTTCACACTCTGATCAGTGAATTCGGGTACCGTACAAAAACCTTTAAAGTAGTGACTGTGCCTGCAGAGACTAGATGATCAATTCGAGAGATGTATTTCAGTTTGATTTCTGCCGTGCAATACTTAAACAACAGTAAGGAAGAATTTAGTAAATTATTGATGTAAAACTAACATGACAATCCTAAATTAACAAGTAAAGAGAAGTTAATACTTGCGCCAACAACTGTTTAAAATGCAGTATAATATAAATGTTCTAAAATATTTGTACGGTGTTTGAAATGTTATTGATTTTTCAGCATAATTACTAATTAAAATGCAGTAAAAATGTCATATCCTTAATTGAATTAGTATACTTCATATTTCTATGAATATTGCCGTTTAAAATACAGTAATAATATTCCTCACTATAATTTAAGTATATATAATACAGTCGTAAATAAGAGTGCAAAATACAACCTCAAGTTCACGATTGCAGTAAACACATTTGAAAATAGCCAAACGACAGTTTCAAGGCCTCCACACACCGGTCGCGGGCGCAGGTCGGGCGCGGGCCCGCGCAAGTTGTAAAACATTGAAACTACACTTCAAACACACATCGAACGCGGGCCCGCTTTCGGTGTGTGTTTGAAGTGTGGTTTCAATGTTTTACAACTTGCGCGGGCCCGCGCCCGACCCGCGCTCGCGACCGGTGTGTGGAGGCCTTAAATCACAGTAAGTGAGCTTAGTACTATTACTAAGCTCACTTACTGTGATTTAAACTGTCGTTTGGCTATTTTCAAATGTGTTTACTGCAATCGTGACAGTAATTTACTGTACATTAGGTTGAATCTTGTCCTCGACGCTGTGCGAGGCGGACCGGGCGCGTGTAAGTGTAACACTGGACTGCCGAGGAAAGCGAGTATTTAATACCTACTTTGCGTACGATTTCTTATGCAATTGATTTAAAAGTACTTATAGTTAAAATAAGGCTAATATTACCATTGTTGTTATAACAATTGTTTGTTATATTTATTTAATTGTATAGTAGATTTTATATTGTCTATCATTCTGACGATAGTTTATTGAACTTGCCGAGTTTGTTAGTATGAATGTAGTCGTAGCTATCTATGTATGTTTAACTAGTTTTCAAGTGTCGTTTCGTTAGATAGATTAACAACATTTTATATTTAGGTACATTACAGTTAACACACCTCCGACACACGCTGCTGGTTTCCAAGGATTGAATTTACGTAGAGCTTGATTTTTGATAATAAATTTTAATATGAATGAACCTGTCCGTGTCCCATGTCGTAATTGCAGTTTTTAGGGTTCCGTATCAATTATGGTGCGATTGTTTCCGTCTGTCTGTCTGTTTATTTTAATGGTTGAGCCTGGTCACTAACTAGTTTGTTATTAATTTGTTTATGTGCTTACAAATATAAAGTGATGATAAAATTACATAAAGACTATTCTATTTACAAAAAAAATAATACAAGAACGAAAAGAATATTGGCCATAAATAGTTAACAATTTACCAAGCCGCGATGAATGGCCCATCCAAAGTAACCAGCAAACAAACCTTAGAATCAATCAAAGCAGCTTCAATAACTATAGTGAACCTTTTTTTTTGTTTAGGGGGAAAATGGGTTATGCATACCACCTGGGTGCAGGGAGTGACCCTAGGGTTATGTGGGACTCTCGTATGAGCTAATGAGACCTACGGTGTACCCACTAAAAACCCCCCACTTTCCGCCTCACCGCCTTTTGTGGCGATGTAACGAGAGCGCTTGCGCACACATCAGCGACCCCGCCGGCGGCAGCCACCCACAAGCGGCTCCTTCGCGGATGCCCGGGGGCCCTCCACGTGAGGCACGCCAGATGTTTTGGCGCACCTGCCTCCTCGATCTCCACTTGTTCAGTAGCGGACCCCCCTGAATCCGCTACGAGGAAATCATGGGTGCGGGAAATCCAGCACCCGGTGGTGGATTAGTTCTGTGGTTCCGCCACCGACCACGTCTCGGCCACAGAGGATAGGGAAAGCGGCGCACCGTAATAACGGCATTCCTCTTCCTCTGCGGTCCCACCAATGCCGTTTCAGCGGAACGGCCCCGCCAAGTTCGCAGGGGGTAGGGAGAGTGGCGCACCGTTATACCAACACGTCTCCCCCCCTGTGATCCCACCTCGGCCGCAGAAGATAGGGAGAACGGCAAACCGCAATACCGGCACTTCTCTTCTTCTGCGGTCCCTCCCTAATGCATCCTAAGTGGGCTTGCCTAAGCTAGAAGCGCCCTCCTCGTACCAGCCGGTAGCCCAAACAGGCCGGTTATGGTTGCCTCTTAACTTCGCCGTGGGTGACTAGTCCACGGTTACTAAGCCCCCCTCGACACGGCGGGCACCCTCGAGGGGGAAGTATAGATAGATAGATAGATAGATTCATTTATTTCATAGTAAGATTACATTGTAAATTAAATTAGTATGTTAATTTACATGAAATCATTATTATGAAATTATGATCGTCAAAAAACAAATAGATACATATGTCAATTAAATTATTTGAATAGTCAAGAACAGGTACATTTTTAATTTAAGAGCAATACTCATAATCATGTCAGAAATATTATCACCGGCAGTGGATCGTCAAATAGGTACTAAAGTCACAAAGTTTTAATTACTAAATTCCAGGTTTGTGATCCATTAATTCGCTTACAGAATAGAGATATAGTAAATCTAGTTCAAAACAACAACAACAACAATACTATGTAAATTGCAGTAAATTGTTATGAATACTGTAATTTAGCTTGCAATTAATTCAAGTAGCTATTAGTGTACGAGGGTTGTTTGCAGTAAGCGCTTTTTACTGCACTTTATTCTGCATTTATTGTGTTTTTAGTTCTTTTCGACAGTACAGTAAACCAATAAAAAAATAAAAACAGCAATTATTTATTCAATAATTGTTAAAATAAAAAAGTGTCCACGTATTCGTATTTCATGTATTCCATGCTTTATTTTGACATTCAGGCATTTGTAAATAATCATTGAGAACACCAAAAAAAACGGGTTTGAAAGGGTTTTTTGCGTTTTTCTCGAAACCCACTTTTTGCACATACTGTTGTTTAAGTATTGCACGGCAGATTTGTCGTTACAATTTAGCTTGACACGCTTGCACAACGACAAGAACGCGAAATACACTGAAATCAAATACAGATGCGAAATGTATGTCTGACATTGACCCCCTAAGAAGCTACGGAACTGTAAGTAATACGGTTCAGAGTAAGTATGCGAAGTCTTTTGTTCCCATATAGGAACAAGAAATGAGTAATAATACTCGTTAATTAGTGGTGTGCTTTGTTAAACGTGCTAAGGCGGAAAGTAATTAATTATCTAATATTTAGTTAAATCTTTTTCGTCAGACTTTGATAAATGTTCTTCATTTTACTCCTAGGGTGTTGCTTTGAGGGGTTTCTGATGGCTCATACGCAAATAATGATTCACAATACGCTAAACTAGTGAGTAAATATTAATTAGTTATCATAATGTCATACAATTCAATGAATTCCATTATCATGTTTTGATAATTGTAAGTAACCGACATGCATGATAATTATTATATGTAACTTTCCACAATCACATAAATATTCTTCACCTGCATTCATATGCCTAACGGCCGAACGTATTACGGGTAAAATGTTACTATTTTATACGATCGTTTGTGGTCTGCTGAACATGCCTGCACGCAGACGGCTTCACCTTGCCACTCTTCTCTTTGGCATAATGCGATCTGGGGTTCCAGCATATTTGCTGAGTATACTTGTATGGCCCAAGAGTGCGCGTAGGTGTAAGGCGATGATTCTGGTGCCAATGCATCGGACCACGGCGTTTCGAGGTAGTTTTAGGTTCGCGGCGTCCAAGTGTTGGAATGATCTCCCTCCACCTATTCAAGGAGCGTCTAGCAGGTATACCTTTAAGCGTCAGCTTAAGGGCTATTTGTTGACGCTCCAGAAATCCTAAACCCAATCCTAACCCATCCAGCACTTTCCTATCCCAACCGTGTCGCGTTTTTTGCTTTGTGTTTTTCTTTCTATCCCATTTGGCTACTGGTACATATTTTACAAATTTATTACATTTATTATTTATTATGTGTATACAATAATTATGTGTTTATCAATGGTCTTATGTTGTGTTGCGTTCCGTGGGTCACGTACGGTGCTGTCTGAAAATCAGCGCTGTAGGTGTCTGTCTGGCACCTCGGCATAATGCTGAGACAGCGACCTATTCACTGCCGCGAAGACACACACAATATGTGTTAAATTCTTTGTTGCTTGGACGCTTATGTCATCAACGCCTGAATACGTTGTCGACCAAAAATTGTAAATTTTATTTATTAATCATCTTCAACATCATCATCATATCAGCCGAAAAACGGCCTTTGCTGCAATGGGCACACCTTCCCGGCCCCAACGGGCATCGGTTCTATGGGTAAAAAACTTAAGTAAAGCCCTTCTTGTAAGGAGTGGTGATATATTCGAATACACATTACATATTTAAATATTCTTACAAAAACATAACTAATGCCTATTCGAACACGTCACCCCTACATGGAAGAGGGGTTTTACCTAAGTTGTTTATCCATAGGTACTATACACTAAGATACGTCCACTGCCACTTTTAAGTTTAGCGATTCAGATAGCTAGTTATATGCCTCATTTCTCAAGCGATCACGTAGAGAAACTCCCAGCTTAGCCCTTTCCATTGCCGTTTGGGTGACTGCGCCTTCTTATGAGGAGAATAGTATGTGACCACGATTCAGTGCCATAAGTCATCACTGGCAACACAAAAGATCAAAGATTCTCGTCTTGAGTCAGTGCGGAATATTAGACGAAAAGATGTGCCTTTCCGGACGTTGGCCAGCCGAGTCGGATTCGACGATTGTCCCTTTTTTCGAAGTTCGACCTACCTAACTGGATATTTTGTCCTGGGTATATGTACCTAATCGTTCACAACTTCGAGCATAAAGTGTCCAAAGGAGTTTGTAGTCGTCGTCATATGACATGGTCTTTGCCTTATTCAATGTGCATCTTTAGACCATCTTGCTCGGAGGGTTTACTGAGGCCATCGAGCATAGCTAGGCGCAAGGAATATAGGTCATATTAATAGACTACCATTATCGAAACTGATTTTCCCAGCTATCGTTGGCATGAGACCATTAGATACCAATATTTTTAGTAAGATTTGGCAAAAGTGCTCTGATGTTTTTGATCTTGACTCGAATGTTTAGTTTTGTAATATGCTTTTTAAAGTCGCGGTAAATTCGTTTTGAGGTCGTTGTTATTCTACTCGTACGTCCGTAGGAATAACCCTAGAAACCCTACACGTGACCTCCGGGGAGTGCTAAAAGAACAACAAACTCGGCAATTGCACTGTTCCTTCTGAACCTCGCAGCGCACACTGGAACTCTATCAGCGACATCGATACGAATACATATATTACGTACCAGTGTGTAACCGCCATACGATAAATAAATAACTTCGTTATCTCGTGTGATTATATGTCCCGCTTTACGTGTCCCGGCTGTACTATTCTACTCCTTGGTTTACATTATGCCATAGTAAGCAGGGAAGTGGGCTTGGAAGTGGGCAGAACGGGCGTAATACCGCATTTTACGCCCGCCCTCCCCACTTCCCTGCCCACTTCCCGGCTCACTTCGGCATAGTGTAAACCAGGCATATGCAGAGGAAGTATTGGAGTATGTGCATGTGAAGACCGGGTTCATCCTGAGGGCCGTGAGGTTGGCGTCACGCCATAGCGTGAATTTTAATTCATTTGTGGTGAAAGTTCCGATAGACCATCTTTTGACCTTCACTAAGGAAGAATTTTGGCCGAAGGGAGTCAGGTTCCGGCGTTTTCGCGGTCGGTTACCTGACCTGACACCATGAAATTGCGCAACACATCGCAGTACTTAATAAATAATAGTGTGTTTGTGTAGTTTTTTATAAGTTTATATTGATATGTAGGTATTGTTAGTCTTTAAGGTATTTGTAATATGGGCCTTTGTTGTCTGATTTAAATTAATAAATAAAATATGTGTCTTTCAGGGTAGGACTACTGGTAGGATTTGACAAAAGACTCCAGAGAACAAAATTGTAAACCGCATATACCTACACTCGTGCGTTATTAGGCTTCGACAGCTGTTTTCTGCAACATAAACACTTCTTCCCTTACCTACTATTGGTAGCAGGTACCTGCTCATACAGTTACGTAAAGGCCGAAACGCACTGACAGCGGTGGCGGAGTGGCGCGGCGCGGTGCTGAGTCGCGGTATTCTGTGCGGACCCTTTCGTATTAGTTCGAACATTACGACCGGTACCGCCTCCGCACAATGCCGCGCCGCTCCGCCGCCGCTTTCAGTGCGTTTCGGCCTTAACTGCCAGCGCAAATTTACCATTGGATCTTACCTTTGCAAGCAGAAATTTTTGATAAAAATGTTTCCCGTGCCTCCTAAACATGGCATTACTCTGAATTCCACTTTTCTAGTTTAAATTATTCGTAGTTTAAATAACTAACCGTACCTTTTTCATCAAACCCTGTAAACTAAAATGTACTTGCCCCTTTTTCAAAAACACCTGTGTTTGAGTGTATATAATAAATGACTTAAACTTCTCTGCTACGGAGAATATATAAAAGTAAAAAGGTTAAAAAATGTGGATCATAAACGTACAAAATATGCTTTGATTGTGGAATTAAATCCGCCCTTTGTAAATATTAATTTTAATAAAATACCAAGGTACCTATAACTATTCCAAAAATATACAAAAAAACAATTAAAAAAAAGCAAAAAGTTGCCTCCTCTACCAAGTCTCGAAGACGGGACTTAATATTGACAATTTACCAGCGTCGTATCCGATGGGCCACCGTAGACTTTGACATTGATGACGAAATTAGTATTCTATATAAGCGAATGACGTAGTCTTTTGTCTATCTAAGAAGCCATTTATCACGTCAAAACAACACCGAAATAATCTTAAGGTGGTTCGATTGCCATACAAAGCGTTATTTGACATTCGCAGGCTAATGGCGTGATATTTTAAGAAACTTATGTAACAAACTTTCATCAATTGGCTTCCCATTTGCGCCAAATTCCCCCTTTCCTAGAATAAACTTGTATAAACTAGATTAATTTGAGAATAATAGTTTTCCCAAAATATCACGTCCCAAACCAATTTCTCAAATTAATCTAGTTTATACAAGTTTATTCTAGGAAAGGGGGAATTTGGCGCAAATGGGAAGCCAATTTATGAAAGTTTGTTACATAAGTTTCTTAAAATATCACGCCGTTAGCCTACGAATGTCAAATAACGTTTTGTATGGCAATCGAACCACCTTAATTGGTTAAAATAAATCGTTGTAACAAATTAATTACAATCGAAACATCAATAAATTATATACTAAAACCACCACCGTGAAATTTTCTACGTACTGGCGCAAACAGCATAAAAATAATTTCAGTCGTTTTCGAGTTTATCAATAACATACCCACAGGCCGGCGACTTTGTTTTATAATATGTATAGATAGAAGATAGATGGATATAGATAGATAGATAATATAATTGAATAATACATTTTTCTGACATGTTATGTCAGAAAAATGTATGTCAAATTTTACCAGCAATATGCTCATTAAAATAATATTTGAAATACTCGCACAAGTGTGGTATCATCATATCAGACGAAAAACGTCCACTGCTGGACATAGGCCTCCCCCAAAGAGTGCCACAATGACCGGTTCTGCGCCACCCGCATCCAGCGGACTCCCACAACCTTTACCAGGACGTCGGTCCACCTTGTGGGGGGTCTACCCTACCCACACTGTGCCTTCCGGTACGTACTCGCCACTCGAGAACGTTTTCGCCCGCACGGTCATCGGTTCTACGTACAATGTGCCCCGCTCACTAACACTAAAGTTTAGTGATTTGGAGGGCTATATCGGTTACCTTGGCTCTGCTGCGGATAGCCTCATTTCTGATGCTATCACCCAGTGAAACTCCTCTTCATTGCTTTTTGGGTGCTTTTGAGCCTACTTATGAGGCTCATAGTAAGCGACCACGTTTCGGTGCCATACGTCATCACTGGTAACACACACTGGTCAAAAACTCTCAACATAACCTTTGCAAAGAGTTGCAATTATATGCAAATCCGGTCAATCCAACAAAAAATAACACAATAAGTAATCATAATCATTTACATATTTACACCGTGATTCTAAAATCAACCCAGTACAGACTTATTGATTAATTTATTTTGTAATTTGTTGCTGTATGCTTGTATTATTTAAAAGATATGAAGATAGTTGAAATGTACCAAATAACAGACGATCACAATATAAATACCTAGGTACCTAAAAATGTATTATGTGTAATACATTTTTAAGTAAAAGTGTATTCTGTGAAATAAACAATTCTATAATATATAATAAAATTAAATATATTTTTTACAAGGGTAAAGCAATATATTCATGTTTTCTAAACTTTAAAACCACAACAAAAAATGTACACGCGGCATAACACCTTACTTTATTCATACACATTATTGTAGTCACTTACCTATAACCTATAACGTACATTATTATAGTAATTATTTCAACTAGCTTTAACTTGCCACAAACAATTCAAGTAATTTTGAATTAGTGGCTTACAATTCACATTGCGGAAATGATATTTATGTGCGGTGAATTAATTAAGATTTATCGAGTACCACAATCAAATGTGCATACATTTTCTATCACAATGGTCTATTTGAATATAAGCCTGAATCCTTAATGCTGGCAATTGTAGATGCTTTGAAACGATATGTGAATGGTATTTTATCATAATATCTGACCGGAAACCTAATTTTCGCAATCAAAGTTGATTTCAATCCAAGCCAAGATATTAAAGTAATCATTGATATCTAAAAATGACCTAAATGACACATTCTCACTAAAGTGGATAATGAAATTAAAGATAAAAAATGTAAACAAATGTGTTGCCACTGCAATAAAATCAATAAAAATGGAAACTAAAAATTCGTTAAATACGCGAGATAAAAAATAATGCGACTAATTTATACGTAAAACAATGCGTGGAAAATATTCGTAAATATTTAAATAAGCTAATTAAAAACGTAATTATTTTATATTCATAAAAATGTGCAGTTTATATTTACGCCACTGGCAATGGTCAGGAATTGTAAACCTTTGGTTCGTAACTTAATTAATATACCTGGATATTCCTATTCCTTATTCTTAATTTTTTTGTAAAACCTAAAAATTTATTCAAGTTCCATTTATACTGAATCGACTTGTCTGATCGTGCGTAGACCGCTTTAATATCTTTGCCCCGAGCTGAGGCGGCCATTTTCCTAAATCTGAATCGCATTCGTTTTCTCATTTTCTGACGTTTGTCGTGATCGAATGTTTTCCTTTCCGCTTCCTAATAAGACATATAATAATGGCACGTCTTGCTTCGATCGCTTGGTGTGGTTCTAGTGGCTGCAGGCAATAGGCTTTTGCTGTATATCGTACCCGGACTATCGTCACCTACTAAGTACCTATTCATACCAACCTACGACATTAAAGTGATCAAAGTAAAATATAAGATTGTTTTAAAAGTAGTGACGATATATTCATTAGTTAAAACCAAAACCTGGTTGCTTGCCCCTGAGACGTCACTTTGACGTTGACAGTTCTTTGTTTACATTTTTTATCTTTAATTTCATTATCCACTTCAAATTGCTAAACGGTTACCCCTTATAAGTGCGCCTTTGCACTAAGATGTTATGTAACATGCGTATTGTTTTAAAATTGTACTCGTATTAAATAAAGTGCATACATATATATTCAATTATGCTGAAGATGAAGAAGATATTTATATTTATTCGTCCTATCTTAAACCTGATCCACCAGCTCAAGCGAAATAATAGAGTCGATGTTTGTCAGGAGAATTATGTATTACTTCCGTGGCGTAACATTGGTATTTGCGCTCCGTTTTCCAAATTTTTCCTCGTTTCCTCTTTAGGGTCGTTCCAATCATGCAGCTCAGCTGAACCAAATACGACGTAAAACAAGTCGGTTATCAAATAAAACCCGGCAGCTACCAGAAACACCCTCTTCCAAAGAAGCTCACTGGTCTGAAACAGATGAAAAGCAACAAACATGTTAAAATTTAAGTGAAGTATTTTGTATTTTTGCGTTACATACGGGTTTTACTCACAGACAAAAAAACACTTCTAAACGTGTATTTATATTTTATAATTATTGCTTTTATCAAATTCTTCGACGTTATTTGCCTGTAGCTAACTTTATGCACCCGAGTTAATTCACCTGGGGGAATAGAAAATCCACTTTGAGTGGGACCTAATTCACCTGTCAAATTCGCAATATGTTTTAAGTCAAATTAATACCCCTGAGGTGAATTAGGTTGACGGAAAGTATAATTAATGCACCCGCAACCAACCACGGGTGCATTAGGTATACGGAAAGTACACCTTATGCACTCGCGACCAACCACGGGTGAATTAAGTTACCTGAATGTGTACCTTATTCACCCTTGACCTGCTAACGGTGCATTAGGTATACTATAAATAAAAGTCCTAAATATTTAGTATAAAATCCAAGAATTATCCAATATTCTCGGTTGCCTACTGGTCTGAAAGTCTGTAGACTTTTGAAATCTATGAGAAGCCCGCCACTTAATACGGATTCAATAAGTTTACTTCAAAAGTTGACAAAAAGTCCACGAGGGCACAAAGTCCACTCAACCTAATCCACCTATCAGGGGAATAAAGTTGACTAAATTTATACCTAATGCACCCGAGACTAGATCCGAGGTCACAAAGTCCACTTTCAGTCAACCTAATTCACCTAACAGGGGAATAAAGTTGACAAAATGTTTACCTAATGCAACCGAGGCTGGATCCGAGGTCACAAAATCTACTTTCAGTTAACTTAATTCACCTATTAGGGGAATAAAGTTCTAATCTAGCTCAAAATAAAGCAACTATCAGGGAAAAATAACCTTAAAGTATATACCTAATGGACCTGCGGCTGGGTTCAAGGACACAAAGTTCACTCTCAGATAAGATAACCTAATTTACTGATCAGGGGAATAAAGTTGACAAAAAAGTATACCTAATGCACCATTAGCAGGTCACGGGTGAATAAGGTACACATTCAGTTAACTTAATTCACCCGTGGTCGGTCGCGGGTGCATTAAGTATACTTTCCGTCAACTTAATTAACCCGTGGTTGGTCGCGGGTGCATTAAGTATACTTTCCGTCAACCTAATTCACCTAGGTGAATTAAGAGAACTAAAACGTATACTTTAGACCCCCGAGATTTTAGATTAACTACTGGGTTATTTGGTATCATTTGAATTATTATTTTATTACTCAAAATAAAACGAATAATATAAAAATTTATTCACTATGAGCCGTAGGGAATGAAGAGAGAAACTATTGAAAATAATGTTGCTGTGAGTGAGACCCACGATATACATTTTATAAGTTGGCAAGAGCAGTGTATGGAATGCAAATTCCGCTTGTGGCAAATAATCATTATATTTTTCACTTTCACTATTATAAATTTGTTATCAGACGATCAGATTCAGACTGCTTGATGAAATGTACAGGTATTTGTTATAAGGGTGGATTGCAAAAAAATTGTACATAATTAAGAACCTTAATCTAATCTATGCTTTAACTTTTTTCTATTGTAAAACGAAAGTTTCTCATATAGAATGTATGGGTAATTGCCGTTACACAATGGAAAAAAGTTAAAGCGTAGATTAGATTAAGGTTCTTAATTATGTACAATTTTTTTGCAATCCACCCTGGATTGCAAAAAAATTGTACATAATTAAGAACCTTAATCTAATCTACGCTTTAACTTTTTTCCATTGTGTAACGGCAATTACCCATACATTCTATATGAGAAACTTTCGTTTTACAATAGAAAAAAGTTAAAGCATAGATTAGATTAAGGCCCTTAACTATGTACAATTTTTTTGATATCCACCCATCATTCAATTTAATATACATGCTAAAATGCTGTAACAGTTAGCTCAACTAAGTAAATTAGAAGCACTTTTAGTCAACACAATGTTTTATCTGGCGCTTTTATTGATTACCAGGAACACAAATTGACAAACAAAGCGAGGAGTGGATTTGGTTGTGAATATTATTAAGGTTAGCAGTTTCTCCAGGAGAGCCGTCAACAATGTTTTTTTTTTTGTATTTTTTTGCTTCGTTATCTATTTTTGCTAATTTGGTTGTTATTGCAGTTTTCGTACCTTATACAACTTAAAGTAATGTAAATTTAGTAAAATTGATAATTTTAAATTAGTAATCCAGTAACTTATTTAAATAACCATAATTTTATGTATTTTTTATCATTTTATTTCCAATATTTATAATAGGTAGGTTTGCTTTGCATAAGAATTATTGCAAAATGATACTTACAACATCTTCAGCAAGCATGAACCCAGCAGCTACTGGTGCCAGGGAGCCAAACATGTTTGAAATAAAATTGCTGATGCTCATTAGAGTGCCAGCAAAATTGGGCGCCAAGTCGATGTGATTCACCTGTTAAAAGAAATCATAAAGAAAGTCTTTGTTAGACACATTAGTTAAAAATTCAATGTAATACCTGACGGCCAACGATAAGTCAACATAATTATGAAATTAGGTACCTATTAATATTAATCTAAGAACAGCTACCATGGTATGCTTATATCTATTAAACATCGGTACACTTTAAAACTCTTAAACCGATTTGCTACAAACATCTCGTAAATCAGTTTTACTTGAAACGGCATTATGAGTTTATTGCATTTGTTACTTTGTGAGAACTGTATAAATTTTATGAATAAGGATAATAATAATATTTTTTGCTCAACACCTTTTCCTGTTTGACTGTCTGTGGTTTCATTGTTTCTTAACTAGACAAGTTCCAAATCTTATATTACTTACTTACTTCAATGGCTCACCGACACAAAGTGGGTCTTGGAATGTTAGGAAAAATATCGTGACCAATCAACCCAATGTGTTTGCGGTACAGCACCGCAAACCATGGTGCACCTGTAGGCGTGCCCCACATACCCACACTCCTGCTCGGAACATAACCTCAGAGACGCAACTGCCAGAGCAGTCCACACCGCTGCCCATTGGGCATCTCTTATTTGAGGAACCTCGACACGAAGAAGAAGAAGGAAGAATTTTGTCGAAGCAAACATTTTGAGTATCACTACTCTTCTTTGTTCAGCTTTGTTTTTTTTTATTTTCATTACCATCATTTCATTCTTATAATTCCCGCCTTGCAAAGATCATGACTTGATTTTTATAAAACACCAGTGATGGCAGTGATCGACCTTGGTGTCACCTGATGGTAAGCGACGAGAGAGCCTAAGCTGAAGCTCACTGGTTCAGTAATAGCGTATTCACTCATGTAATTGTCAGGAAATACAGATGACGGGAGCGAATTCCATATCTTAGCAGTTCGTATCAGAAAAGACGCTTTGAGCGAATAAATGATAAGTTGTCAACGTAAGGATGCATTGGCTCTCCACGCCTGGGCGTTCAATGATGGAACGGTTAAGGTAGTTTCGTGAACTATTTCTATTTCATTATAATGAATTTACTTTATCAGTTCTGTGCATAATATCATATTTGATTAATCAGCTAAATGGATTAGTTAAGTTGATTATCAAACAGACACTCTTAAAACTCGACTTAAAATGTCAAATCTAACATTTTTTTTATTGTGGTAGCAAACAATTAGTACCTACATTTTAAAGTTAGACTTAACAATGCTTTTAATACGAAAAAAAACATCATCTACTAAAGAGTTATTGACTTAAATTATTACTACGAATGACTTACTTACATGCCATCCTAAATGAGCGGCAATCTTGAAAGCGCATATGAGGACGAGAATTGTCTCTACGACCACGATATCCTTTTTAACGTATGACAACGCAATTAAACCGATAGCAGGTGGGACACAACCTGGAAATTAAGAACAAACGAATTAATGAACGCATCATTGATTGCATGTTTAAATACGCACAATAGCCCAATGCCAATCGGTTTTCGTTAATTTAAGAAACGGTATAAAATTATTACCTGAGATGGTTATGCATATATGAAACGTAATCACAACGCTTTAATGAAGACTTCAACCATCTGTGGTTGGATTATGTCAAGTCTAGTCTAGTCTACACAGGCCACTAGCCAAGCGACATGAATAGTTACGTTCATAAAGAACATCGTTTTGCATATTCTGACTTAACAATCAATTATTCTTACCTAAACTATGAGCCAGTTTTCTTGTATTGGTGACACTCAACCACTTCTTTACAATGAGCATATCAGTGAACCAACTAAAGAAGAAGTTCGTAAGCCACATCACGAAGAATGGCAACGCTGTCAACAAGCCGTTCTGAAAATTACGAAGGTAATCTTAAAATAAGCAATAACTACATTAAATTAAACCTAAGTTAAATCTAAAAAAGGTCCCCGAGGCATTGTACCGAGGACGCTCACTGAATTGCAATGCTGATGCATTGTGCGAGAAAGCCGCCAGCTCTTCGGTCACCACTCACACGGTTGGAGAAAACAAATGCAACACTTAATGAAATACAAGGTAAATTATCGTTTACGTATTCGTGTCTACACACTACATACACAGTCATTTGTGCATAGCAGTGTTGCGCACTCATAGAAATTACTATGCGTTACTATCCTCTCAACATACTAAACAATGCACAATGATGTCTTGGAAGTGACAGCTATAAGTTGGGATTGGCAGGCTGGATAAAAAGTAGTAACATCACTATCACTTATAAAACAAAGTCGCTTCCCGCTGTCTGTCTGTCCCTATGTATGCTTAGATCTTTAAAACTATGCAACGAATTTTGATGCGGTTTTTTTTAATATGTAGAGTAATTCAAGAGAAAGGTTTGTATGTATAATACCTGTTATTATATTTAGTATCAGCATTATCTACACTAAACTTTAGATCACTGAAACAGGACAAATTAATATCTCCTGTTTCAGTGATCTTCCTTAGATGTCGGTTTAAAGCAATAGTAAAAGTCATTATTTCTTATTGTGCGTTAATTCACGGCAGTTGGCAGTAAAATATTTTTTTTTTCATTGTTACATCAACTGCATCACTTTATTATTATTAGCCTTATGTTCAGACTTGGTTTCAGATGAAATAGTGTAATAATTGTGTCTTACTCTTCTTCTGCAGGTCTGATTGCTCCTCGCCAAAAGGCTTCCTCCAGTCATCATCACTTAGCGGTATTTAATATGGTTGCACCTGAGATAAATAATACCTACATCGAATTGACCACAACGCCAAACTTACCTGTTTTATATTTACTTTCATGACTTTATCCATAAAAGCGGGCACTTCCGTGTACAGCGTCACCTGTCCCCAGGTTTGGCCGATGTGGGCCACTATAATGGCGTACAGCCCCTTGCAACGCAACAACTTCTTCCAAGGGACGTTAAGACGTTTCTGAAAAGGCAGTATTATCAGTATATTTTTTCATCAACCGGTGACTATTGTTAGCAGTCCATATTGTGAAAGACTACAAGAATATTGTTGGTATATTTGTAACCACTCGACGTTGTCATCGGTTAGAATTGACGACCATCCAAGAATTGGCAAATAACAATATAATTCTAGGTTATTTTTACCTTACCTTTTCATTAGCGCCAGTCTGGCCCAAAGCTTCTTCAATATATTGTCTCTCATCGACAGATATCCTTGGGTGTTGAGCTGGAGAGTCAGCTCCAAGGAACCAGAGGAGGGCTCCAACAGACACAGATAGAAGTCCGTAGAAGCGGAAGATCCCCGGCCAACCGAGCGAAGATGCTGCGATGTAGCCTGTTATTGGTAAACCAAGGACAGTTCCTAAAGCTTGACCTAAAAGAAAGTACCACATTAACTTAAAAAAAAAAATAAAAATAAAACTTTCTTCGGTATCCTTGTGATATCTATAGGCTACTTGCGGTTGAACTTGTTAGTCGTTTTTCAAATTCATGGCTTTAATTACAGATACATAAATTTATTTAAAAAAAAATATTTTACATGTCAGAAGAGTAATTAAACTTTAAATTCTTAGTGTTACATTTATATTCAAACACAATTGCATGCATGGCATGAGGGGTTTTCTTGTGTAGGTACATTTGTAATTTATTATGTCCTTAAGGTGGTTCGATTACCATACGAATAGACTTGTATAAACTAGATTAATTTGAGAAATTGGTTTGAGACGTAATATTTTTCTCAAATTAATCTAGTTTATACAAGTTTATTCTACGAAAGGGGGAATTTGGCGCAAATGGGAAGCCAATTTATGAAATATTATTACATAAGTTTCTTAAAATATTACGCCGTTAGCCTGTGAATGTCAAATAACGTTTTGTATGGCAATCGAACCACCTTAAGATTAGTACTTATTTGATTTTTTACATCAAACGTAATAGAATAATTATCGTAGCTAAAAATATAAATTGCAAAATTCAGATCACCACACACCTCGAAAATTCGTCAACGCTTTAGCACGCTAGGCAGGTCAATAGCGTTTTAGTTGTTTTGCAAAAACTGTGTCGTTTTGCACCAGTTTTAACTCTGCTAGTAGTTAGTCATATCTCATAATGTCATAATATAACCTTGCGCCCATGACACAGACTGTTTTCCGAGTCTTTGCAAGTCTACAACCCGATCCCAAATATGTAATCAAACCTTATTTGATGTTCAGTCTGGAATTGACTTACTGATATTTACCTCCATACGCAAATGCCGTCAATCGACCTCTTTCTTCTAACGGTGTCCATTTTCCAAATGCCGTATGCATGCCCGGTATGAAACAAGACTGACTTAAGCCTTGTATCATCCGACAAATGACGACAAATATCCAACTTCCCTTAAAACACATTAAAAGTAATCTTAATGTTATCGTTAATCTGAACAGAACAATTAAAGGCCTTTAGGGTTGGCGAACTTTAGTAGAAATTATGTGGGGATATTCAATAGCTGTATAATTGAATCTCGGAAGAGTCGAAAATAACTCCTGAAAGAGTAGGATGTCAAGCATGCGTGTAAAAAATAAACTTACCTACTTGTATATTCTGTTTTATTGCAATCATGCAGCCTTTTTTAAGTTCAGGCATCAATATAAGTCCATGTCAGTATAACTGGATAAGAAACCCCTTATTATTTAATATTTCGCATACTCACGTGGCCAAGGTGGACTGATAATCAGGTAAATACCGCTGGATGCAGGTGGCGCAAGACCGGTCATTGTGGTACTCTTTGGGGGAGGCCTATGTCCAGCAGTGGACGTCTTTCTGCTGATATGATGATGATGATAATACTCACATAATATGCCGCCCATGGCGTACAAAAAGATACCACTCCATTTATAGCCAGAGCGCCTGTGAGAAGGTATCTCGTCCCAAAACGATGTGCTAATTGACCCGCTGGTATTTGCAAAATCATGTAGCCCCACGAAAATGCAGCCAGCATGTAGTCCTGAGTCTTTTTATTCCATTGAAATGCCGGGAACTGGATGATGAAGGAAATGTTATAATTTGCGCTGTTTTAGGTGCTTACAATACAATACAACGCTAATGCTCTTGTATGATTTATGGCTGTTGTCCTACCATACCTAATGGAAAATACGCTACCACTACACGTACAGAGTGGGCCCCTTTAACAGGAGAAAAAAATGAAACGGGAGGTTATTAAGCTTGTTAACAATTTATTCCCGAGTGATTTAAATTGAAAAAAAATTTTTTTCGCTTCAAAATTAATATACGTGCATTATTTACTCTTCATAGATATATAAAGTAAAGATAGGCCCAACCCGCACGAGTAATTCGTCCAATGCGGTGGCCCTAAACTAGCAATGGAGGGCCACCGTGCCTTAGTATGTGGCAGGACGCCGTACCGTTCAGCTGTCAGTGTGTGTCAGAGCCGACTGTCTCAAAATGCCCATTTGCGCCGCAAAAGGGTGCAAACATTATAATACAAAAGTAAAAAAAAATACATGGGATATCGTAATCGGTAAGTATCGTCAGTTTCTTTTTTATCGCTTAGTAACACATTTTCAAAAGAGTTATTTGGTTACCTAGCGCCATTACGTTTTGTTAGTTCGCAACGGCTAGTCAATCAAAAGTAACCTTGTAAGGGCGTCGTTTTTATACTGGTGTATGAACCATTGACTATGGACATTGTTTGATAAGTTAATATATAGCTATACATTTGATTGTTATTGTTTCTTAAACGTATCTTCTACTAATGTAGGTAAGTAGATGTGTAAGAATAGTGTACAAAAGAAAGTCGTTTGAAATGTATTTATTTGAACACTTGCTTAAATATTTTCAACTTTAACGATTCGATTCGTCATTCATTGTTTCACGAAGAGACACATAATGTCATGTTATTTGGCTCTCTATCATTTGCCACATTGTAAAGTGGTGTGCAACTAAGAATAAATATTTGTGTTGTAATTATTGTGAGCCTTTGTGGCCTAAGTCATTAAATTGCGCCCGAGATTTCGTCCGTGTGGTTTTCTATCATTTGGAGAAAGTAGTGTTTATGTGTATTAAAATCTTACATTTGTTACGGAAAAATCCTCTACCGCATCCCGGACAAAACTTCATGACAAACCGTTCAGTAGTCTTTGAGCCGTAAAAGTAAATAGGTACTTATACATACTCACTTTCACATTTATAATTACTTATTTTTACATAGGTACCACTATCTCTATGTGATGTTTACATCAACCACTGCCAGCCACTTCATTAATATTGAGAAAAGTCCCCCTTACAAGGTTACTCCGGCCACCCGAACGTGTGGTACGCAGTCCGTACAACAGATAGCACCACTCATTTTTAAAAAGGATAGATGTCAAGCGAATTGTTCGGACGGGCGTATTTTTACTTTATAAATCTATGTTACTCTTCTAAAATGCTGTAAGTAACTTTTTATCTTAAAAACTATTAGTGTCTAACTCTTTAGCACTAATTGCACATTGGTGCAGTGGGTATGTGAGGATGGAACGTATCCAGCAAGCGAATGTCGCCTTTCACCTAACTGCCTGCAAAATACCAACGCATAAGTGGGAGAAGCTTGCTTCGTTGCGCCCAGAATGGCGCTCTCACATCAAAACGAGCATCAAGCAATTTGAAGCTGCTCGTCTCGTCGACCTTGATGAGAGACGTCAGGCACAAAAATCGCGTCCAAAGCCCAACTACAATTATACGTACAATAGCTCTGGTCAGCTTTACTGTGCTTTCTGCGACCGAGTGTTTAAGAGTAAGTATATCAGGGCTCACGCCCGCAACTAGCTGGGATCGCCATCGCCGGCCACGGCGTGGATAGCTATATATATATTCAAAATTTAAAATCGAAATTCAACGTCTGGTACCTTGACGATGGAACCCTAGGAGGCGATCTGGAGTCCGTACTTTCAGATCTTTCGACCATAAAATCGGAATTCCAGTCCATCGGCTTAGAACTCAACTATTCCAAATGCGAACTTTTTATTCAGAACTCTTCTGTAAATTGTTTCGATATTAAACAAAAATTTGATACCCTAACTCCGAACATAAAATTAGTAGACAAAAAATCTCTGAGCCTCCTAGGATCTCCTATTTTTGAAGAATCCCTTTCGGGTTTCATTTCAAATTCCATTTCCGAATTTCAAAAGTACGAAAGTCGTCTTTGCGAATTAAGTCCTCATTTTGCAATTACTATTTTAAGGTTTTGTCTATTTGTTCCAAAATTAACTTATGTACTTCGCTGCTGCCCCTTCAATAATTTTCTTAATTTATTAACACCCTTGGACGACTTATTGAAAGACAATTTGGAATCTATTTTAAACCTGCAGCTCAGTGAAAATTCTTGGACCCAAGCATCCCTACCCATTCGTTACGGTGGGTTAGGGTTACGTAAAATTTCCAGTGTTTCTGTACCGGCTTTTTTGTCTTCCGTTCACAGCTCGGCAAATCTTATAGGTAAAATCTTAAGGGCTTTCCCTGTAAACTATGAGACTGCCGGCTTGACGGAGGCCAAACACGCCAGGTCTATTGCCTGCCCGGGTAAGGATCCCCCCCAAAATTTTAAATCACAAAGGGCCTGGGACGACATATTGTCAAAAATAACATACGACTCTCTCCTAGATCAAAGTACAGGTACCGATCGCGCCAGAATCTTGGCTGTGGGGACCAGAGAAGCCGGCTCCTGGTTACACGCATTCCCGTCGGTGCATACCGGCACCTTTATAGAACCCCACACCCTGCGTGTGGCTACCTGTCTGCGGCTTGGAGTCCGGGTATGTGCTCCACACACGTGTCCCTGCGGCAGTGAGGTCGGCGCGCTGGGACATCACGGTCTTTCGTGCCAAAAGAGTGCGGGCCGCTTTTCCAGACACGCCGCACTCAACGACATTCTACGCCGCTCTCTTGCCAGCGTCAACGTGCTGGCCCTGTTAGAGCCACCCGGCATTTTCAGAGACGATGGCAAGAGACCGGATGGAATGTCGTTAATTCCGTGGAAGATGGGTCAGGTGTTGGTGTGGGACGCCACCTGCGTTGACACAGTGGCCCCTTCCCATCTCCACGGAACGTCCTCCAGAGCCGGTGCGGCTGCAGAGGCCGCGGAAAAGGCAAAAACTAACAAATATAGGGGTATCGGCTCCGAATACTGCTTTGTTCCGTTCGGCGTCGAGACCCTTGGTCCGTGGGGTCCCAGCGCCCTCAATCTTTACAAAGAACTTTCTAAAAAATTAGCCGACACCACCGGGGACCGAAGAGCTGGCAGCTTCCTCGCTCAACGCATTAGTATTGCGATACAGCGGGGAAATGCTGCCAGCATCTTCAGCACCATGCCGCGGGGAGACCCGTTATTTTAGTTATAAAATAGGTTTTTTACATTATTTTGTTTTTAATCTTATTTAGTTTAAGTTTTTGTATTTAGTTAATATTCTTAAGCGTTAGATAAGTTATAGAGCGTATAATAGATATTCTTAAAAAAATATATGATGTACAGAATATGTGAGGATATTAACTGATAATATAGATTAATTTGCTGTAATTAATATTTATTTCACATCAGGAAAAACATGACAGCACAAATATATCAACAACAGTGACAAGCGAGACATATACTCGTAGGATTTGAAATTATAAAAGAACAAAAAAACTGTATATGGCCTGTCAGAATAGTATACCTAAGGTGTCACCTCTTTTATTCTAACAAAAACATAAAAAATTAAATAATAATTAAAAAATCACAAAATATCTTTTAAAAACAAAAATTCAAAAATTATTATGATTCATTACATGATGTTACCTCAAAATCTGCATTGACCATGCTATGATCTCGTGGGGCTGAGATAAATTACTTGTAGGTCATAACTTTAGATCAAAATTTCTCTGAATTGAAAAAAACATGAAAGCATTTTGACCACCTCTCCTGCTCCTTGAGCGCCGGCCGCCTGTCCCGCCACGCCGCTCTCAACGACATTCTCAGAAGGGCGCACGTCAGTGCCAACGTTCCCGCTGCTCTGCAGCCCCAGATTGTGCGGAGCGATGGCAAGCGCCCTGACGGGATGTCGTTGATACCCTGGCGTACATACACCCTGGTGGCGTCCTACCTACCAGCGAATACCAAACATGCATGGGCAGCGCAAGACGCCCTGGAACGCCTCAAGGTCTCAAAATACAGCTGTCACGGCGCCCAATATCAGTTCTTTGCTTTCGGCGTCGAGACACTAGGTCCTTGGGGTAAGGGTGCGCTGTGCGCTGGAGCTCCACAGGGAGCAAAGCAAAAGGTTGAGGGAGGCAACGGGTGACCCTCGCGCCGGCAGCTTTCTCGCGCAAAGAATCGCAATCGCAGTTCAGCGCGGGAATGCTGCCTGGGTGATAGGCCCCTGCCAAGAGGCCCATGCCTCTTATTTAATTAGTTATTCTATTTGTTTTTTTCTAAGTTATAGGTTTAGTTTTAGTTATTTTCATTTAATAATAGTCTTTTAAGAGTTTTATACATTTTTTTTATACTGGTGACCTATTTTGACCACTAAATAAATCAATACATAAATATCATAGGACAATTTTACGCAAATCGAACTGACCCCACAGTAAGCTCTATAAGCTTGTGTTACAATTATCATCAAAAAATATCACCTCGAGCAATTTAAAGTATCGCATAAATGTTTCTAAATAGGTATCACAAATTAAAACAATTTTGTGCTGTTACCGGAAATATATAACGACGACGTCGATAGGCTGTGTATTGAGTGTTAAGAAATAAATGATAAGATAAATTATAATCGAGATAATTAGATAACTTTGTTTGATGATTAAATACTAATGTTGCTGCAAAACCTAGAAGAACCTTATCAACACAGAAATATCTAATTAACTGAGAGCTTCAAAAATTATTTATCCTCAAGCCGGTCACCATTCAAGAAAAAATGGCAATGGAATCTTCAATAATACTGCCGCGCAGAACCTAAAGTGCAGTAACTCGAAAAAGTCAATTTCGAGATAAACGCAAAAAACACTTTAAAAGTAATTTATTTCCGTTCGTTCAAGCGGTATATACTTATAATTTATTGTCATAGAAAGCGCTCAACACATAGAATACGATGACGTTAAAAACAATGGTTTCAGTGTACACTGAAATTTATTATGGGGCTTTTTCAAAATTTCAAGCTCGTACTGCACTCTTTGAGACAGGCAAAAACAAAAGAAATACCGCTTAAAACACAGTAAAAAGTCGGGTTACTGTCCATGTTTTGCATTTACTTACACAGACAAGTGATGAATTACCGTTTAAACCACAGTACGCGGTGCTATACTACTGCGTTTTAAACGGTATTTTGCTTGATTTTTAGTGCTACGAGCATCCGTTACTGCATTTAAAACAGGTTTTTGTAAAAAAAAGTATGACTGAAGCCTTTTTGCCAATAAAATGATTTAATATTTAATTGTCTTCAAAACTACATATGCTCAGTAAATGTCAAGACAATCAGGCTTCTTTAAGTGGGAGAAAAACGACTAGCAAGATTTAAATAAACTTATTTGTGATTTATCATTGGAGATTCTAAATAAAACACATATTTCGTGAAATTGTAAGCAAACAATGTTTATTACACATAATTATGTATCCCTACTAATAAAAAAGACAACTACTTCAGTATAATGCTACTATTTATTCTTATGTACCTACTGTTAAAATAGCACTTTAATCTGATTGTTATTGTCCGTTCATTTACTTTGTCAGATATTAAACTATAACTAATAAGATCCTAATTACTAATAAAATGGACGGCACACATATATAACCATTCATTAGGCTATTAGTAACAATAAAAAATACAACAATATACAAAAATTACTACAACTAGAGCTTTTTCCAGTTAGAACAATGTGACTTCTAAACATAATTACATTAGAATACTTTGGTAACCCCTGGGAATAAAGATATATCATTATTATACTGTGTATACCCTTATGAAACAAAGTAAAATTTTAGCTGGGATTAGGTATATTCATTTATTTTAGTAATGAGGTATACGAATTAAATTTGTTTTTAATAACTCACTTCTAAACTGATTTGTAAAATATTTCACCAAAACTTTGAAATATAAAACGAATTAAAAATTGGTCAAGGCTTGGAAAACTTAACTGTGTCAGTTCAGGCAAACAAGAAAAAACTAAAAACAGGTATTTAAATTTAAATATGGTGATCATTATTATAAGGAAATACCCCACGTACTGCCGTTGTCAGACGGGTAATCACGTAATGTTCCAAACGCGCGTTAGTACAATCGAACTGTCATTTTTCCATATAAAATATGACATTTAGATCTACCTGACGTGCGTACAAGGACCAAACTTTGATACTGCAGTTTAGTTAGTTTTTCACGAATAACTTGTTGAGTTAATACAGGCTAAAACATCTGATAAATTACGATTCTACTGCGTTTTAGTTGGTAATGGTCCAATATTTGTAGCCGTAGACGTTTTAACTGCGGTTTAAGTAGTATTTTGTGTTCTACGCTAGTCCATTTCTGTACTTTAGGAGATTTTTTTTTACATGTTCCAGTTGTCCAAATGAAATACCGATTAGATACACATGTGCATCTTGAAATACTGATCACAGATCATCAAAAAACAAAAAATCCCAAATTAGCCCGATACTGCACTTTAGGTTCTGCACGGCAGAATAGTTAATAGACTTGAGTTTGTTAAGTTTTAAAATCTAACGAAACCAAATAAAATGCAACTCGGTTCAAATTTAGAATTTTATAAGCCCCATTGAGAAAGATGCCTTTTAATATGCCTTTTGGCGGCTAATGACTGTAGCAAAACTAATAACATGTGTGTACTCACAGATTCTTTAAAAAATATTCCATTGAATATTCCAACGTTTCCTGTGTAAGTTTTATTATCAACTTCAATACCATGTGTTGTATTTACAATATTAGTATTATTGTCATTGACCCCTTGCACCATGGCCACTAAAGCTACTCCCATACAAGTCCTCATGCTATAAGCTACCATCAGACATACAAACAAAAGAACAGTCTGCTGATGACGGTAGCCATACCCTGAAAATTCAAAATAAGTACTGTATATTTTCCAGGCATCTTTAATTATAATCAACCCGCCTTAGGCAACATTAGATCATGGCTTATTTTTTCTTTGTATTTTGTTCGCTGTATCAAAAATTATTTTTTATCCGGGTTACTTCCAAGTCAAATCAACAGGATAAAAAAACATGTGATTCATTTAAGCTTTAATTTTAAGTTATAAGCAAATAAACCTTGACGTGCTCTTGAATTATTTAAAATCACAAATTATTGCTTTCATTGGAAGCAATAATCTCAGTTGCCACTTTTCTACAACACTTACCCACTTTCTTCTGTTCAATATATAACATAATTTCAGGAACAGTTTCATCCACGACAACATTTTCATTTTCTTCATTCGTCACTTTACTATAATTAGGTTTGTATTCATCATTATGGTTTTTTTCTAAAGAAATCATACTTAAATAGTACCTTCACTATGAACAAATCTCAATACTCCATTTAGATGTTCTTTGTTTAACTGTCGTTGCTTCTCTAGTTTGTCACATAATATACACATTTTCTTATCATAAGCACACACCAGGACTAAAAGTGTCTTTAAGTTTATTTAACCTTTCTTTTGACTTAACAGATCAAAATCATATGCGACTGGAGTTAGAAGTGAAAAATCCAAGCAAATAGGTCAAAAATCTCGACACTTTTACCATTACTAAATCTAATCATTAAAGGTGATTTGGCCCAATTTTTTTGATGAAATCGCCTTTTGTACGTAAATGTTGAAGCTCCTCAAAATTACATATTCGCATATTTAGAATGGAACCCTAACTCAAATATACAACTTTTTGGGAAAACGCAATTTAAGATTTGAAGTAGTGTTGTTATTATCATACTTAATTGGTTATATCGCCTGAACAAAATACGACTATCGGCATAATAAACTTGTAAACGAATGCTTAGTTATTTGACTTATTAGCAGTCAAAAAATACCAATAATATATTGATTTGAATTGGTAAAAAAAATATGTTTTTTAAAACTGGTCACTATAAGGTCATTTCTTGACTGACATTTTTTACTAATCGTTTGACTTAGGTATTATGAATCAGTGGCGAGGTGGCAACGCCCATACAAGCCGATTCCCATCGGCTTGTCTAAAATGTCTCGCTTAGGTATTTATTACCAAACTCGTAATTCATAAAAAAACAGCATTTTTTTGCTCCGGCTTTTCTAGTGAAAATTCTCACGCGCCGCCACTGTTATGAATTGGGTCTCTTTTAAATCATCTAATCAGTGAACGATAATATCTTAAAGTCTAACTAGCGCCGAAAAGTGGCCCCACAAAAAGGATGCACTTATAGGCGGGGATTAAAAAGGATGCCTGGCGGCCGTTCAGTTCGAACATGGCCACCGTGTCAAACTGTTAAATAAACCAAACGTTCGGTTTCAATAAATATGCATTGTTGTGCCGTAAAATGGTGTGTGAGTCGGTTCGGACAAGCACAACAAAAAAGATGGAATCACTTTTCACAAGTTAACCCTTAATAGGACAGAGCATATTTTTTTTGGAAATTAAAATTTGAGTTCGATTTATGGGTAAATTGGGTATCTTGATCCAGAAAAATTACGTTAAAAGTGGGGGGGGGGGTAAGTGGAAGGGGGTGATTTCTGGTGGGAAATTATTTCCCCTTGCTCGATGATCGTATTGAAAAAATCGGTCCGACCGTTGAGGTAATCTTTATTATTTTCTTCATTTTATGACTTTTTTGGGTCATTGTCAGATTTAGGTTCGCGTCTCTTCGGTGGACATTGCCAAAGTTAAGGGCTATAAAGCCTAATTTTTGGTTGATCTCTGAATCCATAGTATATGTGAGCGTAAGCCCTTAACTATTGACCACCGGAAAGATGATTTTTGTTTTTGTGACTGACAATGACCCTTTTATGAGTTTTCTTTGTTTTTTGTTATTTTCTAATACAATCTTAAAAATAAAACAAGGAAATTCATAAAAAAACGAACTTTTAATCATATAAATATATAAACAAAACGTAAAATTGGAAAAGTAATAACAAAGCCTCATTTTTATTTGTGTTTATCACAAAATTACAAAAAAAACTAATATTATACATCAGTTTAATATTAATACACCATTTTACAAGTCAATCACCTGTTTCACACATAATTTACTTTAAAAACAAAGATTTAACCGACGAAAAATCAATCATCCCCTATTTGCCTACCCTTAAGGTTAGTTTTTTTTTCCAAATATATATGGGACCAACTTAGGGGTACCCAATAAAAAAAGAATTATCAAAATCGAACTACTCTGTAAAAAGTTATGCGTGGTCATACATAAAAAAATAAAAAAATAAATACGCGTCGACTTGAGAACCTCCTCCGTTTTTTTTGTTGGTTGAAAGACGTCATAAAGTAATGGTTGTGTACTAAACTCAAACAAATAATATCAAAGACTATTTATTATATAGAAACGGGCTTCAAAACTCGTCATAACGTTGTATATCTTACTATATATATTTATAAGAAGTTTACGGCGTGATTTTTTTAAGTTCGTGAGCGAACAAAGGGAATTATTTTCCCACTTGGACCCTTTAACTTCAAAGCACATTAAGCCGGACAAACAATGGTTTCAGACAGTAATTTCTATGCTTAATAACAAATAATACAGTTAATTGTACGTAACTGCCATCAAAACCCTCTTACCTAATTTTTTTTGATGGATCCGGACACTCATCGGCGAAAAACACTGTTGTTTACGATTTTTTCACAACTTTTGACTTTGACATTGACGTGTGTTGACAGATGAAGTCTGAGTGAAAAGTGTTGCCAGTATAATAAGTATAATACTTACTAAGAAGTGTAAAACTGTATGGCAGGTTTCATTAAGAGTTGCCGTATACAAAATACATAAAATTTTATGCTAACAGACGAAGTGGGAAATAATATCTCCTTGTACTAATAAGGGTTACAGCGATAAACATATTTTTTTGATTTTATTGTTATGATCACATTTTGTATAAGAATGGTATTATGCCAATAGACATAATTACTTTTTTTAATAAGTTGGTTTCTATTTTAACCATTGAATATTATATCAATATTTTGTAGTTTTTATCGATGCCTTTCTAACTATAAAATGACAAAAAAAAGTTTTTAGATTTCCAACACATCCAATAAAAACGAAATATGGAATGAAGCAGTGCGTTTGAAACGAAACGATTCGAAATGGCCATCAAGACAAAAGTTAAATAAAGTAACTTTATTTAGAGGAACTTGAGATGGTAGGTCTCATTACTAATCTCGGTACCAATTGTGATTTTTTTTTCGTAAAAAAACGAAGACATGTTGTAATTGGAAATATATCCATTAATATGTAAAAATATAGATAGCAATGTTTGCGTATCTCTGCTCACCCATCGTGTGGCCTACTTGTATTATATTGTAAATAAAAATAAATAATTCGTTTTTTTCTCTCGCGACTCAGCCCTAATTCTTAAAAAAAAAATATCACGCGAACGTTATCATAATTAAGTTGCTTGTTGTTGCATGTAACCATTCAACAATTATCCGTTTTCGTTGTCACTGTCACATGGCTGTCGTCCGACGTGACGCACGATGGCTAATCACAGCAATGTATTTCTAAATTGACCAATCGCATCCATTTGTGTTTGGTAATTGAAAATAGGCTGACATTTTGGGTAGCTGTGATTGGATATGTAGTTGACTATGCGCGTACCGGGTTTTGGGTACGAGTTTGGGTAGAAATTTGTTAGGAGCTCGTGTTCTATATATTTTAACATTCACTGCATCTAATTAACCAATTTGTTTGCCCTATAGAATCTTGAGTCATTTTCATTATGATAATACAGTTAGGTACCTGTTTAAAATTAGGTCAGTTCAGTAGAACAGGTTCAATAAAGAAATTGTAGTAGTTATTTATTAAATTGGTCATTAAAGCAACGAATCGACATAACTTACCATTTGTTTTATAAATACTATACTAAAACTCTCAATATAATCATATATATAAAATTAGATTTTGATGTAGAAAATGACATAAAAACATGTTAACTAAAAGTTGCATTTATATATCACATCAGAACCAAAAACAGATATTTTAAAAATAATTTGGTAAGTACAATACTTAGCAAAAGCAAAAAGTTGTAACACAAATACAATATACCGTGTGTCGTTGTACAGGATATAAAGTAGCAGGGAAGGTATATATACCTACACTATTTTATATCCTGCCTGTCATGTAAATAAATGTGTTTTATGAATAAAATTCTCATATCTGACATACATCATGGGTTGGAAGGTCAGATGGCAGTCGCTTTCGTAAAAACTGTGCCAAATCTTGGGATTAGGTGTCATAGCGGACCCCGGACTCCTTTAGGGCACAACCGGGAATAACGCTAGGAGGACATAGATCTGACATAGATTATCAAAACCTGATACCGAAACCAGATTGCCTGACAGTATAATGGAGGAACTGCTGTTGTGCATTTTTAACTTCTTACTGAAATAAGAAATATACCAGGCGAAATAAATGTGAAAGGTCACGAGTTACACCGATTCCTAAAGAGTTGAATTTGACAGTTGTAGTGGCGCACAGGCCCTTAGCAATTCTATCAGTTTACGTCAAACTTTTTGAAGGGTTTTGAATTCCTGCCTCAATAAGCAAATAGTTTATTGACTTTTAATGTTTGCGGTAAACGGACTAGGACGTTTACCTTATATATAATTTTAAAATGTCAACACGTTCCAAAATCAGACCGGACTATCTCACTTTACAAGATTCCGGCTTAAAGCCAAATCTGTCAAGCCTGTTAGTACAGTTAAATTATGTCAATCCATTTGGATTGGATGCATCCATATTTTGCAGAGATAAATAGCGCGCCAGTAAATGTTGACACAACACACACGACCGCGAACTACTAGCAACTATTGGGCCGTGAATGAAGTCAAATATTACGTCCAATCATTTGTATGCATCCATTTGTCGCAGAGACAAACGGCGCAGCACAGCAGCGCGTATACGTTAATGCCCAGCTTTAAGGTGGTTCGATTGCCATACAAAACGTTATTTGACATTCGCAGGCTAACGGCGTGATATTTTAGGAAACTTATGTAACAAACTTTCATATATTGGCTTTCCATTTGCGTGAAATTCCACCTTTCCTAGAATATACTTGTATAAACTAGAATAATTTGAGAAAATTTGTTTCCCCGGAATATCATGTCCCAAACCAATTTCCCAAATTAAATATTCTAGTTTATACAAATTTATTTTATTCAGACAGCTTTGTCAATTCAGATAGCTAATTGTCAATTCAGACAGCCATTGTCAATTCTGACAGCTATTGTCAATTCTGAGAGCTATTGTCAATTCTGACAGCTATTGTTAATTCTGACAGCTATTGTCAAATTTACTATTGACTGCCACCGCAAGCCGCGCCAGTTGAGTGTGATTCAGGCCTTATAGATTTCACCTGTATAGATACTACATTTTACAACACGTCGGATATACGTGCGAACCTGGCTTGAGCATACTATAATTTATAAAGCTGCAATACGACTGATTTCTCCTGATAGAATTGATCTCCGGGAAGGAGCATGGTGGGGTGAGATTTTGATGGGGTCTTATAGAGGCCGGCAAGGTGACCACCAGAAAAATCTGACAGCTTGGGATTTGGCGAAGCGAGGTTCGCAGATATTTCCGACGAGTTATACGGCGGTCAATTTTGTTTCCTTCGTGCTTTTGAACTTAATAAACACGTAGAGACTTGTCGTGCCATGTGCACATTGGAATGAAGAAAAATCCTCTTAGTTCGAATTTATCCCATATTGCTTTAACATAAAGTGACTAGTGTAACGTCGAGGCGTTAGGGGGTTTACCTTAAAAGGAATTTAATACGGTCGTCACTTGTAGGAATCCTCGAACACAGTATTGAAATCTCTTCGAAATACCATTTTACGCATGCTTGCTCTGAAGTAAATAATTTCGGTGCTTCAAACCGAAATTTACAACCAAAGTATTTGCATAGTTTCAGAGTTAAGTACTAAAGGCTGATACAATACGGAATACTCGTAATTCATTTCTGGAAGCCTATTTGTTTTAGAGTATTGATATGTTAATGGCATAACATTTGTTGCGCACACTCTTGTTTATTCTTTCTTTCGGCTCGGGCACAACTTGAACAAAGCTAGAGATGAGATAGGGCCGCGGCCTCTCGTTCCCACGCATAGCGAACTCGTAGCCGTTCGGTGGCTTTAGTCAGTTTAGACGCGGTCTGAAAGGCTAAAATAACGCGAGTGAAACTGTTGGACTTTTTATTTATTTAAGATGAGATGTTATTGTTATAGTTATTTATTCAGTCAACAATATACACTGTATTTGAAATAAAGGTAATAAAGGTAATAATGTCAAAATTATACAAGTTACAATTCCATAATAAATAAAAACAAATGCAGAAGCAGAAAATAACAATGTAGAATGATAATAAAAAAAAACGAAAATAATGGAAAATCAATACCTAATAAAGAATTTATATAATGTCAACTGTGTATTTGTATGATTCAAATAATGTATTAAATGTCAATCTAATACAAATACAAAATTATATCACAGTTATTTTTAAACACAGTTTTGGACTATAAATTAATCTTATCTTATGCCAACGCCTGTTCAAAAATACTCCTAGATATCGCCATTATGTATGTGTCTTCGTGTGTTTTTGACGCAGACTCTGCGCCGACGATCGCTTATCCATAAACGGGACTTACGTTAAGTTTGTAATGGGGAGTGGTAACCTGGAATTTTCTTTACAGTACAACGGAAAAGAGCACTTTCCGTGCATATGTCGTTGAAACTTTAAAGAGCCATATGTACTGTAAAACGTTGTACGATACACGTGCGAATAGGTAATTTGCAACTCGTGTCGATTTAAAACACTCCCTTCGGTCGTGTTTTAATTTATCACCACTCGTTACGAATTTCCTATTTTCTGCACTTGTATCGTAAATAACTATTATGTGATTGCATCAGAAATTAGGCTATCCGCAACATAACCAAGGTAACCGATATAAACTTCGCTATCGCTAAACTTAAGTGGAAGTGGAAGGGGTGCATTGCAAATTTAAACGATGGTCGTTGGGGCGGAAAGGTTCTCAAATGGCGACCATTTACCGGCAGGCGCAGCACGGGTGGACTGATGACCTGGTAAAATTCGCGGAGGTCCACTCTTAAGGGAAGGCCTTAGTCCAGCAGTAGACGTCTTTCGACTGTTTCGAGGTTTCAGTTTCAGTTCTTTATTTGTTCATAACATATAGACTATAGTAATGCAAATACAGTTGATAACAGACACAGTGATGAAGAGCTTAAAATTCAGCTTAATTTAAGTATGTTTTGTTATGTTTGTACACGATAAAATATACAGGAATAAGAATTAAGAAGTATTTTCGAAACAGTCAATGAAAACGTAAAATAACATACCACAAATTCATAACCATGTCAAGATAGCCAAAAATTAAATTTAAGTGTACGTAACGTTGCATCACTCAGGTAATATTAAAAGCAATGCACAGAAGTCAACAAAAAAATTACAAGAAAAGTACCTACAGTAAGAATGTCAGTAAGATTAAAAATAATAAGAGGATCAAATATCAAAAATCTAATTAGGTACCGTAGAATGGGCTTACTTTGATTCGCGGGGTGACTTTGATCAAATAGGTTTTTCTCCGAAATCATTGTTTTTACTTGTGTGTGCACTGTGGCAGTGAATATATTAGTTATATATCTTGCTGTATACTGGATTAAATCTTCTTAATTTCAAATAGTTTTGCTTTTATACTACATTCTAAATGATCAAAGTAACCCCATTTTTTCCTAAAGTAACCCCATTATACGGTATTATGTCAATTAAAAATTCTGGCATAAAACTCATTTAGACTGTAGAAGGGCCTTGTTAGTAGATATTTTTTTAAAGTTTTATACAGAACATTTCTACGTTTTCAGTATTTTTAATGTCTTTCTCCAAATCTTAAAGTTTTGGGTGCTCAAATTTTGCACTTTAATTACTCATGTAGAGCCTGATCCATCAAATTTACAAGCCCGAACTCAAGGGGTGCAGAATCACTTAGCTTATCCTGGCACAGCCTATGTAACTGATATTTGTTAGTACTTTAGATAATCCAAGAAAATCAGTGAGTTATCCTGTTCTAATTCCTTCTTAATCTTGAATTGGTTTTTAGGATGTTCTCGTAACTTATCAAGCACTTCCGCAGAGTAACGCCTGATTCAATCAAATACCTAAAACTTTTACAGTTGACAATAAAAACATGTTTCAAGCAGTAATTTGTTATTATATATCTAATAGGACGAGGCGCAAGCACCTAGTAAAACTTGAGCTCCGTTGAAATTGACTTTATGCTCTAGTGATTTAATGCTATAAATAACGTGTTTGTTGGCTCAGAGCATTCTGTCGGCAACAATAAGCGGAGTGAAGCGTTGCATTTTGTCTGCAGCTGCGACTTTTCCCAGGGGCGTGTGGTTACAGCACTGTTGGTAAACAGTAGCTAAGAAAACGTTATATCCATTTAATTTAATTACACCATGTTTACTTCAACGAGAAGCCGAAAAGGACACGTAGGCCTTAATTAAATGAAACAATAATTGTTCATTTTGATATTGTTGACGGGTATCAGAATAGTATTTTTCACAATCGTGTTATAAAGTTTAGGCCACGAAGCTTGCTGAGTGGCCTAGGTAAGGTACGAGATTAAAAAGCTTGATTATAACACTATTGTCAACAATACTTTTTGTACGAGTTCATTAAAATTAATTTTCTACGAGTCAACTGAACTAATTAAACTAACTCGATACTGTTGAAACGAAGTGCAGCCTATCGCTCGTACGCTCGTTGATATCTTAAAAGACATGAACGAGCGTACGACATCAACGAGTAAACTCAATAATCAAAGCGATTATATTGGTCCAATTCATTACAGTTCGGTAAAGCAGCCACGTGATGGGTCGAATTTATTTTAGTTCTATTTTCAATTTTTTTTCGGTTGTCTGGAGCGTATCGAAACAGTTATTTCGATTGTTTCGACAGTAACATGGACTACAACTATGAAAATAGTGACGTTGCAGTATTCTCTATGAAATCTTAATACACAGATTTTAATCGACGAGTACAAAAATTAATAAACACGCATTTGATTCTAAGTAGTGTACATATGCAAAGCCTTAATGCGTCGTAATGAATACGCACAAATATATATATAGTATCTCAATTTGATTTAAATTTGGGAATCTACGATAGCCTAGTGGTACAAATATCTGGCTGTCAATCGGCGGTTGTGGGGACCACTCAACAGTAATTTTTCCATACCTACTAAAAGTGACATTTAGATCTACGTGACGCGCGTACAATGCGTTACGTGATCGACCTGCAGTATGCGAAGCATACAACTTTTCAACTCACCATCGCTAGAAAAATTGTAATGTAATGAAAGTAATTTGGCCCATTGGGTAAAATGACTATACATTCATTTTCAATAAAGGTTTGTTTACATCTCAACAAAATCAAAGCATTTTATAATTAGGTATCAAATGTAACATAAACATTTTTGAATCTTAAAATAGTCTCCACGCTTACATTAAAAAAGTCAAAGTATTGTCGGGTACTCACGTCACGGGTAAACAGGCGCAAATACGCATATTTAACTTTTTCCCCTAACTTAGCAGGCATTAAAATTCATATATGCATAGTACACATATCTTGTGCACTAAAATCTAGAAATAACATTTTATTTTTTATTTTACTGTGGTTTTAAAACAAAACAAAATTAAATGTACCATTTCATCATCATCATCATCATCATATCAGCCGAAAGACGTCCACTGCTGGACATAGGCCTCCCCCAAAGAGTGCCACAATGGCCGGTCCTGCGCCACCCGCATCCAAAGGACTCCCGCGACCTTTACCAGGTCATCAGTCGACCTTGTGGGGGGCCTACCCAGGCCGCGCCTTCCGGTACGTGGTCGCCACTCGAGAAACTTTCCGCCCCAACGGCCATCGGTTCTACGTGCAATGTGCCGCCCCGCCCACTGCCATTTAAGTTTAGCCATTTGGAGGGCTATATCCGTTACCTTGGTTCTGCTGCGGATAGCCTCATTTCTGATGCGATCGCGCAGAGAAACTCCCAGCATAGCCCGCGCCATTGCCCTTTGAGTGACTTTGAGCCTTCTTATGAGAGTTATATAGTAAGCGACCACGTTTCGGTGCCATATGTTATCACTGGCAACACAAACTGGTCAAAGACTCTCGTCTCGAGACACTGCGGAATATTGGATGAAAAGATGAGCCGTAGCTTCCCGAATGCTGCCCAGCCGTGTCAGATTCGACGATTGACCTCTTTCTCAAAGTTGGACCTATCTAACTGGACAGTCTGTCCTAGGTATACATAATAGTCTGCAACTTCGAGCGTAAAGTGTCCGATTGAAATAGGAGTTGGTACTACATGGACGTTTGACATGATCTTCGTCTAATCCATGTCCATCCTTAGACCAACTCGCTCGAAAGCTTTACTGAGGTCATCGAGCATTGTACTCAAGTCCTCCATGGTCTCAGCCAAGACTACTATATCATCACCAAACCGAAGGTGAGTGATGTACTCGCCGTTGATGTTGATGCCTAACCTTCTCCAGTCCAGAGTCTTGAAAACGTCTTCTAGTGCAGCGCTGAACAGTTTTGGGGAAATAACATCCCCTTGTCTGAGACCGCGCTGCAGCGGAATAGGCTTCGAGCTCTGATCCTTAAGTCGGACTGACATAGTGGCGTTCCCGTACAAACACTTCAGTACTTCGATATAGCGGCAGTCTACTTGGAACCGCTGGATAGACTGTAATACAGCCCAGGTTTCGACCGAATCAAAGGCTTTCTCGTAGTCCACGAACGCTAAACAGAGGGGCAGGTTATACTCCTCAGTCTTCTGTATAACCTAGAGGAGCGTGTGGATGTGGTCTACGGTACTAAAGCCTCTTCGGAGACCGGCTTGTTCGGGAGGCTGGAAGGCATTAAGCCTGCGTGCGAGACGATTCGTAATGACTCTTGAAAACAGCTTATAGACATGGCTTAGGAGTGAGATGGGTCGGTAGTTCTTCAGCAGGGTGTTGTCACGCTTTTTGAAGAACAGCACCATGCAACACCACCTCACCTCTGTTCCACGCCTTTGGCATTCTCCCTTCCAGTAAGACGGTATCGAACAACTTCTGAAGGGCCGTAAGGATCGGTTTTCCACCCGCCTTCAGGAGTTTGGCTGTAATTTTATCTTCACCGGGTGCCTTGCTGTTCTTAAACTGTTTCAGAGCCATTCTAATCTCGTACAGGCTGATGTCCGGGATGTCGTCGGTATAGTGTCGGGTTAGTCTAGCTCTAGGGTCTTCCGCCAGACCAACTTCGGGTCTGCGAGTTGACGTGTATAGCTGTCCGTAAAAATGGTCTACCTCACTCAAAAGCTCAGGTTTGGAAGAAACGACTCTTCCGTCTTCAGTTATCAACTTTGCGTGCTGGCTCTGCCCAATAGACAGATCTCGTGAGAACACTTTAGAGCACTTATTTCGCTCGATGGCCTCTTTAATACGGTTCGTATTGAATTGGCGCAAATCGCGGGTAAGGGACTTGGAGATCCGTTTATTGAGTTGCCGGTATAAAGTCGCATCGGCTGAAGACTGCAGAGTCATTTCACTCCTTTCCTTCATGAGCTTCTGAGTGGAGCTACATAGCTTTTTAGTTCTATTGGCCCGCTGGGGCTTAAAGAACTTAGACCCAGTGACACGGACAGCTTCCACAAGCCCGTCGTTGAATTCGTCCACATCGCCACCATTTGCACGAAGCGAAAAATTATGATAAAGAAAACTACATTTTAAAATGATTTATTTGTATTGTATCTTTATAAGTCAGTCGTTTTTATTAGTTTATATGTAATTAAGAAAGAATAAGTATTAGGTATAAATTGTATGTTATTTCACTGATAATAATGAATAATTATTAGCATAACACCAAAAGTTTCTGAACGCAGGATAATGACCTCTCATTTCATAGAAAAAAGTTTGATTTCGCGATAGAGCGACACGTTCGAAATTCAAAAACACTTTTCACGCTAGCGTATATAATGGCCTTTTGGGCGCAGATTTTGCGCAATAAAGGAAGCCTTTCCGAGCTGGTGAAGTGAAATGTACTAATCGGCCTACTGACTAGTCAGCAGCACAATAAAAATATAAAACAAAACAAATGGTACACAGAGTTTAACTTGTACTGTGCTCTCATCGGTCTGGCTTTCACCGATTCCTTTGTTTTCCACCAATCCCCACTCTTTGTCGTTTTTACAGAGGGTCTCTTCTCTTGGCACTTTAAATGTAAATTAATGCGATTGCCTACAGGCTTCTACAAAGGCACACTGGGAATCTATATTAAGGCTTCATTCTAAAGTTTTCTCATTGTTGTCGTTGTGTTGAGTGAAACTTTGAAAAGAAATGCTGACTGTGTATACTATAGTCGGCTTGATGTTGTGCAATTTAAAGTAACATAAAAAGTGAAGTCGAAAAGTGAGAGGTATTTTCAAGAATAACCCCCATACTAATATTTTCTTCTTTTCTTTACCTTTACCTATGTTAATGGATACTTACCTATGTTATGGAGTCAAACAGATCGATCGGGTCCGAAACTCTACGCTACGCTCAAAAACTTGCATTGCTGACGTTGGAGCCAAGACCGCCAAGCTCAAATGGGAATGGGCGGGCCACATTTGCCGCATGCACCCGCAGAGGTGGGCTAAACTAGCTACGGAGTAGGTGCCGCATGGTGGGAGGCGACGGCGTGGCAGACCGAGAAGGAGATGGCGGGACGACCTGGACGTATTTCACAACGATTAGCACGAGATTTTTCAGAATCGGGACGAGTGGAAATCAAGATCAATCAAGATACTAAGGTTGTTGGGTAAAAGTAACAGGTTAACTGTAAAAAAAATAAGTGGACGTTACATGCAAATAATTTAGACTTTGATAGAGACGTACAA
The DNA here is from genome assembly GCA_963854355.1 of Epinotia brunnichana. Lineage (NCBI taxonomy): Eukaryota > Metazoa > Arthropoda > Insecta > Lepidoptera > Tortricidae > Epinotia > Epinotia brunnichana. The sequence continues at coordinate 10,665,532 of OY977946.1, forward strand.
CTTTAAACATTACAATTTAAAAAGAAAAATTAGGCTCTACCACTTCCTTCCTCCACCACTCGCTACTTGCACAAGGTGGGCTCAAAGTGGACTCCATATACAAGAAGAGCATATATAAAAGTTGGGCATAGCAAAATGTTATCTGATCATATTTGGAGCAGCTCAACTGGGTAAAGCACCTCCAACTTACAGAAGACCGGAGGCATAATATCGCCACTACTTAAGCCTTGACCACACGTACCGAGCAAACTCGTGTGCTCTCAGCCGAGTACTCGGTGCGTATAACATAGCTAGTGAGACTGTTTATACGCACCGAGTACTCGACCGAGAGCACTGTCTCGCCCGTTTGCTCGGTACGTGTGATCAAGGCATTACTCTGTAGATAATAGGGTAGTTGCGTTATGTTAAAATTGACAACGTAGTGTTGCTAAATAGATAGTAAACCATCAAATTATTGTAATAACCCTTCAACTGTGGCGAAAAAACATGGCCATCTAACCTTGTCTGTGGACCCCTCTGGCTGGGGGCGTCTTCACAGACAATGTTTCTGGCGATACGTGATTTGGTAAAATTAAATTTTTATCAGTTTTTTACCTAATTACAGTCTAGATTTTAGATAAAACACAATCTATGTTAAATTATTTAACTGCAACTATGTACCATCACTTTTACCACCACCAAAATTTACTACATATTTTGGTTATGTTTAATTTGTTAAATTAGTTTGCTGGGTTATCAAATGGCAATATTTTGAAGATACGAGTATTAGTGTAACAGTCATTCAAAAAACATAAAATGGCAGGCTCAAGAGTATTTTTTTACAGGAGATCATTTGAAATATTCTACCAAAATTGTACCTACACTCAAAAGTTGCTTGCATGAACTTTGATTAAGATGTTAATTTCTGAAGTGTGTTTTAACTATATTTATTAAATTCGTACATAAACAGTAAACAAAGATCATTAACTAAGTGTAACCAGAGTTTTTTTTTTATTGTAGGTGCACTAGACGTTATGTTAGATATAAATGAAAAAAGGCTTATCAAATTTCATTTAAAATTATCATTTGCAAACGACTACAATTATCACAGCAACCATATGGTTTGCACCAGATAAATTAGATTTCTCAGTATGTCCATTAAATACACTTCTAGTTTAATCTATAATATTATCATCAGTTGAACAAAAATCCCATAAAAACATGATCTAAACACGATACAAATCAAGGCCATGATTAGTATGAGTGCGCAGTCACGAGGTACGATGTGGGCACCCCTCGGAGGGCCTGTTACCGGCCCTCTGAGGGCTTTGTTATGATCGTGACCAATTTCGATCGATTTATTTACTTGAGGTTCATTTTAAATTAATTTACGATAAATAGCGGTAATGTTATTATCTGTTAATGATTATGGGACTACAAAGCTGACGGTTCTGCGTTCAAATCCCGGTAAGGGCAAATATGTCTGTCTGAGTCTTGGATGTTTTTTGTGTATTTAAGTATTTATATATCTCTTCCGTTATATCGCCATCACGAGCCGCGATTCAAACCTACATAATAAATGAGTTATAATATTTGTGAAGAATGTATATTAATGTTCTAACCCCAGATACATTTCAAGGCATTTATTTGGCAAGCCCCATTCGCACGTTTTCATTATTATTATTTCCTAAAAATAGAAATTTGACGTAATATGATACTGCAAATATAGATAATAACAATAATTACAAAAATATTATGATACAAAAATAATTATTTTGTTATAGCTTTGAACGAGCGGATATTTTATATAAAAGTCACTCTTACTTGGGCGGCGCCCTAAGCGTTGTGTGTGCTTGTTAACGGCCCCTAAAAAAATGCAAGATTATACTAAGAGTAATTAATTTACCTGCAAAAGAAAATGATTCGGGCTTAATTTACAGAGAGATCAAACTTTTTGATTTAATGAGGATCAAAAGTAGCTACGCAATCGAAGACGTCAAAAGATTATTCCCTTTTAATAAAGACTTTTGACGTCTTCGTTTGCGTATATACTTTTGATGCTGACTGTACATCAGGAACTGACCAAAGTTTGTATTTAGTGGAACCTACTGTGTTTACATATTTCCAAACAAAAGTTGTAGCTAGGTATATTCATTTACTTTATTTGTTTTACTTGGTAGTGTATCTTTAAATGCACACTTTTTTTGTCAAATTCTTGCATTTTTGTAAAATGTTTTTTTGCGCTCTGTGCTGCACAACCGGGACGCATAATTTGTTTTCACTCTGCCAAGTTAAGAGTTATCAAACAACCAGCGGTAATTATTTAAAATCAGATTAAAAATTGAATTTCATGTTGGAAAATGCTGATATTCATTATTGGTGATTTAAATTACTATGTACCTAATACCGTGGCTACTATCCACTTGTTAATTGAAAATTGTAAATAGCGTAATGATTATTATTTTTAGTTTCAATAAACATTTTTTATCATAATTTTACTTACCTATAAATTAAAATTTTATCTTGAAATGAAATGATTTATTTATTTGCATAAACATGGTTGTTACAGTTGGTGTTTATAATTAATTAATTAAATAGGTATCACATGTTTAGCCAATATGGCATGCAAAAGTTATTACATTGTAGTTGATATCAATAAGTAATGTCTAGCTAGTATATTTTGTAATAAAATGTCAATGTTTAGTATAATATCTAATAAAATTAACTAAACTAAAGTCTACAATAGGTATATGTATATGTCTATTCTTTATAATTTACGAATTCACTCAGAGTGTAAAAACATTTGTCTTCTTAACCATTTCTTTAAATTTATTTCGAACATTTTGTCAGTTAATAATCTTATTTCATATGGTATCGTATTGTAGACTTGAATACTCATAATATAAAAAAAAATCTTGAATAATGCTGTCCTACATGGTGGCATCAGCAGCTTGGACATGTCCCTTGGTCGTAATTTAGTGTTATTCTGGGGTTTTTTAAAGTAATGAGGAAATTTTCTAACTAGACACGCTAACTCCAATACATACAAACCAACCAAAGTGAGCATCCCAAGTCTTTTAAACAGAGGCCGACAAGAATCTCTTGGATCTCTTGGTCCAGCACCACAGACCGCTCTGACACTTTTTTTTTGGATGATAAAAGCTTTGCTTACATCTGTGCAGTTACCCCATACTGATATTCTGTATTTTAGTGCAGAAGTTACATACCCATGATATGCCAGTGTTGCTGTTTTCTCTCCTGCAACAATCCTCAGCTGTTTTAACGCGTACACAAATCTGTCGAGTTTGTCGCAGACCAGCTTTACATGGTTTTTCCAGGAACAGTGTTGATCCAGGGTTAAGCCCAATAATTTTATGTCGCTTACTTGGTCTATAACTTGTTGTCTTAACATCGACATAAATATAATTATGTAAAATTGCTTGCTGTTTACAATGGAAACGTATTATTCATTTGGATAATTACATTATAGATACCTACCTAATTAGAATTACTTAGATTTTTGTTTGCATGTAAATAAATGTTATATGTAGGTATATAAAATGAAGTGCAAATGCATTATCTCAGCGCTAGAAAATACAATTTGGCTTATCGAGTGTTATGCACCTGCTCGTACCTACCAAAAACCTATATTTGACATCTTTGGTAATGCTTGACTTCTAATTTCTAACGTTGATTAAATTGACTTATGGGAATTTGTGAATAACTACTTGCATTGCAAACTTTGTTATATTGTGACAAGTGGAGTTTACACTTGTCAAAATAATAATTTTACCTGAATGACTACGCATTTTTTGCAAAAGTAAAATTATAATATGCATATCTTTATATATGAACAATCGTATCTAAATCCTACGTAGTCGTTTTACAATCTGAACCAGAAGGAGTATGATAGTAAAGTTTAAATAAGATAACATAAAATAAAGATCATTATATCTTTTCCAAAACTAGAATGCTTACCTCTTTGGCATTTTTTTTTAGTTTACGAACTTGTTCTTGAGAGGCCTAAAATCAAAAATTTTGTACCTATATCACATCCAGAGCAACAAGATTTTTTAAACAAGAGCTTACTTTATTTTTAATAATGTTTAGTCTATTATTAATATTATTATGTAATTTTTTAAACGCCGGCGTTTCACCCACGTCCTGGCTGTTTCGTTAATGTAAGGTAAAGCAGAGATTATCCAGAATTCCGTTCCTAGGCCTAAACTAATTGGAGGATGATTGAGTGGTATTCTGTTTTTCACACGATTATGATCCTTATTGCAAGGTAATTATGTTCTAGAACGGCGTAAACATCCTATTTAGAACAGTCATCCGGGTTTTCAGGTATCAAGTTATCACATAAATTCGCATTGATAACTCACACTCGATGAAAAAGCCATTAGTGCCAATGATTAAAACACATAGCACATAGGTCGTAAGTAAATAATGTTTGGCCAAGGAACGTTACTCAATAAGTTTGAAGGTACTCTTTTTTGTTTATAGTAGACATATAAGACACATGGGAAGACGTTTTGATGCACCTTAAGAAATTTTCTTTCCCGTTTTAGGCTACCTGTGTATGTACATTTACTGCCTAAAATCGCTACGTGCTAGAGTCGTAGCCGATCATCATTATATTATATACATGACATACAAGTTATATAGCCCCCCACTGCATTACAAAATCTTATATGTCGTCCAACAAATTTTAACCAACGGGCTCAGGAATAGAGTGAAAATAATAAATGGTCTAAATAGCGTGTATGATCAACACAAAATGAAATAAGTAAGAAATTGTATGCTATTGACGATGCCCGTGGCTGATTATTTGCTTGTATGGGTTTTTTGGCGAAGTGTGTTGCGGATGCTTACTGCGTTTTAGACGAAATCTGCGTTGTAGATTTCTTATTTGTTCGTTTTAATACTATATTTTTATCTTTGGAACATAAATGTATTAAGAAAATAGATAAATATTATACATGGATAGAGAAATACTGGAGAAGTAGAAGAAACAAAAAACGCATAAAGAGATGAATGTTTCTTGTTTTTACCATGGTTAAGTTGATCCGTTAATTCTATCTACAATTGTAGGATAGTAAAATAAATTCCTAATACAGTAAACGCGGCCAGTAGAGATAAAAAGCGTAGAACTGAGGCGAATGTCATGGATATTTTCATCTCGATTCTTGTTTTGAGTGTAGTGTCATGTCTGGACGTCTCAATATTCTTTGGTCTAGTTTGAATTCATGACATACATGTACCTATATAATGTAGTGTTCAATAAGATGATGCTTTCTGTGACACGTTTCTGTACAAAATGGTGATAGTAGAGAAAAACCAAGTATACGAGAAAGTGCCAACTAAAGAATTAATCGATGAATATGGTAAGTTTTTAATAGTCTCGCTTTCATTATTTTTAGGTTTTCATTTGCGATTTTATGTTATTAATTCATTTCCCACAAGTCAAAAATAATGATGACTTAGCAATCTAGAGTTTTAAAAAATACTTTTCTATTTCAGAAAAATCTAACGTTCCGTCCTACGGCTATGGAATTCGTCATGTGCAAATCCTTATTGTGTTTATCTGTATGACAATAGGCTACATAGCTAGAGCTCACTTAGGAGTGTCTATTGTCGCAATGACAAACAATATTGTACAAACCCAAAATACAGATAATGTCACAATTAATGACACTCATGTTTTAAATGGAACTGATGCAATAGATATCAATAGAACTGAATCAGTAGATATAAATGCAACTAATGTAATAAAATTGAATATTTTAAATGCTGGATACGGAAATAATATCAGTTATGGTATTGAAAGCTTAATTACTTCTGGTGAAGACAGTGTTTGGAATGTACATCGGGTAAGTTTTTACATTGTAAAAATAACCATTGCAACAAAATATTTTACTTGAACTGGAAATTTAAATCACAACCACTGACTTCACGTCTATTAAAATAAACAGGTACAAAGCCGATACGAAAAACACAAGGATACGTTTGAAATGTCGCCTAGCGTATGAATAGGTACTCTTGTGAATTTGATACCCTTCTATGGGATTCTAGTCTCGATCTGAGTATTTCTAACGAATTTCACTTTGAACTGTTGCGTAATTTATTTTCCTGAAACCTGTAATCTAAAATGAACTTTTTTTATTAAAACGTTCTTAAATAATAAAAAAACGGTGAGATGAGCTTTAAATGATTTTCTTACTCGTATCTTTGGTTTACTGGAAAATTATTAAAAAGGGTTTCAAGAATTACTTAAACAACTAGAAGTAAAAGCGGTTTTTTTTCGCACTCCAATATTACTGAGAAAGCAAAAAAGCAAAAAAATGTTGCCAAATCGTATAACAAATTTTTTTCAACGGCTCTAGGAAACGCATTTTGAATTACCCATCCCTCCGTATCAGTGATTCAATAAAGATAACGGTAGGTTCTCATTCATTAGTTAAATGTATAATGAGTTTGATGTCGCGTAATTAATAACGTGTAAATTTTTATTGACATAAAACCTTGCATGACGTTTAAATTGCGACTTAACTTCCATGGGTTACGGTTTAGCATGAGGCAGATCGTAAACTTGTTAGTTAACAGCGTGATGTTAAAAAGTAATTATATTCGAAAAAAAAAATTATAAAGCATATAAAGATTTTTTTGTTTATATTAATAATAATAATAAAGCTACGGTAGCCTAGTGGTTCAGGCATGCGGCTGTCAAGCGGCGGTCGTGGGTTCGAATCCCGGCTCGTACCAATGAGTTTTTCGCAACTTATGTACGGAATATTTACCGTTAGCTTTTCGGTGAAGGAAAACATCGTGAGGAAACCGGTCTAATCCCAATAAGGTCTAGTTTTCCCTCTGGGTTGGAAGGTCAGATGGCAGTCGCTTTCGTAAAAACTAGTGCCTATGCCAAATCTTGGGATTAGGTGTCAAAGCGGACCCCGAATTCCTTTAGGGCACAACCGGGAATAACGCTAGGAGGATGATGATTAATAATAATAAAATAATTGAAATAAATAATGCCAAATGATCCTTAGGGGGCACGGAATAGGGTGTGGAAAGGTTGTATGGATTTAAGTGCAATTGACGAGATTTACGTAGGTAACCTTGCTAAACTACCTGCCGCGGTTTAGGAATCGTGCCGTGCACCCGTGTGAAATTTAGCATTGGCCCTAAAACAGCTAATATAAAAATAAAATAAGACCCTAAAATAGCTTTCTTTCAAAAAAGTAGAATGTGCTCCTCGATAAGACCGCTGGCGACTCAATTTAGTCCTTTATGTCTAAAGAATCGAAAAGTAATTTGTTATTTTTCAGACATACGATTGGGGTAAATCTATCCAAGATAATATCCTAGGTGCGTTCTTCATCGGTTACTGCATCACCATGTTCCCAACTGGCATGATCTGCCAACGCTATGGTGGAAAGCTGCCTCTGCAGATCTGTTTGCTAATCAACGGGATTGTATCATTAGCTACTCCATCAGTTGCTGTTTGGGTAAGATCTTTCAGATAAATTAAAGTGGATATGACATTTAGGGGTTGTGGTTAAGTCTTGAAATTCTACAATCTGTTGTTTGTAACGGCAGATACGCTGATTTATTTTCTGTCTTCTAGTCTTATCGTACGTTTTCCTTTCTCTTAAGACTAGTTAATTTTCGGTTTTGTTTTTATGGTTTTACTTTTTTTTTCACCCTTGGGTAAAAAAATGTTGAAGGTGGAGATAAAAAAAACTGATGTTTCAGGGAGGTTGGAAAGCAGTCTTCGGTTGTCGCGTCCTCCAAGGCATGAGTCAAGCTGGCTTATACCCCAGCGCACACGCTCTTCTTGCTAAATGGGTCCCTATCAGCGAGAGAGCAACCTTGTCAAGCTTTGTGTATAGTGGTAAGAATTACTTTAGGAGATTATGAGCTAAGTACACTCTGTACTGTGATTTTTTTTATATACTTTTTTTCTGGAACTTTTCAGCGCTCTTTTAATTTTTACGAATACCTTAGAGGTGGAAAAGATGATTGACGGTGTCATAAGATATTTGTGGTCAACTGTAACACGAATGGTTAACTCACACGACTGCTGTGTACACTCAGCGTCAAATACTCTGTAGCAGTCAAAGTGGCCAAATAGTTCGGTACACCATAAATATATGGTGTACCGAACTATTTGACTACTTTGGTTGCTGCAAAGTATTTGACGCTGAGACAATAGTACATCACTCAGGTGGTGAAACTTACCACTGTAGCCGAGCGGTAAGGCGCGCGACTTTCAATCTGGAGGTCGCGGGTTTGAACCCCAGCTCGAAGCACTGGGTTTTTCCAAAAAAACCTATGTACGAAATACCATTTTTAAGTGAAGGAAAACATCGTGAAACCGGTTCAATTTGCTCTAGTTTTCCCGCTGGCTTGGAAGGGCAGATGGCTGTCACTTTCGTTAAAGTAGTGCCTACGCCAAATCTTGGGATTAGGTGCCAAAGCGGACCTCGTGCCCGTTTGAGCACTACCGATGACTCAGGTGGTAAAATAGAAGAAGTCACAGATTGTAGGCATTTGAAGCACGAATCGAAAGCAATTACGACAGTTAGATATGCAGTTCTTGGCTTTTTTTTATTTTCCGCTTCAGCGATTGCGAAAAATGTAATCCCCCATTGACCAAGAAGTGGAATTCACCGCAGGAGTAGCAAGCGGGAATTGCCACCTCAGTCGTGCCACTTCCTACCCAGTGGCACCATTTCGTACACGGGCGTGATATAAAATATCTAAAATTTTCGGGACCTTTAAAAAAAACTACATGACCACTGAATTGAACAAGCAGCGTATGAAACGTTTTGAGAAGTAATTATCGTATAGAATACGAGTATATATATATATCGTATAGAAGATTGGTCATATATAATAGTTATCCTTCAGTCTTTTGGTTTATTTTTACTTCCTATGTTTTTTACTTTTACTTTTCTATAGTGACCACCTAATTTTCTCTATGGATAACTGAAACATAAAATGGTCTTAGCGTTATCTTCTTTAACTACTTGAGTATTGTACATAATTTACTTTTTACAGGGACATTGATAGGTACAGTCCTAGCATTTCAAATTGGAGGCGTAATGGCAAGTACACCATTAGGATGGCCTGGGATCTTCTGGCTCGCTGGCGCCCTATGTCTAGCGTCATTTTTGATGCTGACCCTCTTCGGAGCTGCGAGACCTGCTGTCCACAAAACTATTAGCGAAAAAGAAAAAAACTACATTCTTGGCAAAATTGATGATGGAACAAAAAAAAAGGTATGAAGAACTTTTGATTTAAGATTCACTTTGAATTTAAAATATGAGTGCAACTTACCTACTCATAAATAAATTGTCAGCTAATTTAGGTTTCGGTACATATATTTATGAGAGGATTAAATCACTTGACTGTACTATGCATTGTAAATGCTTTGATTTATCCAAAAGAATTTAACCCACAAACGAGTAGAAAATTACGGAGCCCTTCATTGTGCAAGTGCATGGTCCGACACGTACTTGGCCAGTTTTTATGTAAGGGAGATGATGCCTGCATCTTTAAATCTGAATTTTTCCAGGTTGCCAAAGCACCGTGGAAGCAGATCTTCACGTCTAAGCCTCTCTGGTCGACATTTGCTACTCACACATCTGCCGGTATTTGCTTTGTCTTCCTCTTCACGCAAATACCATCGTACATGCACTACATCCTCGGTTTTGACGTTAAAAATGTGAGTGGGTCTTCCTGATTTTAACTTACACACGTTATGTTCAACATTATGTTGTATGACACAATCGATCAAAAGCCAACCCCTGTGAAGCCATTCGTAGACCTTATTATATTGAACTAAGATTTTACATTCAAGAACAAATAAATCGTCACACATTTGGTACGATATTGGGCTTGAGAACAAATCGCTCTTAAAAATGTGCGCCTATGGAGAAAATTAAGTGAGACCCCATTTTTTTTTGCCCAATACGTAGTTTTGTCGTAGTTTAAACACATTTAGTAAAATTCCGTGCATGTATGGTCAAAAAACCTTTTCCAGGCCAGGTAAAATTCAATGGTTTAAAGGTTTAAGCTACTTACACTGCAGGCGGAGCGGAATCGGTAAGCATTTTACGGAAAACTTACTGGCTGTTGCCTAGATTTATATTATATTTGCGCAGTATTATTATTTAGCGCGGAAGCGACAGAAAACCGTTTCTCATTATATCAGTTCAATTTGTATGCTTTTTAGTTTTCCTGATAATAATAAGAACCAGTCAGGTCTGTCGTCAGTTGATTAAACGTTCTTATTTTCGGTTTTAGAGTGGTTTACTATCGTCATTACCATACGTGGCGAGTGCTGTTGCCATTATGGGCTTTGGATGCGTTTCTGATTTTGTTATCAACAGAGGTTTTCTCTCAACGAGGACAGCTCGCATCGTGTGCAACAGTCTAGGTAAGTTATGAAGATTTCTCAATGTGAGGTTTTATGATTTTAAATCTACACCTCCTTAGTATACAGGCAAATGTCATTTTTCACGGCATCCCCTGACATTACCTGAGTGGGATCACCCAGGTGATTTTATTGGACTATTATGACTTATGAGATCACTCAGGTGATTTCATTAGACGTTATGTCCAACACGATCCCCTGGGTGGTTTTAGTGGACAAATGTAACATCCATTAATATCAAAATGTTCCTTCGACTAATTCTAGTGGACAATTATGTAAAGCAATATCACTCAGGTGGTTAAACTTGAGAATGAGACTTTTTCAAATTTAAAAATTTGTTTCTTTAATATTAGGTAGGTAACTATTAATTGTGATGTTACTATCTTCAATAATTCTTTTTATTTTCATAATTAATAATGCTAGTGGTATCGCTTTTCTTTGTGTTACTTAAATTGATTATTTCTGTGTTTTCTTGCAGGCCAAGTGGGTCCAGCTGTGTGTTTAGTGTTGGTGTGTTTCACGAACAACAGTGGGTTGGCTGTATTTTTGTTAATTATGGCGTTAGCACTCTTTGCCGGGATTCACTCCGGATGGATGGTGAGATTAATTTAAATATTTTATCTTCTTCTCATTTATCTCGGTAGTATCTTGAAGGAACCCGAAGTCTATTTGCTATGGAGAACTGAAGGTATACATTTTTTTCTTTTTGGTAAATCATACACCATTGAACATCGGAGTATGTTGCTGAGCTGAGTTTATAATGCCTACTACTTGATGGTGCAAAAAATATATGTTTTATTGTATTGTTTTAGTCACGTTTTATTCAACTCACTTGTTTATTTGATTAAATACTTATATGCATAAAAAACAACAATGACTAATGAACAAACATTCATGCTCATCACTCAAATTAATGCCCTTACCGGGATTCGAACCCAAGAAATCGTTACAGCCGTTTCCGAGAACATGATTGCAAATATAATATGTATATAGGTATACAGAGTGTTTTTTTTAATGGGACAGTATGGGGAAATCCGAATCTAAAGGAGATAGAGGAAAAGTGTCCAAGGTGACATTAGGTGTTTTTTTATGTTAACAAATTTGGCTCATTAAAATTTTTGGTCAAGCGTGAGTTGTTCTAAAAAAATTATAAAGTTGGTCAATTTTTTTTTGACGCGGGTCGGCTCTGTTTTATGTAAGGTATATTTCATTGTATGGAAAGAAAAAAATCTGAACAGCAGAAATTGGTCAAATTTAATGAAAACTAATCTTCATACAGTTGGTTTATTACTTGAGTAAATGTTCGATGTTGCCGCCGTCTTGTCTTATGCAGGTACGAGCACGCTTCAAGACACTTCTAGTTGCATTTAACAGAGACTTATGGTGAATTGTGTTTTAAGTGTTGTAAACAGCATCTTTTAATTCTTGTACGGAGTTGTATCGGGATTCATAAATTCGACCCTTAGGGGTTACCTTAAGGGTCGAATTTATGAATCCCGATACAACTCCGTACAAGAATTAAAAGATAAGAAAAAATCTAATGGCGTTAAGTCGGGCGACCGTGAGGACCACTTTATCGGCCCATATGTACCCATCCAACGGTTTGGAAACTGCTCGTCCAAACACAGTTTACTTGCCCTACTGTTGTGGGCTGGTGCATCATCTTGTTGGTAGATTATCTTACCAAAGTTCCTTAAGCTAATAGTCTCATCCAAAAAATCTGCAGCCATGTTCAATATTTCCTGATATTTTTCACTATTTAGCGTTCCTTGGTAAATTTTGATAGCAAAAATTCTGTTATGTAATATCGCACACCAACAATTAAAAGAAAATCGGATTTGGTTGTGGGTTTCTGTAGTTTTTAGCGGATTTATTTTTGACCAGTAATGGTTATTTCTCCTGTTGAACATGCCATTGGGCCTGGACACATGTCGCCGGTACGGTGCCGTCTACGGTGTCACGGCGCGGCGCCATCAAACGGCGTCGTGCCGAAACACGGTGCCGCGTACGGTGCCGTACACGGCGCCGCGAACGCAGCAGCAAAACGAAAACTAGTTAAACTACCAAGCGATGCACCGTGCACGGCGCCGTACACGGCACCGTGTTTCGGCACGACGCCGTTTGACGGCGCCGCGCCGTGACACCGTAGACGGCACCGTACCGGCGACATGTGTTCAGGCCCATTGTTCGAAAAGTTGCATTCATCAGTCCAAATAATAAAATTAGGAAAACATCTATTTCTAATAGTCTGAGCCACATACCAATTACAGAAATGTAACCTGCGGTCTTTATCTCCAGGTAGTAACGCTTGTACAAGTCGACCTTCTATGTAACACTTGTATTTATGAGCCTTCAATATCTTCCTTACAGTTGATTTATAAATACCGATAGTTTCAGCTGCTTCCCGTAACAAAGCTTTTGGATATGCTTCAAAATATCCCAATACGGCAATAGTTATAAACTCACTATTGACTATCGTCGGCCTTTTACGCTTAGGTTTGAAACAGCCTTCCTGTCTTAGGTTCTTTATTAAACTATCAAATATCTTGCGATTCGGTACTACACGGTCAGGATAGCGTTCTTGATACCACCTTAAGTGCATTATCTCTACTGTGATAATTAAGAAAATACGCCTCAATCAAATCAACTTTATGTGAATTAGTTAACGCCATGATGAATAAAATTACAAGCATGAACTGATTGGAAACAAAATCACAGCTGCAGAAATAACTTACGTTCCAAATTTGAATTCTTTTTTTTATAATTTCAAGACTATCGCGTGCCATGATGTTTACGAAGATTAAAAAAAATGTTATCCTCTTGAACCATCTGGAGCTCTTATCGATTAACGAAATTTAAAAATGGAATAATTTTAAATATTTTTTTACACGCCTAGGCACTTGTAACAATATTAAAAGGCGAATACTGCAACTGTATGAAGATTAGTTTTCATTAAATTTGACCAACTTCTGCTGTTCAGATTTTTTTCTTTCCATACAATGAAATAATCCTTACATGAAACAGAGCCGACCCGCCGCAAAAAAAAATTTTACCAACTTTATATTTTTTTAAGAACAACTCACGCTTGACCAAAAATTTTAATGAGCCAAATTTGTTTACATAAAAAAACACCTAATGTCTCCTTGGACACTTTTCCTCTATCTCCTTTAGATTCGGATTTCCCCATACTGTACCATTTAAAAAAAACACTCTGTATAATAATTTAGATACAAATATTCAATCAATTAAAATCAAAATCAAAAAATACGTCCCTAATTCTTCGCTGTATTTTAGGTGAACTACATAGATCTGTCGCCTAACTTCAGCAGTTCCTTAATGGCTACAGGAAATACGTGTTCTACTATCGGTATCATCTTCCTGCCCGTTCTTGTGTCAAACGTGGTCAGCAATGTGGTATGTATCATCATTTGCCTTTAAATTTACGTCCTATTGCCAAACAGGCCTCCTCTTCTTTTATTTTTTCAAAGCATTTTCTTTAGTTTACTTTTTTTAAATATTAAAATTTTTCCGTTTTAAAAACTGTGTTAAACCGTACACGCCGTGGTTTCACCAGTTGGTCCCGACGAAAAACCAGCGCTGGCCAGTTAGGTCAGCACAATGCTGAGTCGGGACCATTTTATGACACTTTTATAATGTTTTTGTGTTTTATAAACTTTATTGTATTTTTGTGCTGTGAATAACGGTTTTTCTTTCTTTCTTTCTCTCATAAATGAGAATAAATGAGTCACGGCAGCCAAAACATACTTACAACTCCAAGCCCTACACGAGTTTTCTACTATTTTTAATTTACTTCGCTACTCGAAGAAGCTCATCATCATCATGTCAAATAAGTTACCTATCTATACCTACTGGGCTGCAAAAGAAGGTATAACACTCATATACGTGACGATAACTAAAACTGTTATAGCTTCTTTTGCAGCCCAGTGTATATTTTATCACATTTTACATTAAGCGTTTGCAGTAGTTCTTTGGTGGTTCGATTGCCATACAAAACGTTATTTGACATTCGCAGGCTGACGGCGTGATATTTTAAGAAACGTTTGTAACAAAATTTCATCAATTGGCTTCCCATTTGCGCCAAATTCCCCCTTTCCTAGAATACACTTGTTTAAGCAAGATTAATTTGAGAAAAATGGTTTTCCCAAAATTTCACGTCCCAAACCAATTTCTCAAATTAATCTAGTTCATACAAGTTTATTCTAGGAAAGGGGGAATTTGGCGCAAATGGGAAGCCAATTTATGAAAGTCTGTTACATAAGTTTCTTAAAATATCACGCCGTTAGCCTGCGAATGTCAAATAACGTTTTGTATGGCAATCGAACCACCTTAAGTAGCGTGTAACGTAAAGAAATATTTGTTGTTAAGTATATAGCACAAGGAAAAATATAAAACATTACTAAACTAGCGACATTATATTGAGATGAGTATAACTGGACCATTAGCATTTATTAAAGATTTAATCCATTATAGTTGTATATACTTTGGTCAAATAAAATTATGGTGTTTCCATGTGAATTATCACCACTAAAAACTAAAATGTGAAAATGGGAGCCAAGTTCAATATTAAGAATATGCATTGTTGTCAACATCGCCGACAAAAGAATTAAGACCTAAATGGGTGCCAAGTTCAGTTAATAATCCTAAAATAAAACACTAAAATTATTTACACAAAGCAGAAAAATTAGGATAAATTGATGCTTAAAACTTGACTTGGCTAGTTTTTACTTACATGATATATCTGATACTCGGCTAATTAAGTTATTATCTTATATATTGTAAGGTTGTCTTCTAAAATTTGGCTTGCTAGTAAACACTAGCCAAGTCAAGTTTTGAGCATCAATTTATCCTAAGTTATGTGCTTTGTGTAAATAATCCGAGTGTTTTATTTTACGATTATTAACTGAACTTGGCACCCATTTAGATCTCAATTCTTTTGTCGGCGAAGTTGAGAACCACGCATATTCTTAATATTGAACTTGGTACCCATTTTCACATTTATGTTTTTTGTGGGATATCATAGCTTTTTGTAAAGATATTTTTAGTATTCAAATATTGTGTTTCTCAAGAGATAATGCACGAGTTACTATACAAATTACCCAAATTATAATTTTTTTGTATGTGGACATTGTGGACCCCCTATTTTTTTTAATTTTTTTTTTTAGTTTTTTTCCTACGCTTACACAGAATGACCGAGCTGAATTCTAAATGTCATCCTTCTAGGTCATCTGGAAGTAGCTTACATTTAGTTACTAAGTACCTATATGTCGGTCAGTCAGTGCTAAAATTTACGACTTTTTGACTTTCATATCTTTATAACCGTTTGAGCTAGTTTCATGAAATTTGGGCTTATAGATGTCCTTCTAGATATATTTGAACACACGTAGTTTTATGTGTTTACGTTAAAGAGGTTTTGAGTTACAGTAGGGTCAAATGTGGCACCAAGTGGTTCGTGTAATATTACACTAGGCGCTGGCTACCCAGTTCCTTTGCTTGAACTTGGCTTGACGCGAACGGCGTGTCTAGATAAGTTCGTAATTAATTCATGTTTCCAGTACGATCGGCGTCAGTGGCAAATCGTCATGTTCATCATGGCCGCCATCATAACCTTCAGCAACGCGCTTTTCGTCCTCTTCATGTCTGCTGACAAACAGCCTTGGGACCAAATTGAAGGTAGGTACACCATCATTATCATTAGGCTTGGAACTTTTGGTAGCATACCGTGCTTCTAGAATCCATGGAGTCGCTCAATGTTAAATATAATTTTCGAAGCCAAAGTCAAAAACTGTACAGAACTGACTGACTTCATCGGGTAGAACATTTCATTATTAGCTGTATTGTGTTTCAAATTATTAGGTTTTTTTAAGAAAATTATTTTGTAGTAAAGAAACAAGTTTTTGTTTCTTACCGGTTTATTTTTGAGAGTCTGGGTTATTTTATTTTCAGATTGTTTGTGAAGTGTTTTAAATTGTTATATTTTTTCAGAGCAAGACGACGCCGACACAAGGAAATCAATAGAACTCACCGAGAATGAAAGATCTTTGAAAAATCATGCAACGTAAAATTAGTAAAAAAAACTAATTTAATAATAATAGATAGTTTTAAACTACTGAATTTTACTATTAACTATAAAAATATATTTTTTTAAAGTACTAGTTTTAAATTGATCGCACGCACCGCTAGCTACTCTCTTTTTGGAAAGTTATCCGTGATCATTTTGTAGTTTTTGGATTTCGTTCAAGCAGATTGACGTAAGGCCGTTGCGTGGGTAGGCCCCCAACATGGTAGAATGATGACCTGGTTAAGGTCGCGGGAGTCTGCTGGATGCGGGTGGCGCAGGACCGGTCATTGTGGCACTCTTTGGGGGAGGCCTGTGTCCAGCAGTGGACGTCTTTCATATGATATGATGATGATGAAATTGATATCTTCCTTCAATGCGCGGGTGGTTGTGGACTTGTTCGCAGACACCTGTGACTTCAAATATACCCAGACAAAATCCGAGTGGGGTTAATTCAGTTTTAACGAGATGCAGCGCTCTTCAGCTTTGAGTTGGAACAACGCTGTATCATTCACCGACCAGGGTATATTCCTTCACTGTGACCAAGACACCTTTAGCCGTAATCAACTGCAAGAGTCTGTGCAGTTGGCAGTGAATATCCTACCTATTTACCCATTACCTTCCAACCTTCCGTCTAATTGAATGAATATCGGTTTTTTTTACAGTATTAATCAAATGTTTGTTCTTTGTGACATTTTAGACACTATAATAATTTTAATTTGTTTGTGTCGTTAAATAATGTAGGTATTTTTGGGTAGGCTGAGGTTTATAGCAACTGATAGTTAAATATCGACCCACTGTTGAAAGTAGTCGTAGGCGTCGTAGTCGTAGGCGTCGTAGCCGAGGATTTATTTGACTACCTTAGTCAATTGTATTAGAAGGCCCATATCCATATTTCAATTGCTTGAAAATGATAACATAAATAAAAAATCAACTGTTTATTTCGCTGTTATAGATACATTATTTTGAGTTTAACTACTAATCCTAAATATTTAAGATTTTATGAGTGTCTTGAATACATATTCAGTCGACTCAAACGTCACATATTATGTATTATGGGTCTCGCTTTATACTCTTGTAAGGTGCAAAAGTTTAGTATCAACATATCATTGACATCGCCCGTACACAGATTATTCACGATCACTATGAAATAATTAAATTGCTTATCGACTTTTACGGAAGGCACATCCAAATTTAATATAAATGACTAGGTTTTGGAAATTTATAAAAATACTACAAAAATTGTAAGGAATAGATAAATTAATGAAACAAGACTTTTTACATTTTAAATATTGTTATAACAACTTCTGCTATGAAACTAAAGAGTCTTATTATAATAAATTAATGAATATTAAATAAATTAACACAAAAAAAAAATTTACTGTTATTTTTATTTAATCGTATCTCATTAATACCGAGTCAGCAAGTCTACATGTTAACAAATTAATATCTAAGTTCTTCACCCATTGGGTTTAGTTTCCCCTTAATTGTTACCTTTCAATAGCACGACTTAGACATTACCAATTTTCTAAGTACAGCTCGTGAGCATTTAGAATGGCATTCGGGTCTATATATTTCTGTCTCGCTAATTATGTAATGTAGGGGGTGGCAGCAGCGGAGGAGGTAAATGATAAGAGGTATGTACTTCAGAATAGAGTATAATGGTGCGAATTACAATTAAGTCTTAAGGCTCGACAGTCAACAGGGGCAGCGTTTTCGAGTTTTTTAAAACAATCTCAGACGTAGAAAATAGGGTTCAAAAATCTAAAAAAAAGATACGTATTACTTAAGGATCTAATCTAGTCAAAGTCGCATTCAGTTACGCGATCTAATGAACTTCACTCGATAGAAAAAAAAATCCAAAGTTACCTCTTTTTGTAAAGTTTATTCAATATTATGACTAAACTATAGATATTTTAAATTAAATTGTTGTACTCAAACAAAGTTATTAAATATTTATAGACAAATTCGCAGAGTTTGAATAGATAAAATGATTATCTTAATTACTATGTTTAAATAGGTACCTACAAAATGCGCGAGCGCGGAGGCTCGGCAGGCCCGATCAGTCGCGCGCTGGCCCATACGGACGACGACTCAAGGACGTTAGCGGGTGTACAAGCCTTAACTAAAGTGTCCAAACGAACTGATTTGGAAGTAACGATTGGCCGCGAGCCATAGCGGCGATCTGGTTTTATTGATCACTGATATTAGGTATTAGTGGTATTACACAATACAACGGTGGTTCAATGCACTGCGTGTGCTGATGCATGGCGTGATGGTGTGACGTAGGCTGACGCGACGCGAAGGGCTCTCGTACGAAGAGTCGTGACGTAGTGATGTGTGACGTCACTCGTGACACGCTTGCTCTAACACGTTCTCATGCCAAATTTCACCCGAAACTTATTACTGTTCTCAGAACTCTTGAACTGTATGTAAGTACTTTTAATAATTTACTTTTTTCATTTCTGTTGATTGTTCTGGGTCACTGGTGCCTGTAACACAAACATAATTTATTTGTTAATCACGCTTTGCTACTAACTTAAATTGGAGTAATAACATCAGTGGAATACTTGAAGAAAAGTATATCCCATAAAAAACATTCCATGTAAAAAATAGGCCAAGTCTCGAAACTCTTTCACAATAAAAAGTGGTGAGATAATTCGTAGAGCCAAGTCAGGCATTCTTATTAATCTTTAATTGCTTGCAAAAAAAAATCTGCAACTTGGGAATCACACAACTAATTTTGCATAAGTACCTAAATTTATGTAAGTGCGATTGCCAAGTCACAAAATTTTATTTACCAAGCAAATAAAGATTAATAAGAATGCCTGACTTGGCTCTACGAATTATTTCACCACTTTTTACTGTGAAAGAGTTTTGAGACTTGGCCTATTTTTTACATGGAATGTTTTTTATGGGATCTCATTTCTTTTTGTAGACTTTGTATGGCAATGTTATTTTACCAACCGCAAATAACGTTTGGATAGTTTTGCAGGAATGAACTGCAAATAAAACTTTGTAATCGCATGTATTTGTATGAGATTACAAACTTACTCTGAAACGTGACTGAAATTGCAATATTTTTAGGTTGTTTGTGAGGCTAAAAACTAAAAACGTTTGAAATTTGGATAATGTGGGTCTGCTAGAAGTACCTTCGAATTAGAGTGATCATTATCAGTGAGTATGTCAGTGACAAAACTAACGAATTTTGACGGACGATAGTTCAATAACTAAAAGTTCAAATTGAATGAAATTGATATTATATGTTAGTTATATTATGCGTTACATGTTCCTGAAAATTCAGGGTTCTAGCTTTAGCCATTACAAAATTACAGGAAGTTGAAAATGGCCTGAATGGCTTCGAGAAAAGGATGGTACGGCCGTGCCTCTTTGTTTTGCTAGACTTGGCGGGGGCACTACCGTGCCCCAGATTAGTTTTGCACACAGTGAGAAACATAAATGGAATGACTTCCGAGTGAGTTATTTCAAATGTTTTTTTAACAAGCTTGTCACTTGAAAGGATTTCAAAATTAATTTATGATTGTATACACGAACCCAATTGTAAGGGCGGGTTGCACCAACTTACTACTACAGACCGATCAACGCTAAATATGACACCGGCAGCAACTGTCTGACAGTGTCCTTCCATAGAAACTTGTCAAACTTTCCATACATTTATTCTTTATTCATTTGTAAAGCCATGTACATTTATTTTAACGAACGCCGCTTACGATTACAGATGGTTACCTAGGGAATGCAATTACCGGGCAAATTTCATTACCGGTAAATTACCGACTTGAGTGAGGCAAAACCGGTTAACCGGTAAATTACCGGTAAATTCAATTTGGCTAATAAGTATCGTTATTTGACATTTTTTTATCGTAAAAATAAGCTATGATATAATATAAAGAGTTTTCATGTGCCGTAAATGCCGTAATTATCAGATTCTTTCATATTTAAAACTTGCTCAGTAGTATGAGGGCAAAAAACACAACTGAAAACGTTCCTTGGGGATTAGCAGGTAGGTTGGAATTGTCCCCAGTTCTACAGAAACTAACTACAAGCCCACTTAGTATTTTAAAATAATAATTCACTAAATAGATGTTTCTACGGGCTTCAAGAGATGTGTATATAACCAACCATTCCTAGGTCAAAAAGAGTTGGAAAAAATAAAAGGTTAGTAATAGTACAAGTTCATTTTACCTACGAGCGTTCGTAAAAACGGTTTTATAACTTTTTCTAGGAGTGGAGCTCATGGGGGTTCCAAATTGTGGTATTGGTTTAGCGATTCATAAGGCTTTATCTGTTACCTTAGTTTTGCTGCGGATAGCCTCATTTCTAATGCGATCACGCAGATAAACTCCCAGCATAGCCATCTTCATTGCTCTTTGGATGACTTCTAGCCTTCTATTGAGGTCCATAGTGAGCGACTACATTTCAGATGCCATATATTATGTCATCACTGGCAACACACACTGGTCAAACCGAGCCGACAGAACTGGCACTGGACAGTCTCGTCGTTTACAACTCTGAGCGTAAAGCGTTCGATTGTAATGGGAGTTGGCACTACATCGGCATTTGACATGATCTTCGTCTTATCCGTGTTCATCTTTAGACCGACTAGCTCGGAGATTTTAGTGAGGTCATCGAGCATCGTATTAAAGTCCTCCATGGTCTCAGCCAAGACTACTAAATCTTCAGAAATCCGAAGGTGAGTGATGTACTCGTCGTTGATGTCTGCCTTCTCCAGTCCAGAGTCTTGAAAAAATCCTCCAGTGCAGCGGTGAACCGGTTGGGGAAATAACATCTCCTTGACTGACTCCCCGCTGCAGCAGAATAGGTTTTGCGTTCAAATCCTGGAGTCAGACTGACAAAGTGCGTTTTCGTATAAACACTTCGATACTACGATATAGCGGTAGTCAACAGCGCCGGCGGGCGGGTTGGTGCCGCTGGAGCGACTAGTACAGCCCAGGTTTCGATCAAATCGAAGGCTTTCTCGTGGTTCGTGAACGCTAAGCAGAGGGGCAGGTGATACTCCTCAGTCTTTAGTCTTCTGTATAACCTGACGGAGCGTATGGATGTGGTCTACGGTGCTAAAGCCTCTCCGGGAACCGGCTTGTCCGGGAGGCTTGAAGTCATCTAGCTTGCGTACGAGACGATTTGTAATGACTCTCGAAAACGGTTTATAGACATGGCTCAGAAGTCAGATGGGTTGGTAGTTCTTCAGCAGGGTGCTGTCACCCTTTTTGAAGAAAAGCACCACCACACCTCTGTTCCTTGCCTTTTTCTCCCTCCCAGTAAGATGAAGAGAGGTATTTCTTTGGCAATCCAAAGATCTTCTTATTACCTAGCTTCTTAGACCTTCATCTTACTATGATAAGTATACCTCTAAAGTTTGTTAAATAAGGCGTCTCTATTGTACTTATTCAAACTGATCATTATTCATTTTTTATAGAACGGCACCGGGAACGTGTTTATATTTTAAGAAGCTTCTACAAACGATTGCCTTAATTTGATCCTACGTGAGCTAAGCTAAATAACACTAACAAGTTTATTCAATTTACATTTTTACATGATAAAAGGAGGGTTATTGAGGTATAATCATGGCGATGAAGCATTAACAATTGTTAAAATGTTGTATTTTACTTAAAATTTGTGTTCCGGTAAATTACCGGTTTTGATTTTAATTTACCGGTAATTTACCGGCCTCATATTTAGTCAATTTACCGGTTAACCGGCTAACCGGTTAACCGGTTTGCATTCCCTAGTACCCACCAACTATTAATACTCCAGGAAAAATACGGTTTTGAAAAACATTAATTTGCAATAGCTTGTTTTTTGTATATTTCATTTTAAAACGTTATTATCCAAAAAATCTGCTATTATAAATTATTTCCAAAATTGTCATTTTTCCGTTCAATGCGAAGTCGTCGTTGCGTTTTCAATAAGCTGTCAGTGTCAGTCAAAACCTCAGAGCATATTCATACATCTGTGGTCAAAACAGTACAGATTCTATACTGAGCACAATTAGCGGCGCGTTAGGAAGGCAGTATTATAGTTTATGTCTATAACAGTTGACATTTATTGCTGACCTCTGTTGTTTTGATATAAGATTGAAAGTGTTATATGCCAGTGTTAGGAGTTAAGAAATCTAGGCAAAATTAGTTAGCTGTCGGTACTTAAAACGTCTCTAAAGTACAATTTTATTAGTCCCGTCATTTTATTTTCACTCGTGTGGAAAAATTACAAATTTGGAAATGTGCAACGGATAAATCATCATTTACTAGTAAATTACCGAGTGAAAAAATCCTACAAAAGGTAAGATATCAAAAAGTAATAACATAAAATGTTCCTAAAAATACTGAAGAATATGAATAAATATTTTTGTCTTTATTGTGATTTATTTAAATGTGATCTATAATATTAAAGATACAATTAAATCGTACGATAACAAACAATGAATGCTTCTATTAAATATTATAGATTTATACCTAACTATTTCTGGGTGTACAGTTTGTAGGATTCTTGAATAAAGCATCTTAAAATAACGTTTTAAAATAAAATAAACATAAATGAATGTTTTACAAAATCGTATATTTTTACTGGTGTAAATACCGCATACCGATTCCGGCGCGTCAAAGGCCTAAGTAACCTTAGTCAATCAAAAAAGTATAAGTAGGTATAGGTAATCATAAACCATTATTATACCTTTTTTAATCAAAATACACAAAAATAATTTATTTAGGAAGGCACACTTAATGCCATAATCATATTTTTCATTTTTTTTTGTTTTAGACTGGATTTTGCGATATATCTTTATACTACTTGAAAGTAAAGAAGAAAGTTGATAAACTCGTTATCAAGTAGGGTCGTTTCGCCGGTAACGCGACTACCTTCGGTTGGCGACCACTTGACGGACTAGGCTGCTTAAATTAAAGATATTAACATTTCTACAAACCCAACAGAAAACTAATTAGTTATTAACTATTCTTGAATAGTGTCAGAATAAGAATAAATACACTTTAAAACCCAAAGCTTAATCCAAAGCAAGAAAAAATAACCTCAATTCACACATTTCACACATTGCTTCCGAAAAGTGTTGACGTGCAGTGAATCTGTAAAAAAAATAACGCGACAGTTGGCGCGAAAACTTTAGTTACGTCACTTAATTTTATTATTATGCTGAAATTATTTACTTGATTGCATAAATGATTTAGCTATTGTAATAATTTCGTTGAAATTCGGCATATTATAAAAATACATTTAAATAAAATGGGGTGGTCGCGTACCCAAAAAAATTATTACCAAAGAAGTCGGATAGCGACCACATCGTTTTTCTTTTTCTTTCCTTATGGATTCTTGCGGCACCCGCGATATTTAGCTTGGCAAGCCAATTGTGTCGGTAGGTATTTAAGCCGCGCCAATCCGTGCTATGTCTATAGTAGGTATATGTAATATAATAATAATATATAATTATAAAATGAATAATTCATATGATATGATATGGTTATATTACAAATGCGAAAGTGTGTCTGTCTGTCTGTTACCTCTTCACGCTTAAACCGATGGACCGATTTTGATGAAATTTGGTATGGAGATAGTTTGAGTCCCGGGAAAAGACGTAGGATAGTTTTTATCCCCGAAATAATCCCCTAAGAGGCTGAAATAGGGGTTGAAATTTTGTATGGAGTTACGATATAAACGAGACACACGGACGGAGTCGTGGGCAGAAGCTAGTGTAGGTAAGTAGAATTTAATCTAAAAGTTACATAAAAGCTTGTAAAATGGTGGCATTTAGATACCTACTATGAACGACATGTGTGACTGTAATAGCAATATATATAATAGCACTATGGTGTGAGCGAGATGGCGCGCCGTTTTCGATTCTATTTTGCATTGACAAGCAATGTAAAGTAGATTTAGAAGAGTAACAATTTGTAGTAGTATAAGGGCAGTCAGGTCAGGTAGGTCCAACTTTGAGAAAGAGGTCAATCGTCGAATCCGACTCGGCTGGGCAGCGTTCGGGAAGCTACGCTATGGCACATCTTTTCGTCTAATATTCCGCAGTGTCTGAAGACGAGAGTCTTTGACCAGTGCGTGTTGCCAGTGATCACGTGTGGCACCGAAACGTGGTCGCTTCAGAAATCATAAGAAGCATCATAAGAAGGCTCAAAGTCACCCAAAGGGCAATGGAGAGAGGGCTATGCTCGGAGTTTCTCTGCGTGATCGCATCAGAAATGAGGCTATCCGCAGCAAGGTAATCGATATAGCCCTAAGCCGCTGAAGTTAATTGGCAGTGGGCGGGGCACATTGCACGTAGAACCGATGGCCGTTGAGGCGGAAAGGTTCTCGAGTGGTGACCACGTACCGGAAGGCGCGGCGTGGGTAGGCCCCCCACAAGTTGACTGATGGCCTGGTAACGATCGCAGGAATCCGATGGATGCGGGTGGCGCAGAACCGGTCATTATAGCACTCTTTGGGGGAGGCCTATGTCCAGCAATGGATGTCTTTCGACTGATATGATGATGATGATGATGCATCGTTTTATTAACTACTTAAACACAATTTGCAAGAGTGGTCGCCAACTAGCTAACAGGTGGTCGCAAACCGACTAAAGCGGTCGCTATCCAGCGAATTCGCTATTTTGAAACCTTTTCCATATTTTTTCCTAATCTATGGATGAAAGTGCTATATTTTATTGTAGGTTTCAAAACTTGACTATACTCAGAACCTATACGAATACCATCTATTATGTATTTACATTGAATAGGTATACATTTACTAATCTAAAGTGAGCAACTCGGCTAAGTGGTCGCTAACCGGCGAAATGACCCTATTTTTATTATTGATATGAAGCGGATTTCGTCACGGGTGGGTTTTAAGTAAATTTGCAGGGTTAGATCTGACCATAGAATTTTAAATATATTAGAGGATTATATTTAACCCTTAACCACCTACGTGCGGTCTCACAGACTTTTGATTATTCAAAGTTGTCAATAACTGAACGAGAGTACATCGCACACGTGTCTGTGACCTTGTACCTTTGCCCGGCTCCCCCACAGAGCCGGCCACGCCGTCGGCTTGTTCAGACGTGTGCTCATTTGGTTTTGGTGAATAAAAAAATAGCATCGGCGGTCTACGAGACCGCATGTAGGTTGTTACCTACTATACTTTTTTTCCGAGACCGCACGTAGGTGGTTGTGTTACTTTATACTTATAATATTTACTATAGTTTGACACGTATCTTGTTTTTTCTAGTAAAATGTGCTTCCTAGTGATGCGATAATTCAAAGGTGGCTAGAAGAAGTTTCGTCTGATGAAGATGACCAGTTGGATGAAGAATGCAGTGACGTAGAACCAGAACTTGCTCCACTAAATTTACCGGAGGAAAGTTGCGAGTCGGACTTCATATGTCCCAAAGAAAAATTAAGCAGTGGTCACAATTTCAAGCATGCATCATACACCAAACTATTGATGAAGCAACGAAAAAGCCGAAAATAATAATGTTCTATAACCAAACTAAATTTGGTGTTGATGTTCTTGATCAAAGGTGCTCAAATTATTCTACAGGTCGTCGAACTCGCAGGTGGCCCCTAGCAGTATTCTCCAGATTGTTGGACATATCGGTTTCAAACAGTTATGTTGCCAGCGTGTCTACAAAAACAGGAAAGCCTGAAAAATGGTTCAAATTTATGAAGAAACTGGCTGAACAATTAGTAAGACCACATCTAGAGCGTCGTGCAAATAATCAGCGTCTGCCGCGCGACTTGAAAGTTGCTCTGAGCCAAATCCTCAAGAATGAGACCAGTTTAGCAATACTACCGGGTCCGAGCAATACTGAAGAACGGTTAACAGTCAGAAAAACATGCTTGACTTGTGACCCCAAAAAGAAACGAAAGACACAGTACATCTGTATCGAATGTAAAAACCCGATTTGCATTGAATGTTCTAATAAGTTGTGTGTTTGACTGCCGACAAAATTGGTAATTTTAAAGGCCTGTAATTTTATAAAACTATCCCATTTCTAACCAAAATAGATAGTTTATTAGCATTGTTGATTGCTGAATTTTAATATTTTATAATGAAAAGCTTTATATAACATTCCTAAATATTGAGATCTCATGTCCTGAAGGATACCTAGTTTTGAGATTTAAAAAATAATAAGTTCCTAAGTATGTTAAGTTTGAAATCTATAATGTTGTTTATTTTTGTATAAGTTTTGGCTAATAAATGCATTTAGCTATGTCGTGAGTACTTACTATATTAAGACACCCTTCAGTTACTTCAAATTAAATAAATCAGGTCCCATAACGAGTAGCGGTCTCAATGACCGCAAGTAGGTGGTTGTGCGATACAAATAGGACGTAGGTAGTTAAAGGTTAATGGTATTTTTATTACTAAGCAAAAGCTGTTGAATATGTTAATTGAAAAGGAAAATTCATCATGATGTGACATTGCTGACTTTGGGATCGCTACTGATTTAACGGAATTACTCCAATTATAAAAGCATCTAGAAGTATTGAGGGAAAAAGGTGAAGTATTTATTTAATAATGGTATGTATGTTGTATATATATATATTTTACCTTCGGTGTCGAATTGATCCCAAGGTTGAATATCTGACGACATGAACCAAGCAAAAATAGCGTTAGAGAAGAATATGATGCTGGCTATCAGGGACATCATGGTGCGCCACTGCGAGCGATTTCTCTGAAAATATTACATCATAATCGCTATCATATACTTTGAACATTTAACCTGCAGGATTGCCTGTCAAAGTATTTATGCAACAGTATTAACAAATTTCAAATTAAAGGAAAAATTAAGGCTTCGTTCCCACTATCACGGTTCTTGAGATACAGCCTGGTGACAGACAGACGGACGGAAGGACGGACGGACGGCCAGCGAAGTCTTAGTAATAGGCTTCGTTCCCACTATGCCGGACCGGTGGATTTTTTCGAGTTTTCGGGTCCAGCATAATGTGAACAGCTTCATATAAATTGTACAGCCACTAGCCTGTCCGGCACCCGGCAAACCCACCGGTCCGGCATAGTGGGAACGAAGCCTATTACTAAGACTTCGCTGGCCGTCCGTCCGTCCGTCTGTCCTTCCGTCCGTCCGTCCGTCCGTCCGTCTGTCTGTCACCAGGCTGTATCTCAGGAACCGTGATAGCTAGAGAATTGAAATTTTCACAGATTATATACTTCTGTTGCCGCTATAACAACAAATACTAAACACAATATAAAATATTTTTTTCAGAGGGGCTCCCATACAACAAACGTGGTTTTTTTGCCGTTTTTATAGATAATGGTACGGAACCCTTCGTGCGCGAGTCCAACTCGCACTTGGCCGGTTTTAGCTAAAAGCAGCAGAGTCAATGTAAACGAACCGTTTCAATAATTAAATACTCTAAAACAATATAGTTTATTTTACGCGATCTGAAGTGAATTATTGTATGTTTTTAACCGACTTCAAGATTTTAAAAGGAGGAGATTCTCAATAGGGTTTTGTGTTTTTGTTTTTATTTTTTATGTTTGTTACTCCATAATTCACGTTTGAACCGATTTTGAAAATTATTTTTTGATTGTATGTATATACATACAGATTAGTCCCATTTTTGTCAAAACGCAATTCTGATGATGGGATCCATGAAGAATCAAGAGAACTCCTCAAATTTTAAAGGCATACATATAGTGATTACTGTGTTTTAATTATTTTGGTTTTAGTGTACCAACGATTTCTTCTAAAGACATAGCTTACCAGTAAAAGGAAAGTGTTTGCTAGTAGGGCAGTGGCCACATATGAACCACATGCATCTTTCAGTAATGGGCAGTGGTCACATGGGGACCACGGGGTTTATTTTCTATAATAATAAAAAAAAACTAGAAATAACTTTTCTGTCTAGGCTATTATCTACTATAATCAGTATTCAAAAGCAGATAAATCGTTAGGCCCATTTAAGGATTAAGAAAAGATTCTTGAAAACTTCTTCTAGTGTACCAGTGAATTTGTTCGGAAATAAATGGTCGCTTTTGTGTCATTACTAGATATCAAAAAGGATAAGGCCAAGTGCTTCCTTCTTTTAGAGTAGTCGTGTCTAATTAGATTCTGGTGCCAATGGCGTTTTTATTACTTACGTTGCAGGAGCATTCAACCGCGGATGGCATGGTCAGTGACTTAGGCATACCTACTCTTGACTTTTCCTATTATTTCATTAATTCCGGTAATTTCACAATAATTGTCTTATTTTTAACACACTTACCATCTTTCATTAGTTGTCTTGTAGGCACTTTTTGATATTGACTTTCTTTTTAATTATTTTCCATTTTATCACTGCTTAGCACACAATACAATTACTACAAACATCACTTCAATCTTAATACTTACAACTTGGAGTTACAGTTGTCAGCAGCAGTCCTTATTTAATTGTTATTTTTGTCTAAATTTACTCTAAATCTGTGCCGCTGATAACGATATCTAAGAAATTATCTTATTTGGCATGTAATTCGTTTGTAGGTACATAGCTACCTACTTATTGTGTCGTCAACAGGTTATTCGATGATTAAAATTATGTGCTAATTTATAAGATATACATAGATAGTTAAAAAATGTGATATTAGTATTACTGACCTCTACAATTTAAAATCAAAAGCTGAAGAGGTCAGAGAAAGAAGAAAAATGGCTTCAATCAAAGTTAGGATGATTTCGCTAACGACAAGTTTTCTTATAAAGCGACGTTGTTCTGTAGTTTGGTCAGTCGTAAATAATGCAGTCAGCGTCACAAGCTCCGCTTAAAAAGCTAGGCGTCCACCTCTATGACCGCATCCCCGACAAAGACCAACGTTTCATTTATATAGTAACCACAATTTTGAAGAGAACTTAACAGTTCAAATTTACTACCTATATTATATTTTGTGGTTATGGAACCCAAAACAATTATATACTAAAAGAAAGATTAATATTGAGATATTTAAATACTGTTTTTTCCGGGTCTAACGCGATATTTATTTACCTTAATTTCGGACGTTTCGACACGGATATCGCGTTAGACCCAGAAAAAACAGTATTTAAATATGTGTACAAAGCGCGAGAGATTAAAGTGTTATAATATTGAGATGTTGATTTTCAGCAAATTGGACATTCAGTCATTTCATAATTTTTACATTACAGTTAAATGAGCGATCAATTTAATGAAGCTGAAATTAAAGGAACAGCGTGATATATAAAAAAAGTTTAGCCATGAAATACTCTATGAGTATGGAACCCTAAAAATGGCCTGCCGAAGTGCCGTGTCACGAAATGAAAACCGCTCAGCATGATGCTGGTTTTAATAGCCAGCACTGGTCTTGAGCAGAATCCACTTGGTAAAGAAACGGAAGGAAACACAACATTACAGCAAGGGAAACAACAATATATTATTATCTAAACATTTAAAAAAATACATTGACAATTATCAAGCCAGTTCAGATTCTTTGCTGCAGGGGTGTATAAGGGTTGCGCGGAAACGGGACGGTAATAAGACAGTTCTATGTTTATTTTTCATAAGAATAATTAAAAATATTCAAAATAGTATTTTTCACAATCGTGTTATAATAGAGAGCTTTTTAGTCGAGTACCGTGTTTAGGCCACGAAGCTTGCTGAGTGGCCTAAGTAAGGTACGAGATTAAAAAGCTTGATTATAACACTATTGTGAACAATACTTTTTGTACGAGTTCATTAAAATTAATTTTCTACGAGTCAACTGAACTAATTAAACAAACTCGATACTGTTGAAACGAAGTGCAGCTCATCGCTCGTACGCTTGTTGATATCTTAAAAGACATCAACGAGCGTACGACATCAAAGCGATTCTATTGGTCCAATTCATTACAGTTCAGTAAAGCAGCCACGTGATTGGTCGAATTTATTTTAGTTGTCTGGAGCGTATCGAAAAGTAGTTATTTCGATTGTTTCGACAGTAACATGGACTACAACTATGAAAAGAGTGACGTTGCAGTATTCTCTATGAAATCTTAATACACATATTTTAATAGTCGAGTACAAAAAAATATTTTCAATCAGGGATGCGTGATATTGGGCTTTAAAGCCATACTATTTAAAAGAGTCATGTGGGCGGCCCATGCCAATTAAATAGTAACTACTGGGTACCTATATGAAAATGATGGCAGTAATTTAAAGAAAGGAATTTAATAATAAGGCTAGTTAACGAGTAATGGTCGACCAACTTAATAAATGTAGGTACTTGAAAAGGCCAACTTTCGTAAAAATTCGGGCGATGCAACCGCAACGTTTAGTCCAGACATACGAATGAAATTCTGATCTAAGTCCGGACATAATAATGAAGTTGAAACGGAGAACTTCGTTCGCTTCGATCGCTCCTTCAAAAAAATTAAATTTATATTTAATAT
This sequence comes from Epinotia brunnichana, assembly GCA_963854355.1. Classification (NCBI taxonomy): domain Eukaryota; kingdom Metazoa; phylum Arthropoda; class Insecta; order Lepidoptera; family Tortricidae; genus Epinotia; species Epinotia brunnichana. Next base: position 10,696,435 of record OY977946.1, read on the forward strand.
TGATTTTTTATCTTTTATTGTATTCGGTAATTAAATTTAAATTATTAGGTTAACAAAGTTCGCAAACAAATGCACTTATAAACGGCTAAAGATGTGTTGAAGCCGTGAGCACTGTATAGTACAGCGATGACGGTGTACACAGATTAAGGTTGACTGGATGTGGCTAAGAGTGCGTTGCGGGTATTAGAACTCATTGGTTAGTTACAAAAAAAATAAGTAATCTTTTGAAATTTATTTATTTAAACATTTTTGCACAAATAAGAGCAATTACTATTGATGTACTTAAAAGTCTTATTTTTTAAGCCACACAGATTCCCCACGGATGAGTTATACTTGATCAGTGACCAGTTGTCCATGAGGAAACTGAATCAATAATCAAACTTCACAGGACTCTAAACTTCAACCACACACTACTAACACGTCGACGAAAAAACAATGTTGCCCCCTCTACAATGACAAAGTCTGTGTTTGCAAAAAGGCAATACAACTGCATACGTGTATAGTGTAGTAAATGAGAAGATACATATGTATGTAATGCAATTGCACAAACACACACACACACACACACACACACACACACACACACACACACACACACACACACACACACACACACACACACACACACACACACACACACACACGCACGCACGCACGCACGCACGCACGCGCGCGCACGCACGCACGCACGCACACACACACACACACACACACACACACACCCACACACACACACACACGCACGCACACATGCGCGCACACACACGCGCGTACACACACGCGCACACACACACGCGCACACACGCGCACACACGCGCGCACAGACACGCGCACACACACGCGCGCACACACGCGCACACACACGCGCACACACACACACACGCACACACACGCGCATACACACACGCGCACACACACACGCGCACACACACGCGCACACACGCGCACACACACGCGCACACACACGCGCACACACACGCGCACATGCACACACGCACACACGCACATACACACGCATACACGCACACACGCACACACACACGCACACACGCACACACGCACATACGCACACACGCACACACGCACAGGCACACGCACGCGCACGCACACGCACGCGCAAGTAAATTATTTCATATATTATATAGCAACTTGTACCGATGGAAGAGCGGGACTACCTGACACAAGTATTTATTTACTTATTAGGTAGGTAGGTCCAAAGGACCTTTGTAAAAGGACAAAACTTATGAAATAAAAACATTTCTCATTTTAATTTTCAATGCCTTCAAGCATTCTCTAGCAGTCAACCATACAGAAAATTTTGTGGTGCAGGATCCTAAATACTGAGACTACAAAGGAAACACAAATCAATTCACTTCATAAATATACAATACATACTTATGATTATGAATATTGAATGAAGTCAGAAGTAATGTTTGTTAACCAAACATGATCGTCTTTATCAATGACCGAGATCCCAGGATACGCCCACACCCCAATATCAAAAGTGGTGCCAAAACGGGCAAAGGACGAATAATGAGTGAAAATAGACGATTTAAGCATTTATTTCTAAAATACGAGATGATAATTAACATTAACTAAATTAAATTAAAACTAAGTTAAATTTAAAAAAAACAGCCAAGTGCGAGTCGGACTCGCGCACGAAGGGTTCCGTACCATTATCTATAAAAACGGCAAAAAATCACGTTTGTTGTATGGGAAAAAAAGCAAATAAAATATATGAAAATATTTATTTTATTCTGTTTTTAAGTATTTGTTGTTAAAGCGGCAACAGAAATTCATCATCTGTAAAAATTTCTACTGTCTTACTATCATGGTTCATGAGATACAGCCTGCTGGTGACAGACGGACAGACAGCCAGGACAGCGGAGTCTTAGTAATCGAGTCCCGTTTAACTTTTTAAGTACGGAACCCTAAAAACGGCCCCCGAGGCAAAGTACCGTACCGAGGATGCTGGCGGCATTTCCTCGCTGAATTGCAATGCGTTGCGCGAGAAAGCCGCCTGCTCGTCGGTCACCAGTTACATATTCACCAGACACACACTACACAGTTTTTACTTACAAAAGCTTAAATAAATAAATTATACACTATACTTAAAATAAAAAAATATTGCAGTAATAAAATCTAAAAAGTATACATTATTTTTACCAAACGTCACTTAATCGCGTATAAAAAACTTATTTATTTATTTCTCTGATGTTTCCCGGCATCCCGAAGTTTCGAATGTGTTACAACCTCTTACAACATAATGTTCACGGGACTACTGACTTGAGCGGGTATCAACATCTTCTTACTGCGCGGGCATTTTGAACTACCCGCACTTGGTCTTTATTAATCACTTGCACACTAGGGTTGTCACCCGTAAATTCCCGTTTAGTAAAACTAATGTGTGAGAATCGTGAAAGTCTAAAAAAGAATAGTTGAGCATTACTAATCAAAGATAAATTACATTTCTTCCTTTGCATTGTCCGGCTCTTGCCAAACCTGCTGGTAAAGTTAATTATATTTAATTTAAAATCTACAGTATCATTAAAACGTCTTGACCCTTAATGTTCACAATTATCAACTTTAAATAAATAATAGGTATACTTAACATTTTAAAAAACTTCTGCTATGTTCTAAGTTCTAACGCATATCAATAAAATTATACAGGGTGGGCCCTGTAACAGGAGCAAAAATTAATCGGTAGGTTATTGAGCTTGTGAACAATTATTTCCAAGTTATTTTAATAAAAAAAAATATTTAAAAAATCACAAAAATATCTTTTAAAAACAAAAATGCAAAAACAATGAAATGAAATGAAATGAAAGTAGACTATTATGACTCTGATGTAGTGAATAATCATTTTCCATCGTATTTTCTTGGAAATGTTCGTATTTGTCATGCAACATCAGTCAACCTAAGTACTTTTTGTACCGTGATCGACTGAAATAGCAAGACACGTTCGTACGTTTCCGTGAAAAAACGATGGGAAACCATTATTCACTACATCTGTACCTCAAAATCTGCATTGATTGCTGTGCTATGATCTCGTGGTGCAAAGATACATTACTTGGAGGTCATACCTTTAGATCAAAATTTCTCCGAATTAAAAAAAAATTAAAGCCGACGAGACACTAGGGCCACTAGGGGATACTGCAGTTGCTCTAAGGAAGCGTCCTTTTGAATATTTGCTGCTGTTGCAGGGCCCACCCCGTATAAAGCCTGAAAATATTTTATTACAAGTGAATTGAATTTCAATGGAACTATGTTCCATCTACTTGACTGTTACTACATATATGAATGACTTAAGAGGTAATTGACAATCCTCCCGAAATTGTGGTCGAGTTTTAACGTTATTTTCTGCATAAAGTAAATTTCGTAGGTCTATAGCTACTAATAAGGTTGTGTTAACATTTTCATGAAAAGACATTCATCGACTACATTTAGACAAGAAAGTAGGGTATTTTGAATCTCACTAATAATTTAGTGTTGTTATTAACCTATAGTTAATTTGGTTTCTTCTCGTGAAAATGTCCAGATTTTTGACCATTCTTCTGTGATCACGAGCTAAGTTTTGATGACTACACTGTTGTCCTTCATAACGTACATTTCCTTAGTCTCGTTGCCTTCTGGAAAAGAAACTGTAACAGTTATACTATTTTAAAGCTATGTAACTATTGGGCTATACTTTCAAGTCAGTGTGTGTTTTATTAACAATAAGTAAAATGTAACAGTAAGATTCATACCATTATCATCGTCTCCATAAAAGTTCCACTGCTGAAGGTCGACCCTCACGAAAACGACAAAGATCATGTTTGTAATGATCTGGAGAACAGCCATGACGAGGAATGTTATCTGCCATTTGTGATGATTTGTCTGAAATGTACAAGATTATTTATCAATTAATTTAAACCATTGTTGTTCTTGTTAAGAATGATATCAAACACGATTACACTCACGTTTTGACTGTCAATACGATCAACATTTGTTTTTAACCTTTCTGAAATTCTTTTTCTGGGTGACTTCTCGCGGGCCGCTTTGTTGCTTGCGCCGGAACTTTAGAGAACCAGGTTGCCCATATTGGCAGTCACAAGTTGCAACGCGACTTTGCACTCGTGTGGTAATTCGATCAATAGTTTATATAATTGTGTAATAATATATAGGGGCGTGCTAATAAGTATGTTTCCATACAACTGACACGCATTCGTGCGAGGTGTCTAATGAAAACACAGCTTACGCATCTTTGGTCTATTCCGAAGTAAAGCATGTTCAAAGACACGTGCTAAACTCTATTAGAATCTTTTTAATAATTACTCAATTCAAGAATGATTAAGTAATCAATAAAATACTTTGTACGTGTGTGCTGATACTGCTGATGCTACAATAGAATAAAATAAAGTACCTCGGTGCGTTTTTCTACGCGTATTTAGGTAGTCAGGCTAATTTGAAGCTCGGCAGTACGTGATTTTCTTATAGAGTAGTTAATTATCGAAGCTGCGCAACGACCCAGTGTAAACAAGCCCTAACATCAATTCAAAATTTAAATGGATCATGTTTCATCAATCGAATTGATAGGTTTATTTTGTGTAGATAGTACGAGTCCATTCTAAAGCTACTGCAGAATAAACTCCTGATCAGTTGGTCGACTGCGTATCTTTTCCTACAGTATGCGTTAGGTACCTACCTAAACTTAATCTAAATGTAATTTTGTGCATACAAATGTTGAATTCTCCTAACGCTCGTTCGAAATATTACGTAATTACTCCTCAAAGTTCTACTAAAGAATGGATTGGGACTTTAGGAATGATAAATTATTGTGAGAACGCCATCAATAAAGGATGTGGTCGTAATATTGTAATATCCTTCTTACCACGTCATCTCCAACAACGCTGTACACCAAGAAGGGAATAGACAAGCCAGACAAGTTGGCCACCATGTTGCCCAGCCCCATCATAGGTCCTGCGAAGTTAGGTGCCAAGTCGATCTGATTTATCTAAAACAATTTAAAGAAGGACCAATAAAAATACAATAACATTTCAGGAAAATAGTTGAGTTAATATTCTTTCGCCATCTCCAGCCAATTCAAGGCCTGAAAATGGTCGGGTCTCATTCGACGACATCGTTCCACCAGTATAGGAATGTCAACGCCCTACTTTATGACCCAGGGCCCTATTTCACCAACTTTGTAACTATCAGCTGATAGTGACAATTCGCTGTACATTGCTGAAAGTACAAGTTTATTCGATATCATAGTGTTAGATAATTATGGCTTCCAAACATCAGGGGACAAGTGCTGACAATATCGCGGCAAATTATTCGGTCACCTTGAATTCAGCCATAAAAGAATTTCAGTTAGTTAAGTTAATGAACTTCTGTGTTGGTCTTACATGGAAACCAGTGTGAACTCCTGAATGAAGTCCCAGACTGATGACTAGTAAGGTAACTGCTAACCAAGTTGACGTCGCGTAGCACGTTCCTAGCAAAAATATAGAAGCTAGGACCATACCTGGAAATACAAACAAAATAATGAGTATGTTACCGTAGGTATTTTTGTTTGCTTAAACGCAGATAGCGTGAATCTGTAAGTACAGCCTGAATGCCAGCTCCGTTTGAGTGAGCAACGAGGCGGGGCGTGGTTTGTTCATTGTGAAACTTATTTCCCCGCATGCTTAGGTACGTATCCGTACCAAACATTGGAACCTATTTTTTACATCTCAAAATTTGATAGGACAATTTTGACATCCGCATATTTCTTAAGCAAGCGACGCCGGCGCTTCACCTCTCGTTTTCGAGCGGGACAATTAGGCTGTTCAGCAAAGGAAGTGTATATATATTACAAGGTAAAAAAATCTCTTTTCTTTAAATTTCGACAAAGTTTTACGTTTTTTAAGAAGGATAACAAGAAATAACACTCAATTTTTCTTGTGCTAATAATTTAAAACATTACACTTCTTTTTTTGAGCAGTTGTGTATATTGTTCTTCGGGGATAAGTTTCATGGACATTTATAGTGGACATAATAAGCATACCAATAATATACGAGTAACAATGTTTTCATAATCGTTACTTACCGACTGTATTACTAAATCTTCTTATATTGATAAGGCTCATGTAATTGTGGTTTTTTAAGAAATCTGATAGGTTACCGAAGAACAGGGCCATTAAGTACATGGATATGTAAGGCAGAGACGATAACAAGCCGTTCTGTAATGAAAAATTACAATTCGTAGTCATAACAATAATAAAATTAATAAACCATTTATTTCAGGTCTCTAAGGTCCATAGCTATAAGTATCTTAAACATACAAAACGAATTATTTAACCACATAATGACATAGGTATACTTTTAAGAAGTGCGTTTCATAAAAACCGCCGTTATTTAATTTTACAAGTCTAATATCAACTTTACCTATATCGAAGTAAAAAAGTAAGTAAGTATGTAATAATGTAGGTACCTAAATAAATTTTCATCGACTTCTATATTCTGTCGTACGATTTGAAACTTTGCAAGACAATGCAAATTGTAATGCTTTGGGAACATTCAGTTGATCTTATTCTCCAAAAAAAACAAATAACCAAGTCAACCCTCAAATGCGCAAGGATGTTACGCACTCTGGCAGCTTTTGTTATGAGGCTTGTCCTAAAAAAATAGAGTCGCGGCGAGCATTTTATTGTGTTGATTTTGCTACATGAATAGGTAAAACACAGGAAAATGGCATTATCTGAAGCAACCTAATTAGGAAAGTAGCTTTGCAGAAGACTACAGCCGTAAATAAAACCACAATTTGCTCTGTAGGTATGTGATGTCGTGTTCCTGGTGGTAAATAAGCTCGCCAGAGAACTCCTGAAAAAGTGAGATGTAGAGACCTATCTCTATCTGCCGACACTATGAATCCACAAAACATTAAAGATTCAGCAACACGCTTGTTATTCTTCTGGAGTTGCAAGATTACATAGTCTACAGTGTCTGCCATCAGGCAGGTCGTATGTGGTTATGATTGTTTGCCACCGTTAGTGGTACAAAAAAACTTACATTCTTGATATCAACGCCAAGTATTTTGCTCATATATAGAGGTAGCTGTGTGAGGACGAACAAGTAGCCGACAGCGGACCCTGCGTGGGCAAATACGAGGGCCCACACCGCTCGACTTGTCAAGATATGCTTCCAGGGAGTTGGCCGCTTCTGTTGACAAAATTGTAAATGCATGCAACCACTGAAGACCCATTGAAGTACTGATACAAAAGTGTTAACCAGTTCAAAATCAGATTAAACAAACTTTACATCGTTTTAGGTTGCTTTATACGTCAATTCATTTTTCAAACAACACTAGCTGGTCGATCACATGACACATTGGACGTGCGTCAGGTAGATGTCACATTTGGCATGAAAAAATGTTTTATCGTCCTAACGTACGTTCGAAAAATTACCTGATCATTCCTCTGAGGAGATGACCTACCTGATGTATGTACAATGCGTTGCGTAATTGAACAGCTGATCTTTCTTGTCATTTGCGAAACGTCCAGGAAACGCGGTTAAAGGCCGAAACGCACTGACAGCGATGGCGGAGCGGCGCGGTGCGGCGCGGAGGCGGTACCGGTTACACATAATACCGCACCGCGCCGCACCGTCATGTGTGGATCGTTTCATATTAGCTCGAACTCGAACATTACAACTGGTACCGCCCCCGCGCTGCACCGCACCACGCCGCCACCGCTGTCAGTGCGTTTCCAGCTTTACAGTTACACTCTGGTTTTCACAGTTACACTCCGTAGCGTCATACCGCGACGATGACACGCAAACGTGACGACCCTTGATCTTGATCCCTTTGACAGGTGTCATCTTCGTACAATGTATAACCTTAAAACGTAAAATTGTACTGAGATGACAGCTGTCATAGGGATCGAGATTCGCCGCGATACGTATAAATAGACAAAAGAGCGCGGCCGTGCTATGCGGTACAACGGGATTCCATCGTTTGAGTTTTCTAGCAGTCGAACACCAGTTCTTCTTAGACACAGGACTTTCTGTAAGTTTTTCTGTAGTTTATTATTTATTTAGTTATTATTATTTAACTGTGCCAGCAGCGCTGTCCCCCGTAAAAAATGCCAGTTCTTCAAGTGTGAGCAGTTGAACATCACCTTTTCTTAGACACAGGACTTTTTATAACTATGTAGCTGCTATTATTTATTCTGTTACAATTCGTACCTTCGGAATTGTGTCAGCAGCGCTGTCTCCCGTAATAAATGCCAGTTCTTCAAGTGTGATGGTCTTATGTTGTTGAGGGCTTGCAGAGCCAAAGTGTGCCAGCATACAAAAGCAGACCAAACTTAGTCCTCCCCACAACCAGAAGGAAGATGGCCAGCCAAAGGTAGGACTGCCGCAGAAGAAACCAGATATTTGGAAGGAAATAACTGTCCCGAACTGAGACCCTGGTAAAGTACAGATTAGGATAATTTCAAATTAATTAATTAACTATTATTAATTAATTCTTTGGATTACAATAACTGTCAGTATTATTATAAAATATTTGTATCCTTATAATTATTTACATTTAAAACTATAATAACAAAACAGCAAGCTCAATTTGTTGTACTTTACTAAATGATTCATCCTAAGAGTACATAAGTAATGACTGCAGGAATTACAAAAATCACTCTCATTTAACGCCTTTACAGAAGTTACAAGAACATTAATAATATTTTAAGAAATTTGATTAATTTAACTACCAATATTTAGTAGGAAGGTAATCATTTAGGCATAATTTTATTTTCAAAACCGTCGAGGAGAATTTCTCTTCTGAAACATACTTTAAAATCGCCAGTTACGTGAATATTAAGAGAACACCGACTAAAATAGGTCTTGAAAAGGTTGCAAGTTGCGTTTTTGAGTCACGGTAAATTACATCTTAACACATTTGTGCATAAGATTCCAATTTCTGTGAAATATAAATTGAAGTTCAAACCTTCCCTGAGTTCATAATATTTTAATTTGGAAAGCTGTTGAGCACTCTTCAGTTTCAAGCGAATCATTTTCACCGGAATTTAACAACGTGAAGTGTTTGCAGGTCCTTAACCGTTAATAGTTAAGCTCTTTGTGTAGAGTAGAGTATACTTGCATAGGTAATTCTGTGGTTACCTACATCAGTGGCTTAATAGGAAATATCGTTGACAGCAGAGATGCGACTTATTTGAAATAATTGTATTTAAAATGAAAATACAAAATGCTAAATGGTAGAGAAGGAAATTTCATTTACAGATAAAGTAGGTACATATAAAAAAATATATATAAAAACTACGATTAAACAGAAAGAGAATAATAAAAAAACTAAACTAAAACTAAAAAAACAAGGTTAAAATAAAGAAAATGAAATATATAATATATATATTTTTTATGTCCGGCTCCCATCTGGTCCAAAGGTGCCATAAATACTGGCTGCATTTCCCCGCTGAACTGCCACCGATATTTGTTGGACCAGGTAAGAGCCGGAACGAGGGTCGCAGCCCTTGACTCTTAGACGCTAAATACCCATTTTTCTATTTTCTATTTAAATACTTTCTACAAAAATGCATTTTGTATTTTATTTGAAATACTTTTCCAGACGTACGACACACGCACAATGCAAAATATATTATTGTTAAATTTTGCCAACCAAGTTTCAAATTAACAAACTAAAGATGCGTTTGAATTTGATGTGTTGAGAGAAGTGTTAATAAAACTATAACAAAAATACAAGATTAACAAAACGACAGCCAACTCTATTCTATGTAATAAACAATTTATGGCAAATAGGTATATGAAATGAAATGAAATGACAGTGTTGGATTTGATGTATTAATGTTAAAAAACTTAATAATTAGGAAACTCGGTCGTACGAACGTTTAGTGCAACAATTTTCTTGAACTTTGTTTGAAACTACAGACTAGCAGACCAACAAAATATTAATTGAATAGTATTTATAGTTATCGTTAAAGTGTTTCTCAAATACAAAACGTGTTTACCCAGCACCGCGCCAGTGGAATCTTTTTTAGGGTTCCGTAGCCTAATGGCAAGAAACGGAACCCTTATGGATTCGTCATGTCTGTCCGTCTGTCTGTACGTCCGTATGTCACAACCAATTTTTTTAAATTATTTTCTAAACTGAATAGTTTGCGCGAGATACACTTTCAAAGTGCAAACATTATTGACTATAAGCAGTAATAACTAGTAACACGAATCAAAATCAGCTATTACTACAATCAAAAATTATTTTAATGTTGAATTTATTGAATAAGATTTTTTTTTGCGTAAGTATCTATAGTTGGAACCTCTTGTAAAATGCGATATAATTGATTGTAATGTAAGTGAACTGGTTAGGTTGCGGTCTTGACGCCAGCGGGCAGCGGGGCGGCGAGCGGCTGTCCATACATTGTAGTCGCTCGAATCAACTCGAATATATGAACTGCCGCTCGTCGCCCTGCTTCCCGCTGGCGTCCAGCCCGTGATCTAAGACTTTACCGGTATAAACGTAGGTGCTAAGCCGGCCTCTCTCACTAAGCGGTGCCCATTTCCCAAGCAAAGTATGGATGCTCGGATAGAAAGCTGCCTGTGTCATGCCTTGCAAAAGGCGGACTATACACACTCCTACCCATCCTCCCTGATGATAACAAAAAACAAACGAAATCCTTTATAATAACATTGGTTCTTTGGCTAGTGTGGGTCACAAAACACAATAGCCATAAACAGTAGTCATGGGAATATTGAAAAAGACAAAAATACAGTTTAAGTACGTGTCGATACTTACAAATATTGGAATCCAAGGTGTGATTATTGAAGTGACACCATTCACGGCTAATCCAACCATGATTGGTATCTTACCACCGATTTTCTGGGATATAATTCCCATCGGCAACATCATTGTAGTATATCCGACGAAGAATGCAAACAGCATGATTTCTTGCTGTTTCTTTGACCAATCGTAAGTCTGAAAGAAAAGAATACAACCTGGGTTAAAAATAATTGTGTCAACGTGATAAAAATGTGTGGGACGTGCTTAAGGTTTTCGTTTTGTCAGAATTATTTCACTTTACGACAGCTGAAAATATGTAACGTGTAAAGGTTACTGTCAATTTTAAAATAAATGTAGAACTACAAGTACCTGAAAAACACTCCAAGCTTTGTCTCTATTACATGCAGTTGTAACACGTCCAACCCTATTACTGATGTTTGTTCCACAACGGTGGTCCATACTAGTCATGGCAACCATCGCCACACTGAGATGGGACTTGATGGTGAACCCAACTGACAGACTAATGAAGAGTATGAGTATTTGCATATGACGGGTGCCGAAGCCTTTTGGCGCTTCATATCTTGGGGGTTCTGGAAATGATGGATGATACAGTAAACTGAATTTTAAAACTAAATGCCTGAATTTTCAAATTGTTCTTATGAAGACAGGTGATGATAGTGATCATGATTGCTATATTATATAAAATAATTATAAAACAAAATAAATAAACTGATTAATTGTTGCTATACGTGACGGCTCTTAAATGCTATTCTGCTAAAGAATTGCAAGGTATATTATTGATAACGATTTGGCTACTATACGTATAAATGGAACAATCCTAGAATATTATTCGAAAGAATGCATGATTTATACAGTTTAGCAACTAAATTTCCCTTTTAAATCAACATCTTCATTCTAGTCATAACAATGTTAAATTGGCTACCGAAATATGTGATATCAAGGAATTTATTGCCGAGTTCACCCACAGTTACCTAACTTTCAAAATGTATTACAGTAGGTAGTAAGATAATTTTCAAAGAAAGCCGCAATAAATTTACCTTTTTATTTACATTGTCAACCCTAGCTTCAATATTTTATGAAGTCCGTAACAAATATAAAAAATGCAATGTAGGTTTCTTCTATAGCTAATCCACATCAAAATATGACTTGTTTATTTTACAGTCTAGTCGGCCAAAATATAGGTTTGTTTTGGTCATTCAATATGCCTGTTTCATTTAGTTATTTTTAAATTGTGTACTGACAGATTAAAAAACCTAAAACCAAAATGAAATTGATACTTAAAACTCTGGGAAAAAATAATTGATGTAGATTTCGATTATTTATTTCATGATAAAAAATTACATTACAAATTTGCATACATGTCAAAATATTAAGATTTTTTATCACGATCGTCAAAAACAAAGAAAAATAAGTAGAAAAATAAAACAAAATTAAAAGAACAAGTATATCAACCACTATGTAGGTATCGTAATTCAAATGCATTTGAAAATACGTGATATAATACATTTAATGTGAAATCACAGGAATCGCAATTTTGCGCCCCGAGAAGACCATGACGTTGAGAGTAACTTCAGTCCTTTACCGCTCGCAGATAATCTAACTACTTGTTTCCGGTTGGACAAAAATGGTGTAAACAATTTGTGGCTTAAGTTTCGTATCCCGTAATGATGTGACTTGTCCAAAAGCAGGTCAACATGTTTTTATGACGCTACTTTTTTAACATTGTGTCTACTTTGCATAATCCAAAAGCAGAAGGAGAGTTATGTTTTTCGAGTATACGTATGCAAGACAGGAAATCATTACGCATTACCAGCAGCTAGTGAAATGTGTTAGGGTTGTTTTTAAATAAAACTGTACCCTAGTAGACGGATAAATGTATGGCTAATTTTCGTGACTCATCTGACAAAATTTAACGTTTCTTAATTTTACCTTAACTAAGGTTAAGTTTATTTGAAAACAACCCATTACGTATTATTAAAAAAAAAAAATTTTTTTTTCGATTTTGTGAGCGTTCCTTATAGGAAGAGTAACCCCTATAATTTATCAATGATTAAAATAAAATAATCTATGTACACACATACCATCATTTATTTCAGACACAGGCACGTTTTTGTATTCGCCTTTACTGTTAGACATTTTGTACAGCAATGCAGACACTTCAAATGACTCGTTTGAGATACTATTTGTATATTTTATCACAGAAGATAACTAACAGCTACTAGACAAACATATAGCATACAATTTTAACATAAATATATAGGTTGGTGTCACTCAATGCTAATCGTTTTATTAAATATTTGATTAAGAGCGGAAAACTTTAATGCAGTATTTCAGAATCCTCCGTTTTTTGTGATTTCCTATGCCAAAAAATGTGTGGACGGTGGACGTCCACGTACGTCTTTCGGCTGATATGATGATGATGATGTGAGCCACTTCGCGACTTCGCTTGAGTGTGACTTTGCGAGCTTGAATAATTTCCAAAACCTGCAGGTCGATCACGTAACGCATTTTACGCGCGTCAGGTAGATCTAAATGTTAAAATTGTCCTAACGCGCGTTCGGAACGTTACGTGATTAACCCTGCGAATACACAAAAAAAAAATACCTGAGGGTGATCACGTAACTTTTTGAACGCACATAGGACAACTCAACTGTAATTTTCTCATGCAAAAAGTGTCATTTAGATCTATCCGACGTACGTACAATGGGTAACATGATCGAACTGCTGGTCACAACATTTCACGAGAATCGGTTAAAAAATGAGACATGTAGAGGAGAACAGCCGGTCATCCGGACAGACATACGAATGCATTTTAGCCCAAACTGAAACGGAGAACTTCGTTCACTTCGCTCGCTCGTTCAAGTACTTCATCAGATTCGTCCAGGATCTGTAATTTGGATTTTGAACTGTACACCATGCTCACAAATATGTTAATTTAAGTATCGAAGTTGTATCATTTTGCCAAGACTAAAAGTAAACAAAGAACACGATACACCTATCGAATATCTTCGAAGAAGTGTACATTAATATCGCAATAGATATTGCATTTTTTTATAGACAAAAAAATATTAAAATATAGTGTTCACTGATAATTTTATTAATTCAAAGGAATGCTTCATTGCAACAGTACCTACATAATTATACCAGTGTGTAATCGCCATACGATAAAAAATACGTTGTAACAAAACACCTAATTACATACTAAAGTTGCGTTGGTTTGATTCATGTCAGTCATGTTGTTTTAAGTGCTCGTATGAAAATATTGCGTATTCTCTTGCGATACTTTCGTCACTCTAGGCCGCTTCCGCATTTGACCGGGTGGAATCGGTTCTATCCGGTATTTGTATATACTTTACAGAGAGCTAACGAATATCGCTATATATAGTATCAGTAGGTACTTTTGCGCAGTTAAGTTTAGTATTAAATTGCGTGGACGAGGCGCGGCACGGGTGCCTTTCCACCAGAGATGTGCTATGCTATGTTTTCATACATTTGACACGTAGCTACAGCTATGTTTCAAATGTATGAAAACATAGCATAGGACAGCATAGCACATTTTTGGTGGAAATGCACCCTTACACTACGCTTTTGCGCATCCCGCGCTAATCAGGAAGCAATAGTACATTATTGTAGAGGCCAGAACGTTGGCAATTGGGTTCAAGGTCCGAGCCGAAGGTGAGGACCTCGAAGGCGACGGTTCCATCTATTGCACTTATGGCCGAGACATTAGGTACATAGTGATTTTACTCCTACTGCGAGTAATTTGCAAGTAATTATTAGTCAAAATAAAGTAATTAAAGATCATAATACTACCTACGGTGAAGCACGCCCCACCGCGGGCACGCGGCGCCCTGTGATTGGTCGAATCGCTGTTCAAACTGGACTAGCAAAATGTTGTTGGACAGTTTGAATTCATTGCGGACCTGTAGCTCTGTAGCTCTAGTATACGTTTTGTCGATACATATACGTTTTCGAACGCGTTTGCGTTTAGTTTCAATTTGTATGGCAATGCGTAGTTCCTAATAGTTACCACCAGAGGCGCTGTTCGCGTTACCATACAATTTGGAACTAAACGCAAACGTGTTCGAAAACGTATTGTATCAATAAAACGTATACTAGAGCCTCTGTTCGTGTAACGTCTGCCAATCACAGTTTTGAAGCCTAAATTCTGACCATCTTTTGCCACATTTCCGAGTAGTGTCGTGAAAAATTTAATGCCACGCAGCGCAGGGAAGAATCTGTTGATTGAGAGTTGAAGCTGATGGCTGACAGCGTACAAATTAATACTGCACCGACGAATTCGGATGGTATTTTACGCAAATAACTAAGGCCGTGTAAATGTACCAACCGTTAGCTTATAATTTATCGAGTGACATTGTTAACTGTCGGCAAGACTGGTTTGTCTTGCCGCTTTGGTTAAACATGACTCTCGCTCACTTTCGAGGTCCCTATATTTACATACACCCGATCGCGCTAGGATCGAAAGGTAAGTGCTAGATCTGCGGAAAACGCGTGCAAGCTCTTTTTGTACGTAAGTACTATTAAGTATTTTATTATGTGTTATCGGTAAGGTTACTCTATCAAATCTTATGCTACAGATTATAAACTATTGATGGTAAGAATTTGCCGATAACATACGCATCATTTTATTCAACTATATGGCCATGTAGATATTCTGTCTGAAAAGAGTGAGGTTATTTCCGTTTTAAGAAGTGGGGATCGATTGACGTAAACTTAGGTGGTTCTAATGCAATTTACCTCAATGTACATACAAACGTAATCTGTGCACGTAATAATTTAAGTAAATCACACATTTACTCGAGTCGCATCGTCAGAAAATCTTATGACGCTTATTTAGGTATGACGCGGCGGTTGGTGATATCTTAACGACCACATAACATTTGCATGATAAGGGCAAAGTGCCATTTTCTAGTGTTTTACCCTGCAGCCACGAGCAAGGTATGTTTTTGTTTTAAGGAATTTTCTCTTGTATCTACTTTTGTTACTTTATAATTCGGCAGCAAGCCAGAGTAATTGGCATTAATTTCAGTAAACTATGTTGTAAACTATGATACTGTAACATAGTTTAGATTATTTGATAAGATTTTGTATTTAAATTATAATTTGGTAGGTTTCATGAATTATTTTGTGAATGGTTGAATTAGTATAATTATCTTACTATATAATTAACTTATATACCAATATATAACTTATATACTAATATAATTAACTTAATCCAATATCAATACGGTAAGAATTTGATAGTACCCTTTTAGTCATTATGTAACCTGCCTTAAGAGCCCATTTGCCAATTTGTATTTTGTATTCAGGAATTGGCATGAAAAAAATAAAGAATTTATTTTTTCAAGGTGGATGGGGGTGGGTATGTGAGAAATTTGTATTTTTCAGTTCCTACTTAACTACGGGCTCTGAATAGGACCGAAACGTTGATATAATTCAGATTCATTTATTCATAATATAAGAAACAATTTACACACACAAATAACAACAATTAACTATTTAACTATTTATTAGAGAAAATACGTGATTAAGTCCGTTTAAATCGTTATATTTAATAAGCTTGAAAAGAACTTGTTAATAAAAAAAGTAAAAAAAACGGCCAACTGCGAGTCGGGCTCGCGCACGAAGGGTTTCGTACCATTATGTATAAAAATATTTATTTAATTCTGTTTTTAGTATTTGTTGCTATAGCGGCAACAGAAATACATCATCTGTGAAAATTTCAACTGGAACTATCACCGTATCAGTGAGATACAGCCTGGTGACAGACAGACGGACAGCGGAGTCTAAGTAATAGGGTCCCGTTTTATTTTTTGAGTACGGAACCCTAAAAAACCATTTATTTCAGGCATCTAAGGCCCATCCATAATAATGTTAATGGCACGTCCATACAAACTATTCATCCGCTTACGCAAGCCACTAATGTAAGAAAATGCAACAGCTAATACAAATACCAGATCGATTGAAATTCCATACTTCAAGTTTAATGGAGCCCAAGTTTTACTTCAAATTAACTCCATACAGAAGTAAAGGAAAACTGACTTACCTACGTCGGAGTCTCTACGCCATTAAAGTTTGGGCCGTTGTCGGTTATTAGCATTCCAATAGCTGTTGAGATGAGAAATAATATCAGTAGCCTCTTACTGATTTCCTCATTTCTGATACGATCACGCAAAACGAGCATAACTATCATAAAACCTAACGGTCGAGTGGCTTCGGAATAAACGAGTATGGAGAAAATTCTCACAGTACACGTTTTCTCCCCAAGATGGCAGCTACACGTTATATAGCCATATGCCCAATCAATGGCTACGTGAGTGGGAATTTTCGCCCATTTGTTTTTATTATTTTGCGGATAATGGCGCAATCATATGGAATAGTCTTTGTTTATACTTAGGGCACCGTTCAAAGTCTGTGAGGTCGTAAGGAGGGTAAATAGTTCGCTCGTCCTTTCGCTTCAAAGCTTAAAATGTTCAATTGACTTGATGTTCTGAATATTATAGCTTGTTTAAAGTGGAAACTACGAAACTAGGTACAACAAGCTACATCAATTATAATTTGTAGGTATTATAAGCTTTTATTTAATTTGACCTGTTCTTTTGTTATTGTGGGACAAAATCTTGGAGCTAAATTTTGAACCAGTTAACCTCAACCGATTGAGCTGAAGTTTTGGGTAAAAGTATAGTTTGGATAACATTTCAATAATATTGTACCATCGAGCTGATCTGACGATGAAGACCGAATGTGGCCGCATGGCCCCATTAATTCAGTACCTACTAAACCGACGTAACCCCGTTGGTTTGGGCTCGTTAAGTAGAATCGTCTCAGTGATTAGTTCATGACGCTATACAGAAAAGTACAGTTGACAATAAAAGCTTGTTAACGACATTTTTGAGAGAAACTTATAATCTCGTTGTTTTTAGACAAGTTCTAATCATTCAACCCTCAAAACGAAAAAAAAAAGTTAAAATAAATATTTGCGGACAATGTCTCGGTCATCTACATACATGGCACCGACTTTGCTGTGCAGCGCATCAAATGCCCTGCGCCCTGCGAAACCTGGAGATATTAACCCATTTACCGTCACGCTGCGTTCATAGTACTACGCCGTAGACCAAAGCAGTTTAACACATTTACTGCCAATAATCTAGACTACGCTTGTAGCCGCTCCCGTGGTTTTCCCGCTAGCGGAAAGCGGCTATAGGCCCCAGCTAGGCGGGTTCCTGGCAGTGAATGTGTTAATGTTATGATTAAACGATAATCAACCGTGTGTCTGTGTGTCGTGACTGGCGCGGGCGCTGAATGGGTTAATAGTATCCAATGTACCCATTTTTATAATAAATTACCTAATTAAATTTTGAATCTACCCTTTCCAGCTCTTAAAAATTACCTGAAAAAACGTTGATGTCAAAGGCTTATTACAGGGTTGAGGACTATCTAGTTAACTGACAGAAATGCATGGCCTTAAGCAGAGCCCAAATAGCTTAATCATTCATAATTTAATTGGCATTGTATCAGGCCTAGGGAAGTAGATGACACAGTTCCTACAAGTAAGCATTGCTAACAATTTAGTTAATTAGTCGCATTGTTTTTTTTGTGTTTATATTTAGGTTTAGGTACTCATTTTAACCAGGTTAAGTACTATCATTGTAATAAGCTTCTTTTTGGCAAAAAATTACTGACTGTTGAGTTTGTTTCGGCGTTTCTTCTTAACAGTGGTCTTCTTTTTCAGTTACGCTAGTAGATTTTTGATTTGTAAAAGTGCTATTGAGGCCTACTTGCAGAATACAAATCATTTATTTAATTTATTATTTATAAACATTGAGTTTAAGTTTGTCAGGACTTTCTCTATAAACGACAAGATCTAATGAATGGAGCAAGTCTGCAATAAAATCTTTCGACTAGCACATTTCCAAACGCTTGAGCCCGAGCATTCCAATAATCTACACCCCACTGTACTGTTTACCGAGCAAGGCAATCACATTCACTAAAGCATTCTAAAAGGCATTTCCCCTTAAAGGAAGCAACACGGTAGCCCAAGGTATTTAGTTCATCCACAAAAAATCATAAGGCACACCATTAATGCTGCTCATAGGCTGTTTTAGACTGGAAACATAGACCAAATTGTTCGATGCCATTAACAGAATGCTTTCATTGCCTCAGTGAGGGCTTCATTATTTGCGCTACTAATGGACAGTGGGGGGTTGTCGTGTATGCTTTGCTGATTCCAGAGCTGGTTTCGACTGCATTCTATCATAATTTGATCCCTAGTTTCCAACAACACCGTTCGTAGTCGGAGGTCTGAGATATATGGTGGTCGTAAATGTGAAGTCATGACTCATGAAGAACCGACAGAGTTTGAACCATTTGAATAATAACTGAAGAAATATTTTGTCTGTTACAGTTTTGTTTTTAATATTCTACATCCATTGCGCTTTTATTTATTTAAGTATTTGACCTTATTGTACAAAAGAACAACTTATGGTACAAAAGGCGGACTTAAATGCCGTTGGCATTCTCTACCGGTCAAATCTTTGGACAAAGCAGACAGAATATGGGTGCCAACTTCAGATATATAAGCACACAGTGGGTATACATATATAATAAATGACAAATATACAGGGTGGGTAGGAGTATACCGACAGATTTTAACCATGGATTCCTGAGGTTATTAGGAGTAAAAAATGTAAAATGAACTCAAGTCAAATTCAGCAAGAAAAAAAAAGAAAACAGGATAACTATCGCTTCTCCATGGAAATTATCCCTTTTAATAAAATGGTTAAGATTATTTTTTCAAAAAAGCATGAACTTAGTGAGTGGTAGCTGTCACTTTGAAGTCTGTGAATAGCGACGCGAGGCAACATCGGTGGTAACTTCGCAAAAAAAAGAGCTTAATGCACTTTAGTAATCACAATAAATAGTTAAAAAAAAAAAATGCGGACAATCTTACACATATCAACCTAGTCCCAAACTAAGCAAAGCTTGTACTATGGGTACTAGACGACCATATAGATACTTATATAGAGAAATACATACTTAAATACATAGAAAACATCCATGACTCAGGAACAAATATTCGTGCTCATCACACAAATAAATGCCCTTACCGGGATTCGAACCCAGGACCTCATGCTTCGTAGGCAGGGTCACTACCAACTAGGCTAAAGTGGTCGTCAAGTCACATTAACATAAAGGTTACATGAATATTGATAATATCTTCAAAACTACGCCAGATTTGACTGGGGTTTATCTATCAAGATTATCCAAGTGTATGCCCCCACTTCAGACCATTCTAATGAAGAAGAAGAAGCCTTCTATGATGACGTACAAAAAGCCCTTGACGAATGTCCGTGCCAGTTTTACACTATAATGGGTGATTTTAATGCAAAGATTGGGCCACAGTTATCGCACGAAAAATCTGTTGGCCAGTTTGGGTCTTCGTAACAACCGAGGACAAACCCTAGTCAATTTTCTTGAGCGAAGTCACCTATACGCAATGAACACATTTTTCCAAAAGCGTGCTTCAAGGAAGTGGACGTGGGCTAGTCCCGACGGCAAAAAAAAAGAACGAAATTGATTACATCATAAGTTCTCGTAAAATTGTAGTCATGGACGTAACCGTTCTTAAAAACTTCAGAACCGGAAGCGACCACAGGCTGGTAAGGGCGACATTTAGGTAAAACCTGAAGAAAGAGCGAGCAAAAATGATTGCCACTCACATCAGGTATCTCAAGGAAGACACCGCTTTTCTTCAGGAAGCATTCCAGGTAGACCTTCAAAACCAATTTGAGGGGCTGGATGAGCAAAACTTTGATGTCGACCATATTAATGACCTGTTAGGTAAGACCTTAACAGATACGGAAGATAAACACCTTGGTAAGCACCAGAGACAGAAAAAAAAGTTGTCATCTGAAACACTGGCTTTGGTGGAATAAAGAAGGCAAATGAAACACAATACAATAGCAGATCAGAAACAGATAGAAAGCATAAGTTAAATAATTTGTAAATCTATTAGAAAAGACTTAAGAAAACGTAATACTGAAGTTATAGTCAACACAATCAAAGAATACCGAGGTTCAAAAATATTTCGTAGAAAGCTAAGAACCGGAGTAAAACAAATAGTGAAGTTGAAAGATGACGATGACAATTTAGTTACAGACCGGGACGAGATAGTTAATGTTGTTGAAAATTTCTACAGCAAACTTTACTCGTCACAGTCAGAAGAGCCAGATCCATCTACCAGCTGTAGTGACAGTAGAGCACCACCCACACAACACAAAGATAGAGATAACATACCCCCAATATTAGCTATGGAAATTAGAAAAGCTCTGTACAGTTTGAAAGCCGATAAATCTCCTGGCGAAGATGGCATCACAGCGGACTTACTTCGTGCTGGTGGCGATCAACCTCCTCGTAAAACTGTTTTACCTAGCACTTCAGGATACTCGCACTCCAAAATCCTGGAAAACTGCCATCGTCACCATCTTACATAAAAAAGGAGACGTTTCGAAGCTTACTAACTATCGCCCCATAAGCCTTCTTTCCCACACTTACAAACTTTTTGCAAAAGTATTATGCAACCGTCTCACCCGTAATCTAGACGAGTGCCAACCTCCCGAGCAGGCCGGCTTCCGAAGCGGATTTTCGACCATTGACCACATACACGCGGTAAAGCAGCTCATGGAGAAAAGTCAAGAGTATAACCGGACCCTGTGCATGGCCTTCGTCGATTACGAGAAGGCTTTCGACAGTGCACTACAGTACCAATTTTTGACTTTCGAGCGCTCGAATCTTACAACCGAAAACGGTCAAAAATGATGAAATGCTGTTTTGAAATAGCGATTGAAAACTGAAAAACGATTGGTATCGACCATTCGTATTCAATTCTATCGGTAGAAATTAAGTGCCTGCAGTTTTGACACTACGATCGTATTTACTTTTATTTAATTTTCGAGCGCTCGAAAGTCAAAAATCGGCCCCCTGGTCGAAGACTGTCTGATTTTATCAGGTTCCAGAGGCAAGCAACTTGAATCTATCGACTTTTGTCTATTTTGTTAAAACTTATAAAACTTAATTGAATTATTCTAGTATATAATATGATTTATTCATACTGATATATATTTCATCCTCTATTTTGGTAAGTTATTACATTAAAACATTTTTAATTAAACGCTAATACTAACCTCTAACTGGAATACTTTGCGAGATTTATACTTAAAGCAGGTTGTTTCCAACTGTTTATAATCGTAAATTACATCCATCAGTGTCAGTTTTTTTTCTTTTTATTACATGATTAGGGTAGACTAGGTACGATTGAACAATTATTTCGTACATCATCCGTAGTTTTGCTTTTTATAATCTGTGAGATGAAGAAAATATGTAAATCAAATGAAAGAGCGTGTTTTCATCTTCTAAACTCCAATAGAGTTTTAGGTCCAGGTGTTTTAGTTTTAAAAGTAGATCAACTTGAAAAAAAAACCGATTTGTTTCAAATGTCCCCATTCCAGGGGCGGTTGAAACAGTGACAAAATATTATACTTATGTGATTTATTCGTAATTTTATAAGAATTTGTATCTCTTTTTAATCAGCTAGCGTTTTTGCGCTTACAAGTCAAACTCTACGTATATTATCAGTCATTTGTCACCTTATTTAAGTTAGTTAAGTAAACCCAAACAAAAATAAACAGTTTGAATTTTAAACGTAACAAGACTTATTAAAAATACATGAACATAAACGAAATAAACAAAAACTTACCTACTTTGACTTTTATTAGTTAATGTCAAAAAAATACAAGCAAATCACTTTGTTTCAACCGTTTCATCTCCTAATTTCGAAAAAAAGCCGTTGTAGTAATAATGATAATAATAATACAGTAAAACTAGATACGCTGACATGATCCACAAGCTTCACTTCAAACATAAACACACACTCAATACTCTCACTCAAATAGAAACCTATATTGAAAAACTCTACTAGTGAAAATACTTACTTTTGGGGATCAAAACACAATAGGGTCTTCTACAAACAAATTACGCGCGCGGGAAGCAACGTCACGATGTTTTTTGTGTATAACCCGATGGTCCGCTTCCTTCCCCCCTTGGACCCCTCGCCACCCCAGCAAACGCTTTGCGAGATATTTGCGTTGTTTCAACCGTCCTGTGTTTCAACCGTACCCAGTCTACCCTACACACATGTCCGACTTACAGTGGAGACTAGACGCCATGAGATGAAAGAAATACAGACACAATAACAGCAAGTATCGCAACAGATGCAAGTTTGAATGAGAAGTTTGACAGTTCTCTATAAGATGACACCTGCCGGTGCCATATTTATAGCTTATCGGTCAGTAAAGTGATGATGACTCACATGGCAACCTGTGATAATAATAACACCACTACCGAGCGAGAGGCTAATGTAATTATGTATACATCTCAAGAAGTGTGACAGAAAGGCATACTTCTATCATTGCGCCGAAACTGCGTTAGTGTGAGGTTGTGGTAAATAAACCATTAGCCGCCCAAATGAAGTTGGTTGTTTAAGGTAAGCCGTCAGGCATTTTAAGACCTGTTTTTAATTTAGCTGCAAGGAGCCTTTCCGTCCCTTATGGTAGCAGGCGTATAGCAGCACCTCTGTAGAAATATATACTGTTAGCATAAATATTTTCCTTCAAATCACATGACGATTAACGCAGATTTTTCTAATCTTGTATGGATTAAGGTTTGGAATCACGACTCTTCTCGTTTAGAAATGATTTAATTTGAAATAATGATAAATAAAATAATGTGACACTGTATAAATTATGAATAAAACCTGAACCAATTCACCTCCGTTTACCTCAAAGCTCTTAAATGTAAGCTTTAGAAAATGTAAACAAAGTGAAAGCTTATAAATGAGATACAATTCTCTCGCTTGACATAATATTTTTCTGTTATAATTGATATTGGTAAATTATTTGCGCAGTGTAAAACGGTAACAACCTCATTCATTTTAAGAATTTACTTTTAAATTCGATGTAAATTGGCCTTTAACACGGTTAAAAGTGGGCGTGACGAAATGCGAGATTTGACTCTGACTGTTATTAAGGTGAAGCAGCTTCAGAAAAGTACCAAAATGGGCTTGGAAATTCCTACTTCATTACGCGAAAACTACATAAAATGTAACGGTTTCTTATTTAAATGCTATTTGAAGATATTTGCTACAATTATATAATGCCCAACACACGATTTGATTAATTTGCCTCGATGGATTAGGCTCGCAAAGTTAGCTCTGATTGCGCGTTTTTCGGTAGGTCGAGTTGACTAAAAACCAGAACCATTTTTTTGCTAGTCAATGTTCAGTATTTATTTTGGTATCCTTTTATTCCTTATTAAATATTTGACAACGTAGTAGGGTCATTTTATTTTTAATTAACGTAAATTAGTAACATTAGTCACATAAATATAAAATCTCGCTCAAAACGGATGCGCGTAAGTCATTCGTTTGAATTTTAGTAGGCAGATGGCCAAGGGGCCTCGGGCTGGACGGACGTCTGTCGCGATTTTTTGCATTTTGACAACTGTAAAATTCGCTAGTTTAATACCAGCTGTTAGAAAATAATACGTTTTCAGGGAGAATTAATAGGGTGTCATGTGGGTGGATAAACGTTTAAAATAGATATTCGGTCATTTTTACAATTTGTTCTAATTTAAAACACAAAAGTTCGTTCACAAACCCTACCATTACAACCCGATTTTTCATATTTCTCATCTTAAGATTCCGTTATTAATGAAAGAAGTTCGAATACGTTTCTTAAGAATGTGGAATATTTTTTTATCACACAGGTCACATTGTCTAGTGCGGTGTATGTCGTAACATCTCGCTGCCCCAATATTATAGGGTCCTATGTTACAATGTCGGGGTACTTCAATTTAGACTTAGTGTCACTCTGACAGACTTCAAATTTCAAGTTGATAAAAGTGCAACATAGAACCCTATAATATTGGGGCAGCGATCTGTCATATAGAAAGATTTGACATTTGGCATTTACGCTGTCTTAGGACTTAGATATATCGTTTTCAATAAAATAATAATATATTAAATACAATGAAAATCGTATAGTGTACAAACTATAACGATTATGATAGTATATTGTGATCCGCTGTAATAATGACGCCATCCAGTTAAATCCCCTGCAGTTCCAACCAATTGAATGTGGAAAGAGATTGTCAGAATATTTATACCTGCTCGGAATATGCAAGCATGATGTAATTTGTGTTTATTGTGGTCAAAACAAGACGGATTATTGTCACCCAATTGGATACAGTTCTTCAAGATACCTCCTAACTACACTTCAACTCCAAGTTTTTAACACATTCACTGCCCAGAATCTCTACGCACTACGCTCCTCCTACGCCGTAGGCACCGACGGCGTAGGCGCCCGCTAAGCGGTTTCATGGCAGACCTGAGTGAGAGTTTGAAAGTCAAGTGAGGAAGAAGAAGTAGTAAATAATTGTAATAATTAATATGCCTAAACAGTAAAGTATTCCATTGCATAATATATAGATTTGCATCATTTTGTTGCCTAACATATTTTTTTACCTACAAATAATGAAGTAGGATGATTTCATTGTATGATGTAATTTACATTGAATGATATACTTTTTATTCTTGTGGTATAAAACATTCCTACTAATGAAGAATTTGTTTCATTTTCTTTACCTACTCTGAGGCTAAGGAATTCACTAGAACAGACATATTTAGATTAAGTATGCTGTAGTAAACAACGTATGCTCGCTTTAAAGCTTTATGGGAAGGATATAATGATGTGACGGATCTTGCCAATGAGAATACAATTAGGTAGCTAAAATCGACTTCCGAGCTATGTTTACAATTTGGCACCTTATTCCTTTGTGATAAGGCGAAAAAGAAAAATATTCTATATATCATCATCATTATCATATCAGCCGAAAGACGTCCACTGCTGGACATATGCCTCCCCCAAAGAGTGCCAAAATGACCGGTCCTGCGCCACCCATTCTATATATAGTAGTATAGAATATTTAATTTTTTCGCCTTACCAGCTAAGTCTCATATCTGGGAAATTCTTTTTCTCTATTTTCACCCAAGCAGAGCTCAGGTTTATATGTATGTATGTGATACATACATATATAGTATAAAATGACATATCATTTGTAATCCTATGCGTACAAAAGAAATATCAGTAAATAAAATACATTACTTACAAGCAGGAATCGAAATCGAGGGGCCATCCAGGAAGTACGGCAGTCAGTACAATTATCAAAGAATTATTATTAGTACCATTTTTTATACCATGTATTTTGCAAACAAACACACGGTTTGCGAGATATCGAAGCCTATGGACGCTTGCTACTAAAGAGGATTCACACATTGGAGGATGCTTAGGGTTCATTTGAATTAACTCACAGATATTCACTAGTTTACGATATAATATTGCTTACCTATATTATTCTTTGTAGATATAGGTCAGTAGAAATCGACACAAAATAGGCTTAAATCGCAAGGGCATGGTTTTTCGGTATATGGAACCGATATATAGTTAGGATAGTGTGAACACGAAATTTTGGTTTAAAAGTCATAAACTATGCTACTTTGACCATCAAGATGTAGTACACTTTAAAAGATAAATAAATTTAAAACAATTTTAGTTAAGCCACAGGTCTATAAACTCAAGCGATGGCCCTTCAAATATAGTCTATTTATGCATTAGGTACCTAAATTTAAAATTTTAATATTCAACATAAATGTTACACAAGAAATAATATCAAATGTGCAATATGGCGGCGCCAATACCTACACATTACTATTAATTTTACTCATTTACTTTATTTATTTTTAATATACAACCACACATTTTTGAACGCATCCTATTACACGCCATACCTGGCAACTTTCCTTCACCCTCACCCCAAACCACAGTGCACTAAAAATACCCGTCTCGCACGCGCTAACGCTCAATCAAAAACTATTGAAAAAACTCAAAAATCCTACAAGTGTGCATACAAAAACCACAAGTGATTACCGAAGTACAAGTGTTTACTGTGAAATAACAAAATTCTTTCTTGTATGCTGAAACACGAACGCAATACTGGATTGCCGGCTGGCGCCGATTAAAAGGTTTGTCTTGCCGCACCACAATGTGCCCCGCCCTCTGCCTTTTAAAAGCAATACGGAGGGCTATAAATCATGTAAAAACAATAATTACTTTTTAATTTACAGACTTCTTTTGGTTTGGTTCAGCTAGAAGCTTTTCTTCAGGTTCTTCCACGCTTTCTTCCTCAGGTTCTTTCAGTTTTTTGAGTTCGTGTTGTGCCTGGGCTTTCTCAAGATCGTTCTCGTCATCGCCTATCGAAATCAAAGCGATGACTTCGAATAATTTTCCTGAGCAAATTAAGCATAGAACTGAGCATTTGAGCTTAGCTCTCTGGTAGTTGGTGGCAAATGTGCATGCATAGCCCTTTGAATACCTATACATTTGTCAGTATAGTAACACCAAATGTCTCATTATTTGATAATCAATTTTTACCTATTTTAGTGTTTTCGAGATTGTGATTGAATTATTAGTCTCACAGACCTCTCTGTGTTTTAATGAAAGCAAATTAAATAGAGTTTAACTTTATTACTAATATTTTTTCTCATAGCGCGAGGGATTTATGATTATGTTTTGGTCTAGACAGGGCAATTTAAAATCGACGAAGTTCGGAAAATATATATCATTTTCGAAGGGCAATAGCTTCGTCCCCTTAGAGCTTACAGATTTGCAGTTTAATTCAAATAAAATTGTTGGAATAGGGAAATTGCATTTTTTTATTTTATTGCGAAAATCAAATGTATAATTTAGCATTAAAACAACTGTAGCACTAAAACTTTCTTATGATTTATTTTTCTGATTTTATATGCATTTGAAATCTGCACGCGCCGGCACCCCCCGAAAACGCTCTATATTAAACTGGCTTATGCTATGACGTCACAACATATATTCTCGGCGCGTTTACTATGGAGTAAGTCATTAATTTGCAATTATCTCCACATCATTTGCGTTTAAGTCTATACTTGTCATACAAAATATCATTTTCTGTGCCAATTCAATATTCTGTGTAACTGTTATGTTATTTTATCGAAACAATAATATTTTTTTTTCGTCATTTTAACGTGAGATAAAACTAATACAATCGTTTTTTTTTTTCTTCTGTATGATATTTCTACGTATATCCGCATCAATTGAGTGCAATTTATTTGAAATTGAAGTCCCATGCAAGTTCCCCATTTTAATAAACTTTAAAATTCAGACGTAAATGTAAAAAAAGCTTTTCGAAGTCGCAAACTTGTGTCTACACTACACTAACTGATCCATAAAACAAAACCAAATAAGTTACTGACAAAATTAATCTACATACAAACAGGTGAAGTTAATATAAAGCTTGCAAAAACCAGAACTACATCGTGCTTTGCGATTTTAATGTCGAATTCTATAGTCCTAACAACGCATCGCTTTGAACCAGGTTCATTGGATGTGGTACTGGAGAGCACCGAAGAGTTTTTATGATCTTCATGAATATACAAATAACTTCCACATATCACTAACAAATTACTATAATTATAGTTGCTAGTTTCTGGTCCCGCACAATCTAAACCCAGGAAATAGGGAACCATCGACACGAGAAGAAGAAGACTATAATTATGTTATTAGTGTCTACCCTTTGATGTAGGTATCACCATCACCTGCGACTACATTACTCACTTTCGGTTTGCTGACGACACTACTTACCGTACATCACAATCATAGAGGCACCAGGGGGTGTCAGTGACAGTGATTAAAGAGTACTAAATACGTATTAATATATTATGTAGGTACGAGTTTATTAGGTCTATTTAGTATAATTATATTCTGGCCTGATATTGGTTTACGGGTATACCTAATACATTGGTGTTACACTTTCATAATAACACTTACAACAGCAGCAGAAACCGAATGTATAATTATGTTTTAGGACGGTATTTTATACTTAGTATTATTTGTAGTACCTACTTTTTTGCATTCTCACACTATAAAACTAAGGAGCAAAATAAGGATTACCTAATATAGATACCTACCCAGTAACGTACAAATAGGTACGTACCAACAAGGCTCGATCATTCTGACTGACGTGATCGCTTAATGGCCCCTCTATTGTGATGAGTTGAGACTTGAGAATGAAACTGAATTTTCAAATTTAATTATCCATCCAGGCTCAAGCCCCCCAAAAAGCCAGCTCGATCTGAGTCCTTACCATAATGCTACCCCTTTTGTCAAGCAATGTTAATACATTTTCGCTTGCTTATTTTCATGAAATTTTGCACCTTAGCGAAGACCGAATAGAGTTGCTATGACATTGCCAATCTAAAGACTAATCTATTGACTTATCAATAGTACATATTTCATATACCAAAATGTACCTAAGAAACATACGCAGAATCATCGCAAAATAAGAAAATGTCAACAAGTCTGACATTATTCAATAAGATGTTTTGACAATTTCACTTTCTGTATGGAGGTTGGTGACTGATTTAAATGTATAATATCACGAAAGCAAAAAAATACCGAGGTCAGTGACCTGTCACAGTAAAGTGAGATAGTGTGCGTGAAATGTAGCGGTGTGTGTTTCTGGGGAGAATTACGATAATGTTGCGCCGCCTAGTAGGTTTTTAGTGTCGCGTATGTAGCTTCACCCGAGATGCCTCACCTTAAGGCAATTTGTGATTATTTTTGATAAAGCAACCAATTTTAGTGAAAAGTGAAAAAATCTGCTGACTAGCAGTATGTACAGTCAGGGGTATAAGCCGTGATTTTTAAAAAGGCAGTCTTCTGACATCACTTACTTTTGAGAAAAACGCAAAAGCAGTCTTCAATTGGATTTTTTTACTTTAATCAGGCTGTGTAAGAATATATGACGCAATGATGATTTAATTTTCTTCTATAAAATATTTTTTCTTAAACTTCGATAACAACAGTCAAGTGAATTGAAATTAAATAAAACACTCATATTATCATTTATTAAAATGGCATATTACAAAATATAAAATCATGGAAAAGGCACTGTATATTTCTTATATCAGGGCCTGCGTTCGTTCGCGCCAAAATCACGTGAGCGTGCCAATATTCAAGGTACGTATTAGACCCGGAGATGCTGACACAATTTTTTAAGGTATTTGTACCAAGTATGGTGGTGACCCTTCAGGGGTCTAATTACGTAATGAAGAAAAGGAAAATGGTGGTGATAGCGCTGGTACTGGCGGCCAAAATGCGTGGGCGTTAATCGCACGTGTCGGATAAATTACGAACATCGAACAATTTGTTACTCAAAAATTCTTGTATTTTCCGATAGTCGATGAAAGAATAAGTAGGCGGCTGCGACGGCAATACGCCTAAAACGCCTCAACCTATGGACGAAACTAGACATACCGCACACGAAGATCCATAACAAACTGATCACAATCCTACCTATGATGGAGGCTTCAATCGACAAAATACCAAAAACTGCAGTCTTTAGGAAAGACTACGGCATATCACTGACGAAAGATTTAAAAGAGGGGCTAAACCAAACAGACCTTAGAATCTTTACACATGGTTCAAAAACAAATACGGGAACTCAGAGGATTTAAACATACACATATCCAAACCACTGGGTGTACAAAACACGGTATTCCAGGCTGAATGCGTAGGAATAATTGAAGCCTGCAATGCCATAAAGAGACGACAAGTCGAAAACACTAACATATGGATACTCTCAGACAGTAAATCGGTACTACAAGCACTAATCAGTGATAACATCACATCTAGCTTGATATACGAAAGCCACCAAAACCTCACAGAGGTGTGCGCAGATAAAAACAAAGTTACTATACAATGGATCAAGAGGCACAGTGGTTCAAGAGGAACGATACAGCGGATGAACTGGCCAGGAAAGGCTCAGAAACAACGGCATACGGACCGGAGCCAATCTTGCCCCTGCCACAAAGCTACATATACAATCAACTGGACCAACACACTAAAGAACTACATTAAAGATACTGGGAGGAGACAGACACATGCAGACAGAGCAAAGAGATTCTGTCGAAACGCGACTACAAACTCACAACCGCACTACTAAGGACACATAGAAACCAACTGCGCAAGATAGTGGGAATAATAAGAGGACATAACACCTTGAACAGACGCCTCTATAACTTAGGTATCACAGACAGCCCCATGTGCAGAGCGTGCATGGAGGCAGAAGAATCGACTAAACATATACTGTTGGACTGCAAGCAGGTAGAAGTATACAGAATAAAGCACCTAGGTTCTCCAGACACACTACGGGACGCAGTCAACACCAAGGCACTCAGCAACTTTCTAGACGAGCTGGGGTGGTTAGAGTAGCGCCACACCGCCGTTTCACGCAAAATAGGCACAATGGATGTCGACTTACGGAAAACGCCCAGTATAACTGACTAACTAACGCCCACGCATTTGGGCTGCCAGTACTAGCGCTATGACCATAATTTTCCTTTTCTGATTACGTAATTAGACCCCTGAAGGGTCGCCATACTTGGTACAAATACCTTAAAATTTTGTGTCAGCATCTCCCGGTCTATTACGTACTTTAAATATTGGCACGCTCACGTGATTTTGGCGCGAACGAACGCACGCCCTGCCTCAACTCAAACGTCCGCTGTGGCTCGCATCTGTCGTTGAAACAAACTTTAAAAATCCATGTAAAAATATTATAGGTGCGCGATAAAACATGACTGCCTTTAAAATAATTATTGCGAGAAAACTGCGTTTTAGTATCCGAAGGATGCCAAAAAATTGTAATTAATAAAAAAAAATTGTGACGTACATTCCTTTTTTGAAGTATAGGAGTAAGTAGTATCAATCAAATAATTATTAAGAAGGCAGTTAACGTCACATGACTGCCTTTTAAATAATTTTAACTCAAAAGCTGCTTTTTAATGAATTTTTGTAAAGTAAATTGATGAACTATAATTATGAATAGGCAGTTTGGTACAAAACTGCCTTTTAAATAAGTTTTGCCTAAAATATTTCCCATATATTACGCAGTCAAAGGACTTTAACTGCTTTTTTAAGGATGAATGTCAGATGACTGCGTTTTAATGAATTCGGCACTGGTAAGAATGCCCTTGACTGCCTTTTATTGAAAAATTATCTCAAAAACTAAATGTGATAGAGAAAAACGGGTTAGATAGGTCAACGCGTCTTTTTTTCCTGATCACAGCACAATATATAACTCAAAATTGGTGAATTGTCAGATGACTGCCTTTTTAAGAATCACGGCATAATATACACACGTACCTACATAAATAAGGATATAAATAAATACCTGTGTGTACGTACACGCCTTCATGACATTGACAATAGAGCCCTGTAAAAGTTATTTGTTATACAAGGGGGAAAGTTGTATTTTACCTGCGAGTGTTCATTTGAAACACGAGCTAGCGAATGGATTCTATGATTGACCACGAGCGAAGCGAGTGGTTCAAAAATAGAATCCTGAGCGTAGCGAGTGCTTCAACACACGAGACGTAAAATAACTTTTCACCCCTGTATAACACAAATCTTTTCACCTCACTAAAGCGAGGAAAATAAGAAAAAGGGTAAAAAATGAAGGTTAAGAAAAAAAATTAAAAAAAAATTAAAAAAAAGATTCAAAAAAGTTCAAAAAATGTTTTAAAAAAAATTCAAAAAAATGTTACATAAAATATACAAAAAAAAAACTAAAATAAACATTTACGTCATACCTGGCCATAAAGTAGGAATTACCGCACGCTATGCGTGCGGAAACCCCCATTTCCTGGCCAGATAGAGACGTAAAATGTTGTACTCACCACGGGCGGTAATAAAGAAAGCCTCAGAGCGCATATTTATCGCCCTTGCCTTCGGCTCGGGCGTCAAATACCTGCGATCTGAGACATTCTTTGTTTAACCGCCCTAGGTAAGTAATGTACTATTAACGTTCTACGTCATAGTATGATAGTACTTTTAACGTTCTACGTCTACTTTCTTCACATGTGGATAAAAAGCGATTTCTCAATAGACATCAAACATACAAAAAGGCCTTTCCGAGCTAGTGAGGTGAAAAGATATTTATGTCCTTATTTATGTAAGTATATTTACGTCATACCTGGCCATAAAGTAGGAATTACCGCACGCTGTGCGTGCGGAAAACCCCACTTCCTGGCCAGATAGAGACGTAAAATTTTGTACTCACCACGGGCGGTAATAAAGACAGCCTCAGAGCGCATATTTATCGCCCTTGCCTTCGGCTCGGGCGTCAAATACCTGCGATCTGAGACATTCTTTGTTTAACCGCCCTAGGTAAGTAATGTACTATATTAACCCTGACTGTAAGTACACCTACGCACACACGATAGCAACACCAATGTAAAGATCGGGTACAAAGTAACACGTTTTTTGTTTAAGTATCCTTCTAATATTTAACTTTAATAGGGTTCCGTAGCCAGATGGCAAAAAACGGAACCCTTATGGATTCGTCATGTCTGTCTGTATGTCTGTCCATCCGTATGTCACAGCCACTTGTTTCCGAAACTATAACACCTATACTGTTGAAACTTGGTAAGTAGATGTATTCTGTGAACCAGAAGAAGATTTTAACACAAAAATAGAAAAAATAAACAATTAATTTTGGAGGTTCCCCATACTTAAAACGGAAACTCAACAAATTTTTTTTTTCATCAAACCCATACGTATCTCTATCTATGGATAGGTCTTCAAAAATAATATTGAGGTTTCTAGTATATATTTTTTCTAAACTGATTAGTTAGCGCGAGAGACACTTCCAAAGTGGTAAAATGTGGGTACCCCTTCAACTTCTAAAATAAGAGAATGATAAAACTAAAAAAATATATATGATGTACATTAACATGCAAACTTCCACCGAAAATTGGTTTGAACGAGATCTAGTACGTAGTTTTTTTTAAATAGGTACGTCACAAATCGTAAACTGCAATTTATTTTACGGAACCCTTCATGGGCGAGTCCGACTCGTACGACTCATTCAAAAGTACGGTTCATATCGAAAAAAAATAAGTTCATGATAATTATAAGTTACCAGAACAATATTCTTTTACTATTTCGGCAAATATTATAGAGGTATTTTAGCAATAATGCGATGTAATACCGGAGTAAATCAATTTCATAATAAAAGTTTGGCGACATCACAAACCGTCGAAATGTCGAATAGCACCTTTGCCTACATTTCTCAATAATATTGATTAATTCTCGAAAAGATTAAGGTCAGTACTGCATGTTTTTTTTGTGAGCCTACATTTAAATTATTACTTCCTGACTGGTGCGGGAAGGGCGGGAATGGGGCAATATGAATGCAGTTCTGCAAGCGCACCGGCCCGCTTCCGTGCATGATATTCATCATCATCATCATCATATCAGCCGAAAGACGTCCACTGCTGGACATATGCCTCCCCCAAAGAGTTCCAAAGTGACCGGCCCTGCGCCACCCGCATCCAACGGACTCCCGTAAAATTAAAAAACATGATATCCGCGCTTCCAAACACGCACTTCCATCTCGCTCACGCTTATGCTCAGCGAGAGGGAGAGAAGACCATGATACTATAGTGCCTTAAGTTCGTAAAAATACATAATACTGTACACGGAACCCGCCCCGCCAAGTAAGACGCCTTAATGCTACCTATTTTGCCGTGAGCAAAACCCAAACTAGTATGCCAGGAACAATGCCTCTTAATAAATTCAAGGTTCAATACTTGCTTTACTAAAGCTCGTTTTCAATAAATACATTCTAATTATAAAAAAGCGGCCAAGTGCGAGTCGGACTCGCACATGAAGGGTTCCGTGAAATAAATTGCGGTTTACGATTTATGACGTATTAAAAAAAACTACT
The DNA here is from genome assembly GCA_963854355.1 of Epinotia brunnichana. Classification (NCBI taxonomy): domain Eukaryota; kingdom Metazoa; phylum Arthropoda; class Insecta; order Lepidoptera; family Tortricidae; genus Epinotia; species Epinotia brunnichana. The sequence continues at coordinate 10,731,176 of OY977946.1, forward strand.
TATTAGATCTCGTTTAAACCAATTTTCGGTGGAAGTTTACATGGTAATATAAATCATATATTTTTTTTAGTTTTATCATTCTCTTATTTTAGAAGTTACAGGGGGGGACACACATTTTACCACTTTGGAAGTGTCTCTCGCGCAAACTATTCAGTTTAGAAAAAAATGATGTTAGAAACCACAATATCATTTTTGAAGACCTATCCATAGATACCCCACACGTCCCATACGTGTTTTTGATCAAAAAAAATTTTTTGAGTTTCAGTTCTGAGTATGGGGACCCCTAAAACTTTATGTTTTTTTTTGATTTTTGTGTAAAAATCTTAATGCGGTTCACAGAATACATCTACTCACCAAGTTTCAACAGTATTGCTCTTATAGTTTCGGAAAAAAGTGGCTGTGACATACGGACGGACAGACAGACAGACGGACATGACGAATCTATAAAGGTTCCGTTTTTTGCCATTTGGCTACGGAACCCTAAAAATGCAGGACGTTCTGGCGGAATTTTTTCAACGCAAAATCAATTATAAGTGCGTGAGCGCTCGATTGTTGATTTGGTCTAAACTCACCTTTAGAAACATTATAATTTTTTGCCTTTCAAGGTAGGTACTTAATTTCTGCAAGCGGCATTTGTTGTAGTCGTACTTAAACAATTTGTTATTTGATTAGAACGCAAGGTTTTCATTCAATTTAATACCACTTTCAGACTAAAAAACTCATTTTACTTGTTGAACATGTCGTCATTGTACAGAATGTTGACGGTCTACATTTTGCAACTAAAATTTCCTTTTAAATTTGATTTCAATGCCACCTGATCATCCATGCGTAACTTTCTTACACATCACTACGCACCTACACTTAATTAAATAAATAAATATATTTAAAGTGACAATCACAATTCGAACTAACCTTAGTAAGCTCTGTAAGTTTTGCATTATGACTTTAAGTACAAGACGACGATATATTTAATAGATATATATACTTAAATATAACAACATCATAGAGTCAGAAACAGATATTCACGCTCATCACACCAATATTTATTTATTGCTCAAGAAAGAGATTCCTTATGGGGATAAGTTCACCTTCACATCATGGATATGATAAAGTGTTGCACTAGAAATATATTGCAAAATAAATAAATAAGCTTTCTACTATAGCAATGTAATTTCACAGAGTATTCTGATACTGAAATTGTATAATTATTGTATAGGTATTGTTTAAGAAAAAATTATAACTTGCCGAGTTTTTACGCCGGTTCTTCTCGAAGCAGAGGTATTCTTTCCGAACCGGTGCAGTGGTGGTTTATCGACTAAATTGAAGAATAACATTTTTTGACTTTGTACATTGAATTATATGAAAAGTTTATGTTTTAACGTGGTATTGTGTACACAAAGTGCTGACTTATATACACATTTGACTTTACCGGGATTTGAAACCAGGACCGTCTGAAGCTGATGGCAGGGTCACTAACTACTAGTCACTGGTCGTCAATAAACCAATACGATTCAAATATCACTTCAAGACGTCAAAAACGCGTCACAGAACCGTGTCCTAGGACGTCGACACATAACCTCGTTAAGTTACCGACCCGACGCTGGCTGGTATTTTAACAAACCTAATTGTGAACGTGAGGCGGTTTCTGTAAGAATTTTAGAAAAGCTTGTGGATTTCCTATATTTGTTTCAATGCGAAAAATACTTATGCTGTAAAAATGTTTATATGCTGCAAATGTTAGTTTGCGAACCATGTAATGTATGTTATTAAAGGAAAAAAAAATATGATATCCTCGATAGTTATACTATCTTCATACACAATCATGATCAATGATATCAAACATGTTCACGGGCGTAACCGCTGCGTTTAGTAGTCGTTTGATGGCGCCGCGCGCGAGTTGTCTTGGTTACAAGACAGACAGGTAACTGCGGAACCCAACACTGCGCGTGGGGACACGCAATTGGACAGTTTTTAGGGTTCCGTAGCCAAATGGCAAGAAACGGAACCCTTATAGATTCGTCATGTCTGTCTGTCTGTCCGTCCGTATGTCACAGCCACTTTTTTCCGAAACTATAAGAGCTATACTGGTGAAACTTGGTAAGCAGATGTATTGTGAAACCGCATTAAGATTTTTACACAAAATTAGAAAAAAAATAATAAATTTTGGGGTTCCCCATACTTAGAACTAAAACTCAAAAAATTTTTTTTCATCAAACCCAACCCAAACGTGTATCTATGGATAGGTCTTCAAAAATGATATTGAGGTTTTTAACACAATTTTTTTCTAAACTGAATAGTTTGCGCGAGAGACACTTCCAAAGTGCTTAAATGTGTGTAACTTCTTAACCCTGTAACTTCTTAACCCTGTAACTTCTTAAATAAGAGAATGATACAACTGAAAACAATATATGATGTATATACATTCCCATGCAAACTACCAACGAAAATTGGTTTGGCCACTTTTTTGTCCTTTTTGAACAAGAGGCCCCTTACGCGCAAAAATGCCTGCAAACACAAACACGACGATCTACGCGAGCGTTTATGCACCTACATACGTGGGAGCTTTAATACTCGCTTCTCGTGTCACGTCACATGGTGCATGCAAGCTTCACCCGTCAATAATGTATTTTTTGACGTGATAACATCTTATAAATCGATGAACACTGGCAGCACGCACGAAAAAGTATGACTCATTGTCCCGTTCCGTCTGAGCCGAGCGTTCGGCTTGTGACGTATCTATCTCTCGCAGCTTATTCTTATGACGTTGTCACGTTAAATACCTCGACGCTGACATACAATTATACAACCTCAACAGCAGTAGCATGTCGCCAAACTTTTATTGAGTTTAGCAGTTGTTGCGTTAATAAGCTGGAGAAAGATTGTATGAATACTTACCAATGGCTTCTCACATCCCTTCACTCCCTTTCACTTGTCACTGTCACTGACAGAATAACAGAGACGTAAAATAATAGCGATATAACTACACCTAGCCTTAAGAGCTATTTTGTTTCAAGTGTTACAACATAAACGCAATAAAAAATCTGAATCTGATATCGTAAGTATCACCCCTTTTGATAATTAAGACAAATGGAATCACAGCCCAGTTAAACACTCATGCTTTTAATACCACAATACACAAGTGTGTAAATTAATTCAATTAGCTAACAAGTCATACAAGTAGAAAAACAACGGCAAGCATAGTATCATTAATTACATTTTTGCATTAATAAAACTATGCAGTTATTAGAAGTATGCAAAAAATAGTATTATATTTTATAATAGCAAGGCTTACTAGTATGTATATTCCAGCTTGCACGAAAAAGCCTACTTAAGGTGAAACATTTTAGTGGTCTTTTCGTAAACGCTTTTCAGAAAAAATACGTACCTAACTGCATATAATATGTAAATGTATCTCTTCTTAAGAGTAACCAGCCTCTCCATACAAACGTAGTTTAGTTCCCATTTTAAAACATCATACTGGAATAATATGAAACGTTTTATACACATCGACCTGACGACCTCTGTAGCCTAGTTGGAAGTGACCCTGCCTACGAAGCCGGAGGTCCCGGGTTCGAATTCCGGAAAGGGCATTTATTTGTGTGATGAGCACGAATATTTGTTCCTGAGTCCATGTCTGTTTTCTATGTATTTAAGTATTTATTTATCTATATAATATAATTATGTATATCATCGTCATCCCATAGTACCTACTTAGTTTGGGACTAGGTCGATTTGTGTAAGATTGTCCCCAAATATTTATTTATTTCTTTATTTACAATAGGAACAAGTCTCGAAACTGTACACCGTAAAAAGTTGTGAGATATTTATTACGGAGAGCCAAGTCAGGCATTCTTATTAATCTTTATTTGCTTGCATTATAAAATTCTGCAACTTGGGAATCACACAATTAATAACAAAACTAACTAAAACTATGTCGTAAATTGTTTGATGAGAAGACATGCTAGAATAACATAAAACTTTGTATGCATAATGGAATCCACCTAATACCTATAAGGCGAAAACTAGTTTAATAATTATGTTAGCTAGCTAAAAATTAAAATTAAATAACAATTGAGCGAATAGAAAGTTTTTCGTATAAACTAGAGAGTTTGCTTCATTTTTAGGGTTCCGTACTCAAAGAGTAAAACGGGATCCTATTACTAAGACTCCACTGTCCGTCTGTCTCTCTGTCTGTCTGTCTGTCTGTCTGTCAACAGACTGTATCTCACTGATACCGTGATAGTTACAGTTGAAATTTTCACAGATGGTGTAGGTATTTCTGTTGCCGCTATAACAATAAATACTAAACACAGAATAAAATAAATATTTTTATTGATAATGTTACGGAGGTACGGTTTTGTGCGCGAGTCCGACTCGCACTTGGCCGGTTTTTTTGGGTGCGTCTCACGAAATATAACAACATAATATATAATTTCATATTAATAACGTTGACAAGATATAATGAACGTTAGCTATAATAACAAAATCAATAAAATTGTAAGGAATAACGGTCAGTTGCCATAATATTCATTTTATATAACGTTTTTTTACATAACACTCAAATTTACTAATTTCAGTTGGTATAACATGCAAAACGTATAACGATCATAATACTTAATATCTTTTAGTATAAGCATTATAAGATATAAGAGACATGAGATATAAATCAGAGCCCGCGGAATAAGGTTAAGGCAGCTAGAAAAAGGGGGGCTCGGGGGGCGTAGTAAAAAACAAATCAACAATTGTATTTTTGGTAGGTTTAGGTTATGGTTATCTTGTGTCCCTTAGAGCGGAAATAGGCACCCCGCGAAGCAGGGTGACGTCGAAACGCTGGCGGTTAGGTTAGGTTTAGTTTAGTTTAAAATAATTGCCATGCGTTTTAAAAAAATAATAAGTTCTATTAGGTTAGGTCAGAGAGGAGACAATTTACTTTAACTAAATGTTCAGGATTAATAAGGGCTCAACTGTAGAATATCTGGCATGGAGTACAGGGTTCATATTTTTTTTATAGATTGTACTCAGCATAAGACGACTCCTCGCCAAATTTCAAGTTGTGGAAACGCTTGGTTTGCGAGAAAAAAAATATTAAAAATTTCATACAAAGTCCCGATTTTATGACCGCCATGACGCATATTTTTCTGTTTATTTGCACGTGTTGTCATTGATATGTTCCTAATAGCGTACTTATCCCATCCTTTTGTTAATCATTTGCATATTCTACTCTAAGGCAGGTCGGTGTAGGTACGACGACGAGCGAAGCGAGGAGGAGTGTTAGGTGTACCGCGACCCTACAGCGCGCGAGCCGATAGAGCGAAGCGAGCGTGCCGCGGTAGCGGCCGGCGAAGCGCCAGAACCGACTTTATACGAAAACAGGCCATAATATTGATGAAAATGTCAATTTCATATGAAAAAAAATTTTTTTTTCTCAAAAACCATGGATTTCCGCAGATTTTGGATTTCAAAAATACACTATAGACACCCTCCTCTGCTCTCAAAAAAAATGGTGCATTTTGGCCATGTCAGATATTCTACAGCCCTTCCTTAATAAGTTAGGTAAGGTTGATTTTAAATTAGGAAGGCCACATAACACATAAAAAAATAATTAATTTTAACCATCATAACATGTATATCTTCAATGTTTACTTTTCTTCAAACACAAAATCGCTCTAAGAAATTCACATTCAGTATATTCAGCTTTTCAAGCGATTTCAAGAGTAATTGTATGCGTTTATACTATACGAGCATTATGCTTTTTGATGTTAGATTAATTGTATAATATATGTTTTCAATCTTAGGCGTTATGAACATTATACACTTTAATCGTTATATCAATTGGTATTATATCTTAATAACGTTATACTTTACAAAAGTAGATATTTTGAAATTATATATTTCGTTCATTATATCCAGTGAATGTTATACTCAACAAGCTTATACAAAGTGAGCGTATGTATTATGAATGTTATATGATGTGTTCTTATATCTCGTATTACTTACCCGGTTTTTTTTATTATTATATTTCTATTATTCATTTAAAGTAAGACCAAACTACATTTGTATGGCGAGTCGACTTGGTTGGACCGTGCTGGGAACTGGCTTGTAATGAAATAACAACATGTCGAATTCCTGAATTAACTAGGAAAATCGTGAAAAACAAGAAAAGGAAGTGTCACAGCACGTTTCCCCTTAAAGTCTTGAATAATTTAAATGCACAACATTTTGTGCAAATTTCATTCTTTCATCAGCTAACTAATGGCTACGTAGCATGTCTCCGTACCATTTATTATGCAAGTGCTTTGAAATTATGTTAAATAATGCTTTCATTTATGCAGACGAGATTGTTTATAGTTATGGTGCAGAGTTTAGAATTAAGTGTGAAATGTGGGAGTTATTACATACACAATGGTCGGCCCGTGCTTACTACCTTCACCGTCTTCGTAACAAATAACTTTTCACGCCACTGCTCGGAAATGTGGCAGAAGATGGTCAGAATTCTGGCTTCAAAACTGTGGTTAGCTGGACGTCGCATGAACAGGCTGTCTATGATTTCAAACTGTCCAATAATAAATAAATAATAAAAATAAAATAAAAATCATTTATTTCAGACTATGTTGTTGGTCCATAGGTATTTTGTTATTGTTGGACAGTTTGAATCACAGGGCGTCGAGCACGAGAAGCGGCTCTCCGGCTAGCCTGTTTAAATGTTCTATAATGTACTTAATTTAAAATTATAATATTTTGATCTACCCACATGTTATAAATCCTCTAGAATGTGTTCGGAAATCATATATGTATAACGACCACCATAATTGCAACAAGTAACGTAATATCTGTGTTTTATCTGTGCCAGTGTTATTATACTTAATGTATGAAAAATCATTATAGCATCGACAATCAATGTTATTATGGAAATCAGGTCCGGTGTTGGGGTCGTGCAGCATGATGTATGGTAATGGTCATGATTTGAAATCTAGTCGGCCATGGCGGTGCAATGGCGGTTATTCTAATGGTTCCCGAACACATCATTGAGGATTTATTACAAGTGGGGTTTGGGCGGAGGTTACCTAATTCGGAATAAGTTTAATTCCAAGTCTTCCAGCTTCTTATTTAGTCAGTTTCTGGGTAGATCTAATTATAGGGAATTCTTAATAAGGATAGGTCTTTATTAGTCATTTTCTAAGTTATAAGCCTTCTGCGAAGGTCAAGTATAGTTAGCTAGAAAATAAGATAAGTTCTGATATCAATACTATTTATAATGACTTAATCGTAAGTATGCTGGCCACTTGTAAACAAATCCATACTAATATTATAAATGCGAAAGTGTGTATGTCTGTCTGTCTGTCTGTCTGTCTGTCTGTTACCTCTTCACGCCTAAACCGCTGAACCGATTTAGATGAAATTTGGTATAGAGATAGTTTGAGTCCCGGGAAAGGACATAGGGTAGTTTTTATCCCGGAAATCTACCCCTAAAGGGATGAAATTGGGGGTGAAAATTTGTATGGAGCTACTTAAACCGCTGCACCGATTTGGATGAAATTTGGCATTTAAATAGTTTGAGTCCCGGGGAAGGACAAAGGATAGGTTTGATCCCGTAAATCATCCCCTAAGGGGGTGAAATGAGGGGGTGAAAATTTGGAGGTAACCAATTTCGATGAAATTTGGTTTGGAGATAGTTTAAATCCTAGGAAAGGACATAGGATAGTATTTATTTCGGAAGTCAACCCCTAAGGGGGTGAAATAAGGGGTGAAAATTCGGATGGAACCCATTTGAATACAATTTGGTTTAGATATAGTTTGAGTCCTAGGAAAGGACATAGAGTAGTTTTTATCCCGGAAATCCATCCCTAAGGGGATGAAATTGGGGGTGAAAATTTGTATGGAGCTACTTAAACCGCTGCACTGATTTGGATGAAATTTGATATTTAAATAGTTTGAGTCCCGGGGAAGGACAAAGGATAGGTTTGATCTCGGAAATCATCCCCTAAGGGGGTAAAATAGAGGGTGAAATGAGGAGGTGAAAATTTGGACGTAACCAATTTTGACGAAATTTGTATCAGAGATAGTTTAAATCCTGGGAAAGGACATAGGATAGTTCTTATCCCGAAAATCATCCCCTAAGGGGTTGAAATCAGGGGTAAAAATTCGGATGAAACCCATTTCAATACAATTTGGTAAAGAGATAGTTTGAGTCCCGGGGAAGGACATAGGGTAGTTTTTATCCTGGAAATCTACCCCTAAGGGGGTGAAAATGAGGGTGAACATTTATATCGAGTTTCTTAAACCGCGGCACTGATTTGGATGTAATTTGGTTCATAAATAGTTTGAGTTTGAATCTGGAAATCATCCCTTAAAAGGGTTGAATGAGAGGGTGAAAATTTAGAAGAAAGCAATTTTGATAAAATTTGGTTTAGAGATAGTTTAGGTCCTGGTAAAGGACATAGGATAATTTTTATCCCGGAAATCATCCCCTAAGAGGGTGAAATTAGGGGTGAAAATTCGGATGGAACCTATATGAATACAATTTGGTATAGATATAGTTTGAGTCCTGGGAAAGGACATAAAGGGTAGTTTTTATCCCGGAAATCCACCCCTAAGGGGATGAAACTGGGGTTGAAAATTTGTATGGTGCTACTTAACCGCTGCACCGATTTGGATGAAACATAGGACTGTTTTAACTCCGGAAATCACCCCTAAGGGGGTGAAATGGGGGGTTGAACTTTGGATGGAACCCGTTTAGATAAAATTTGGTATAGAGATAGTTTGATTCCCGGAGAATGACATTAGATAGTTTTGAAAATTTGGATAAATCCCATGGAGATGAATTTGGTATAGTTGGAGTCCCAGGGAAGCACAATGCATAATTTTTATCCCGAAAATCAGCTCCTGAGGGGGTGACATTAGGCGTGAAAATGTTGATGGAACCCATTTAGATGAAATTTGGTATAGAGATAGTTAGAGTCCTAAGGAAGGAAATAGAATATTTTTTATTTCGGAAATCATCCCCTAAGCGGGTGAAATGGGGGTGAAAATTTGGATGAACTCATTTAGATGAAATTTAGTTTAGAGATAGTTTAAGTCCTGGGAAAGGGCATAGGATAGTTTCAATTCCGGAAATCACCCCCTAAGGGAGTGAAATGGAGGATGAAATTTTTGATGGAACCCGTTTAGATGAAATTTGGTATAGAGATAGTTTAAGTCTCGGAGAATGAAAGCGGATAGTTTTTATCCCGAAAATAGTTCCCAAGGTAATGAAATAGGGGGTGAAAATTTGGATAAAACCCATTTAGATGAAATTTGGTATAGAGATAGTAAGAGTCCCAGGGAAGATGCATAGTTTTTATCCCGAAAATCATCTCCTGAGGGGGTTCTTAAAACTTTGTAGAAACATTACTTATTTGAGTACAAACAAAGTGCTTTCAGCGTTTTGGAAAATTCCACCCCTAAGAGGGTTAAAAAGGGCTGCAAAGTTTATATGGGGAAACTCTTTTTGGGATAGGAGCTTAACAGTTTGTAGGACGATTAGTTATTGAAATACAAAAAAAAGGATATTCAGCGTTTTAGTAAATTCCACTCCTAAGGGGGTTAAAAGTGGGTGCAACATTTGTGTGGAGGAAACATTTTTTTAGCCGATTTACAATTTTGTAGAATGCTTACTAATTAAAAATAAAATTAAATACTTTCAGCATTTTAGAAACTTCGATCTTTAGGGGCTTATAAGAACGTTTGAATGAAGAAAATATTTTTTTAGCGAGGGACTTAAAACTTTGTTGAAAGATTACTTATTACAATAAAAATCAAGTACTTTTAGCGTTTTGAAAAATTCGACCCCTAATGAGAATAAAAAGGGGTGCAAGGTTCGTATGGGAAACCCATTTTTTGAGCTAGAGACTTGATAATTTGTAGAAAAAATACTTATTACAATAAAAAACTTAGTGTTTTCTTTTCAATTTTTCCCCGAAAAGCGTTAATTCAAAGTTTCAAAGTTTCTATGCAGACTATCAGAGCAAGAAAAATTTTAAGTATGAGAATAGTTACTTCGATCTTAGTATGTTTGTTAAAAGACTACAAAACTCATTTCAGCGTTTTTTGAAATTCATCCCCTAAAAGGTATTATAAGGGTGTTCAAAGTTTGTATGGAGAGCAAAACATTTTTAAAGCAAGGGATTTGTAACTTCAGTTTTAGACTGTTTACTACAAGACTACAAAGCTAATTTCAATGATTTTAAAAATTAATTCCTTAAACAAACATTTAGACGATAACATGTTCTACGCGGACGAAGTCGCGGGCAACAGCTAGTCTATGATAAAACAATATTTCTCTAGCTCTGTCAACACAAAGTACTTTGTTATATACTGAAATAAAGAACAATCTCTGGGCCTAAAAACGGTAACCCTGTAATTGATGCGCCATCTAGAATCGTTAGTTGAAATACTCCACTTCAATGTTAAAACATACAAAAAGTGCGTCGGTCACAGGGTTTGAACCCCGGCTCATCGACTCCAAATACCTCCGTCCGTACCCCTAGGCTACTGATGTCTTATGACAACACGGCGAATTTTGAAATACCTTGACAGCCTCTAGTTGACGTATTATGCTGTCATTACCGCGCAACTAGTACTAAGATTGGCCGCCCTGTCTGTCAATGTGCCATGAGAAACTTGTTATCAGCAATTGTGACAAAAATACTATTATTTCATTTTTCGTTAAAAAATGCTACAATTATTGTGGTTGACTGTGTATCCGCATGACGTACCATGAAATTGACTTACACTAGAAGTGTCACTTACGAGAGTTTAACGTAATCAAAATCTAACTAAAATAGAAATAGCCTATGAATGAATTAAACGTATGCAGTATCTGACCTCATCAGGCTTTATTAATGAATTCGACGCAGCCATAATTTGTTTTCGTTCTAATTGAACTTACTTAAAATCTGACTTTCTCAGAATTTATTCGTTAGCGAATTTGACATAACCAGTATTCAACTTATTACTATCACGACCTCATAAGAATTGGACACTTTCGGAACGTGGCTAAATAAGAATATGGATGAGTAAGAATTAAACCTATTCCGAATTTGGTAACCTCCGCCCAAACCGTAATTAGGCATTAACTCGTGTGATGTTATTATGAAACTCGCCCTCGGCTCGTTTCATAAACCAACATTCGTGTTTAATACCCCTCATTATGTACAGTCACATAAACTACTATTTAGTATTATGTTCTTTAATTAGGTATTTAATTTTGATTTAAAATTATAACAATTTCCTCGCAGTAGGCGTGAAAAGTCCACCTTGTGGACACACTCGTGTTTACTGCCATTCATTATGTACCTCATCATCATCATCATATCAGCCGAAAGACGTCCACTGCTGGTCATAGGCCTCCCCCAAAGAGTTCCAAAGTGACCGGTCCTGCGCCACCCGCATCCAGCGGACTCCCGCGACCTTTACCAGGTCATCAGTCCACCTTGTGGGAGGCCTACAAACGCTGCGCCTTCCGGTACGTGGTCGCCACTCAAGAACCTTTCCGCCCCAACGGCCATCAGTTCTACGTGCAATGTGCCCCGCCCTCTGCCACTGTGGCGCAGGACCAGTCACTTTGGAACTCTTTGGGGGAGGCCTATGTCCAGCAGTGGACGTCTTTCGTTTGATATGATGATGAGGCGTGAAAAGCACTGTGTTAAGCCTCGGCCGAAAGTCCGCCTCCCGCACAGCGCTACCGTGGATCCACGAACGCATGGTTTCTCAGGATATCTTACAGCTGCTTTGTCTCAATATTTAAGTACTGAAAGACACTGAAAGAAAAAACACCTCCTCATCCACCCCATCCATCGATTGCCTATTTTCTGACCTCTACAACAGTTAAATCTACTAATTGATAAGTTCAAATCATCTTTGTGAACGGTTATAATTATGTGTGCTTACACTTGTAACTACCGCTGTGCGCGCGCCTTTGACGACCACTGCCGCTTCACTGTCACACAAACCAATCCTTCATAATTACAGCCACGTGCAAAGATAAATTAATTTATTGACTGCAATTTCATAATTGTAGAAATTTTAAGTGCTCACGAGCCCTATCAAATGGAAGGTAAATAAACTATTTCGTTTACGACCCTTTTTCATTCCTCTTTTAACTCTATAAGTTAACTCGACTCTGTACTATGATGTTTATAATCACACAGACAAACTGTTCCGACAGTTTTGTGAGACCCAGTTAATGTACCCATGTTTATATTCTCTGTTTATTAAATAAATGAAGCTTTAAATAATTTATTTACAACGATTAAAAAAACATGGAACAGAAAGAGAAAGTTAAAAACTAACTAAACCTAACCTAAACTATGTGAACCTAAACTACTATATACACATATTTACCCCAAATCGCTGCCACTAGGCAGAGTACCCATAAGGCTGGCTGCGTTGCCCCGTTGAATGGCAATGCCAATTCGCTGTGCGAGGAACGAGCCAGCCCTGTTGTCACCAGAGGACCGGATGAGCATGTAACTTAGCTTTTTAAAAAGGTTAATTGCATCCGGTCCCCAAGGACCCAGGGTCTCCACGGCAAACGCCGCAAATATGTAATTCTCGCTAAGAGTTGCATATTTGCGGCGCTTTGCTGCCTCAGCCTCGGTGGCCGCTCCACCAGCCCTCAACGACGTCGTGCCCAGGTGGGACGGCGCTAGTGTATCCACACACGTGGCATCCCATTTAAATAATTTAAATAAAATAAATAACTAAATTATTCCGCATGCACTTAAAAAATCTGTCTCTGAAAGTGACTAAAACGACAACTAAAGGATTTTGACTATTTGGTTCCGTTCCATTTTAACACCCATTGTGCTGAAGAATTAAGTGGAATATCGAGTATTATCTTGGGTTCTGTAAACAACAAAATATTAACGTAAATCAGTGCTCGAGACTTGCCTTTTACCTACTCGGCACCTTCAAGCTTTATCCACGGCAATAAAGGTGAACGATAGGGTGTCAACTGTTAATTATTGGAATTAATATATCGAACACAACAACAACACTCGGACGTTTTCCTAAATTTCTAAATTTTCCAATAGAGCTTGATGAATGCTAAAACCAATTATTTATTCCGTGTGAAACTAGGTCTTAAGAGCACTTTCTTAGTAACTTTGTAATAATAAATACGTCTTTGTACAAAAGTTGTAGACATCTCCAAGATGAGTTGAATTATGTACATATAAAAGATAGCTTCGTTTGCTTCAATCAATAAAACATTAGCATAAATATGAACCCTATATTTGGCAGAGTAGGTAACTAAAAATGACACATTTTTTGTCACCATTTTGCGTTTTATTCTAGAACGATTTTTTGCGCTCTTTACAGCACATCAAGACGTGACCGCACGTTTTTTTGCAAAGTTCAGTGTTCAAATTTTATATAAGAATATATATATATATACTAGCTGTTGCCCGCGACTTCGTCCGCGTAGAACATGTTATCGTCTAAATGTTTGTTTAAGGAATTAATTTTTAAAATCATTGAAATTAGCTTTGTAGTCTTGTAGTAAACAGTCTAAAACTGAAGTTACAAATCCCTTGCTTTAAAAATGTTTTGCTCTCCATACAAACTTTGAACACCCTTATAATACCTTTTAGGGGATGAATTTCAAAAAACGCTGAAATGAGTTTTGTAGTCTTTTAACAAACATACTAAGATCGAAGTAACTATTCTCATACTTAAAATTTTTCTTGCTCTGATAGTCTGCATAGAAACTTTGAAACTTTGAATTAACGCTTTTCGGGGAAAAATTGAAAAGAAAACACTAAGTTTTTTATTGTAATAAGTATTTTTTCTACAAATTATCAAGTCTCTAGCTCAAAAAATGGGTTTCCCATACGAACCTTGCACCCCTTTTTATTCTCATTAGGGGTCGAATTTTTCAAAACGCTAAAAGTACTTGATTTTTATTGTAATAAGTAATCTTTCAACAAAGTTTTAAGTCCCTCGCTAAAAAAATATTTTCTTCATTCAAACGTTCTTATAAGCCCCTAAAGATCGAAGTTTCTAAAATGCTGAAAGTATTTAATTTTATTTTTAATTAGTAAGCATTCTACAAAATTGTAAATCGGCTAAAAAAATGTTTCCTCCACACAAATGTTGCACCCACTTTTAACCCCCTTAGGAGTGGAATTTACTAAAACGCTGAATATCCTTTTTTTTGTATTTCAATAACTAATCGTCCTACAAACTGTTAAGCTCCTATCCCAAAAAGAGTTTCCCCATATAAACTTTGCAGCCCTTTTTAACCCTCTTAGGGGTGGAATTTTCCAAAACGCTGAAAGCACTTTGTTTGTACTCAAATAAGTAATGTTTCTACAAAGTTTTAAGAACCCCCTCAGGAGATGATTTTCGGGATAAAAACTATGCATCTTCCCTGGGACTCTTACTATCTCTATACCAAATTTCATCTAAATGGGTTTTATCCAAATTTTCACCCCCTATTTCATTACCTTGGGAACTATTTTCGGGATAAAAACTATCCGCTTTCATTCTCCGAGACTTAAACTATCTCTATACCAAATTTCATCTAAACGGGTTCCATCAAAAATTTCATCCTCCATTTCACTCCCTTAGGGGGTGATTTCCGGAATTGAAACTATCCTATGCCCTTTCCCAGGACTTAAACTATCTCTAAACTAAATTTCATCTAAATGAGTTCATCCAAATTTTCACCCCCATTTCACCCGCTTAGGGGATGATTTCCGAAATAAAAAATATTCTATTTCCTTCCTTAGGACTCTAACTATCTCTATACCAAATTTCATCTAAATGGGTTCCATCAACATTTTCACGCCTAATGTCACCCCCTCAGGAGCTGATTTTCGGGATAAAAATTATGCATTGTGCTTCCCTGGGACTCCAACTATACCAAATTCATCTCCATGGGATTTATCCAAATTTTCAAAACTATCTAATGTCATTCTCCGGGAATCAAACTATCTCTATACCAAATTTTATCTAAACGGGTTCCATCCAAAGTTCAACCCCCCATTTCACCCCCTTAGGGGTGATTTCCGGAGTTAAAACAGTCCTATGTTTCATCCAAATCGGTGCAGCGGTTAAGTAGCACCATACAAATTTTCAACCCCAGTTTCATCCCCTTAGGGGTGGATTTCCGGGATAAAAACTACCCTTTATGTCCTTTCCCAGGACTCAAACTATATCTATACCAAATTGTATTCATATAGGTTCCATCCGAATTTTCACCCCTAATTTCACCCTCTTAGGGGATGATTTCCGGGATAAAAATTATCCTATGTCCTTTACCAGGACCTAAACTATCTCTAAACCAAATTTTATCAAAATTGCTTTCTTCTAAATTTTCACCCTCTCATTCAACCCTTTTAAGGGATGATTTCCAGATTCAAACTCAAACTATTTATGAACCAAATTACATCCAAATCAGTGCCGCGGTTTAAGAAACTCGATATAAATGTTCACCCTCATTTTCACCCCCTTAGGGGTAGATTTCCAGGATAAAAACTACCCTATGTCCTTCCCCGGGACTCAAACTATCTCTTTACCAAATTGTATTGAAATGGGTTTCATCCGAATTTTTACCCCTGATTTCAACCCCTTAGGGGATGATTTTCGGGATAAGAACTATCCTATGTCCTTTCCCAGGATTTAAACTATCTCTGATACAAATTTCGTCAAAATTGGTTACGTCCAAATTTTCACCTCCTCATTTCACCCTCTATTTTACCCCCTTAGGGGATGATTTCCGAGATCAAACCTATCCTTTGTCCTTCCCCGGGACTCAAACTATTTAAATATCAAATTTCATCCAAATCAGTGCAGCGGTTTAAGTAGCTCCATACAAATTTTCACCCCCAATTTCATCCCCTTAGGGATGGATTTCCGGGATAAAAACTACTCTATGTCCTTTCCTAGGACTCAAACTATATCTAAACCAAATTGTATTCAAATGGGTTCCATCCGAATTTTCACCCCTTATTTCACCCCCTTAGGGGTTGACTTCCGAAATAAATACTATCCTATGTCCTTTCCTAGGATTTAAACTATCTCCAAACCAAATTTCATCGAAATTGGTTACCTCCAAATTTTCACCCCCTCATTTCACCCCCTTAGGGGATGATTTACGGGATCAAACCTATCCTTTGTCCTTCCCCGGGACTCAAACTATTTAAATGCCAAATTTCATCCAAATCGGTGCAGCGGTTTAAGTAGCTCCATACAAATTTTCACCCCCAATTTCATCCCTTTAGGGGTAGATTTCCGGGATAAAAACTACCCTATGTCCTTTCCCGGGACTCAAACTATCTCTATACCAAATTTCATCTAAATCGGTTCAGCGGTTTAGGCGTGAAGAGGTAACAGACAGACAGACAGACAGACAGACAGACACACTTTCGCATTTATAATATTAGTATGGATATATACTGCTTTGTTCCGTTCGGCGTCGAGACCCTTGGTCCGTGGGGTCCCAGCGCCCTCAATCTTTACAAGGAACTGTCTAAAAAATTAGCCGACACCACCGGGGACCGAAGAGCTGGCAGCTTCCTCGCTCAACGCATTAGTATTGCAATACAGCGGGGAAATGCTGCCAGCATGTTCGGCACCATGCCGCGGGGAGACCCTTTATTTTAGTTATAAAATAGGTTTTTTACATTCTTTTGTTTTTAATCTTATTTAGTTTAAGTTTTGGTATTTTGTCAATAAACTCTTTAAAGAAGGAAAACATTTATTAACATATAACGGTACCCAACAAGAAATAATTATCTAGACTCATTCCAAGCTATTCGATACGCAAATATTTTTGCGAAGCCAACAATGTCCCTTTCGAGAAAACTCGATGTTCTCAAACTTTGATGCGTCTGGCTGAAAGCTAAATGTGACAATTTATTCATAAGGCTGCGAAGTTTCTCCGCATCTTGGTATTTTTGGTAGCAAAAGTTGTAAAGGTCCTGTTAGAGTCTGCTTATTAGACAAGTAAAGAAGAAAAAAAAAATATAAACCTGTCTGCTATCTTTTGTTACTTCCATAACACGATGGTACCTACTAAGCCAAAATTTTACTACGAACAGAATCCGTTAATTTCTGCATGCCAGTTTTTTCTTACATTTCAAAAGCAGGCAGTTATAATTACTTGTATCAAACACATTTTTTTAGGGTTCCGTACCAAAAAGGTAAAAAAGGAACCCTTATTCACCGACTCTGTCCGTCTGTCCGTCCGTCTGTCACAACATTAAATATCTCAGGAACTACTTAAGCTATCAATTTGAAATTTGAAACAACTGTTAAAAGGGTTAAGGCATGTGTATGGAAAATGAATAAAATAAATAAACATTTTTAATTTCTGTTTAAATGACGAATATGAGGGGGGTTGAAAAACAAAGTCTAGTATTTACTAGACTTTGATTTTGATCTATTTAGATCAAGTGGGGTAGCATATGAAAGGGCTTGAGTTGCACTTTCTAAAACCGTTTTGTTTTCTATAGTGGTTAAATTTTGATTTTTTAAGGAAAATGTAGAAAAAAATACCCCCCCCCCCCCCCTTATCTCCGAAGTTTACAAAGCGAAAGTTCTTAAATAATTACATATGATTAAAAGTAAAATAAATAATACAGGAAAAATAAACCGATATCTCTATCTAGTAAATGCAAAGTTTGAAATCTAGCAATATTCTTACCACATCTTAACTTATCATATGTGACTCAACACCTTCAGCTTACACAGATCTTTTTTAGACACAAGTTAGCTGACACAATCCTGCGGGAACTCAAAGATGTACCACACTAATAGGCAATAAATGTATTCTCATTCTCATTCATTCTCTATCTAGCTTATTCTTTTTATGAGAGGGTGGCGCTAGTGTCACGGTAAACATAACTCTCCGTAATTAAATTTTTTAAAAATATTTTAGGTGAAGATACAAGTAACCGAACGTGTGTTTCAAGTGCAAAATACTACAAATATGTGCAATAAATGTTATCTTGAAAAACAAACAAGGAATACGGACAGTATAATCTAAAACAACTTCGAAAGTATCATAACCAAAAAGAAAGTGAAGTTAAAGGAAATAGTTGCATAAACTCGGTACAAATTTACACGCAAACAACTAAAAGTGCTTGTTTTTATTGTGGTGCTAAAATCGAAGTACATTAAAACAAAATCAAGTAAGTTTGCATTATATCATTGTTCAGTTGGGCATTCAAATCGGCACGCAGAATGTACACAAAGCATCCACCAATCAGAGAAGGTCACCCACATATCATGTATGTATATAATGAGCATACCGAAAAACAGTAGTGACATCTAGTATGTAACATTAAGTACTCAACGCCATCTAGCAACGCTAATGAACAATAGTAACTGACTCGGGTGACTAAGACGTAAGTTTCGATTACAGTTGGTTAATTGCATTTTTAGTTTCCCCTGTATCCGCTATAGGTCACTATTTTTAAAAAACAGATTAGACTTCAATATTCAATTATTCAAAGATGAATTCTACAACACCGAGTAAAACCAGTTGTGCGAAATGCAAAAAAACTATAGCCGGCATATGTTTGTTACACTGTTTAAAGTGTCAAGATGATTACTGCCTGCAATGCGCCAATGCGGAAAAGCGGTTCTTCAAAACAATGTCTCCAGATAAAAAATCTAAGTGGGCTTGCGTTCCATGTAAAGATTGTAAAGTCAAACAATCCAAAGGCAATACAGCATCTGGCCGCCAGAACCTAACCCTAATGCAATCTAATGTAAACAATAAAAAAACTGACCGTGATCTGATAATCACAACCCGCAGCCAACAGAAACTAGCCAACAACCACAAGGCAAATGATGATAATGATGACAGTGATGTGAGCCAATTGGGGAACACAATGTGCACACCTAGTTTTATGAGAGATAACGTAAATATGTGTACCATAGACCAAATAAGTAATCTTCTGGATACAAAACTTGAACAATTCAAAACACTTACTAATCATCTCTAAGTTGAAATGCGAAATGAGATCCCTAATCCAGAATGAAATACATTACATCACATCCAATTTGAAACTGGAAATAAAGGAAAATATGAATTGCTTAACATCCAAACAAAATGTTGTATAGAAGAATCTCCTACATATTTAGTGATATTTTGAACGTAAACTTAGAAGGATACATTGAAGAGTTGCATAGACTGGGAAAAAGAGGAAACAGCAGACCTATTGTTATTAAACTAATCAGCAAGTGGATGACGAAGTTCATCCTAGACAACTACTAACGTTTCAAGGATACAGGGTTAGTTATTTCACGATATTTAGACGGTGAGGGCATAAACAAGCGAAGAGAATTAATTGTCTTATTACAAGAAGCTAGAAATCTAGGTAAAATGCAGTAATACGGAACAACAAACTATTAATAAACGGATAGGAGCATTCACAACCAGAACATACCTATTCAAACACCAAAGAAGAACCAAAACACTAAGAGAAACATACAGTAGTAATCACTAGAACAGAAAATTAAAACAATCAAAACCTTATTGATTCGGAGCAACCCTCGCAGCAGGAAATTTTCACCTCGACGCCCAATACTCACCAACAGCCGGACCAGGTACCTGCAACTAACACAGGAAGAGTAAATGCTAATTTTCAACCCTAAACCTAGTCATTTAGAAATACTTTATCAGAACATGTGTAGTATTAATAATATATTCCATCTAGTTGATGCCTTGCTAGATGAAAGACCAAATTGCCACGCATTATGTTTATCTGAGACATGGTTAGTTAAGTCAAAAATAGACTTGTTGAACCTTGATATAGCCTTCAAGGTTGGCTAGCTGCTTTTGTAGATCTAATTACGAAGCCGGAGGTGTATGTATCTTCCTTCGAACAGACATTGAATTTGTTGAATTAGAAGACATAAATAGTATATCTATAGAATATATATTTGAAACGTGTGCCATAGAAATATGTACGTCAGATTTAATATTAATTGTTATTTATTGGCCAAATAGTGAAAGAAATCCTGATTTGTTCTTTGAAAATTTGGAGCAACTATTGCATATATTACATACTAAATATAAAAATAAAAATGTTATAATAGGGGGAGACTTGAATGTTGACATTCTGAAAAAAACTACACTGTCGAAGAATTTATTGAATATGTTCTTAACTTTTAATTTTTCACAACATGTAAATGAGCCTACCAGGATCTCCAAAAAAACTGCTAAATGCCTAGATGTTTTTTTTTCTAACTTTGACGCCGATAATCTTAAGGTCGATGTACAAGAGCTTGGGTTTTCAAATCATAAGAGTGTTAATGTCATAGTGCCTAATGCAATGGAGAGGATGGCACATACACCTGATGAATATATACACTACAAACGGGTTTTCACTGAAAAAAATATTCAATTATTTAAAACAGAACTACAAAATATTAACTGGTACTTTGCATCCCCAAGAGATGAATTAAATTTAAAATAAGACCTAACAGACAGTGGTTGACACCTGGAATTAGAAAATCTTGTTTACATAAACAGCAACTAAAAAACCTTATTTCGCATTCGGACGACCTAATTTTAATCAAGCACCTGGATTATATTCACAAAGACTCTGAAGAGATGTGTAACTATGGCTAAAAAGATATATAATAAAAAAAGGGTCAATTCTTAAAGCAATAAAATTAAAACAGTGTGGAAAATTATAGGCGAAAAAACAAAAAAACCTAAATTAAAAATGAAATCCCAGAAAAATATTACACTCAAACTCAACGGTACAATAATAGACAAACCACAAGTTGTCACAGATACTTGGAAAAACAAGCACTTATTTGAGCAACCCCAAAGTGCCAGATATAAATATCAGCTTGTTCTCCCACCTGCTAAAATAAAAATGCTTTCCAATAGCCCACAATACACTGCAGTCAAGGTATATAATAAACTACCTAACAGCTTTAAAACATTGGACAAATATGATATTTTCTATAAGAAAATAAAGTCATTTTTACTACATAAATGCTATTATTGCTTGGATGAATTTTGGGCTGACAATCTTAGAGACATTAAATAATTTTAATCAAGCTATTTATTTATTGTAAATTTATTCATAACAAACATATTATTAATAATAGATTGTGCATTTGAAATAGAAATTAATAGAAATATATAAGAATAATGGAATGTTATCAATATGCACTTAAGAATAATGAACATGTGTGTATATAAATTGAATTTAGTTAATTTTTAACGTTTAGCATGCTCACATAATTTATATAATGTAATTTATAGTTAGATGTATTGTAACGTTGTATTGTAGTAGATTGCTATGCCCGAAAGGGTACATGTTGAAACCAACTGTATTTTAACACCAATGTAAACACATGTTATGCAATAAATTATATGAAATGAAATTATATGAAATACTTTTAACACCTACTTTTCCTCAGTGGGGATTAATGTTAACAATAGTCATCCGAACGGTCGCCCAGTTATGAACCCAACCAGTAATACAATATTCGTATATCCACCTAGCTACACAGAAATAGACACTTAAAAAATAAGAACAGTTTTGGAATCGATGAAATACCCCCATCACTCGTAAAAAAATGTTCTAGTGAGTTAATTATACCATTAACCTTCTTAATAAACCAGTCACTCTCAACAGGAATATTTCCAGATGCCCTTAAAATAGCAGTCATCAAACCAGTCCCGAAAAATAAAAACGTGAGTGACCCTAGCCAATATCGGCCCATAGCCATGTTACCAACATTCTCAAAAGTCTTTGAATCGGTAATGGCCAAACGTTTATCAGCTTTTTGCGATAAATATAAAATTTTTGATGATAGCCAATATGGTTTTAGAAAACAAAGAGGTACAATATTAACAATTCACCAATTTGTACACGAAGTTATTGGTATAATTGACAGCAAAAACTACTCATTTGGACTACTGCTCGATATGAGCAAAGCCTATTACCGAGTCAACCATAACATCCTCCTTAATAAGCTGTACGGTATAGGAGTACGCGGCACAGCCCTCGACTGGTTCAAATCTTACCTCAACAATAGAGTACAACTAGTGGAATTAGATTACTATGATAAAAAGAGCAATACATCTACTAAAATACATTCACAAAAAAGACAAGTTACATGTTCTAACAACATTTGAAGGAATAAATTAAAGCTCGTGACTGTACGGGGTAATCTCAGGAACCACTCATCCGATTTCAGAACTTTTTTCATCTGTGTACAGAATGGGTCATTGGGCTCGAAAAAAGCTGTATACAGGATGGAATTTCATAAACTGTACAAAATAAAAGGAGAAAAATTTCAGCCAATTTCATCGGTGAAACGGTGTTTTTTTTTTTTCTAGTCATTAGTTTTTTTTAACAGAATTTTGAATATTTTTGTAAAAACTCGGGTAATACACCTAATTCAGACGGTATAACTTTTGATCCAATGGTCCTAAAATGAAAATAAAAAATGCAGAGTATTACCAAGGGACAGGTTAATAATTCTTAATAACAATAGAAAACCAACTAGAAGAGAAAATCCGCAAAAAAAATTATTGTTTTTGAAAACTGGCTACAAAAATTACGAATTTTAAAAGAAAAACACAATTTTATGAAAAAAACGCAGATTTAGTTACCATTTTTTTTGCTTAGTATTAAACCTCACTTAATGCCGATTCTAAAACCGTTTTTAAACTGTCTCAGACTTTGAAAAATACCACGCAAATGGGTACGTAAATCAAACCATAATTTTATTAATTTTAATCCTCTTAAAATCCTTAATGACCATTTGTTCACAGGTAGTTGGAGGGTGTTATTGGGTTTTAGGTGGAAATAACAAATTACGTACTTAGTATTAATCCTCACTTAATGCCGATTCTAAAACCGTTTTTAAACTGTCTCAGACTTTGAAAAATACCACGCTAATGGGTACGTAAATCAAACCATAATTTTATTAATTTTAATCCTCTTAAAATCCTTAATGACCGCTTGTTCCCAGGTAGTTGAAGGGTGTTTTTGGGTTTAAGGTGGAGATAACATGAGGGGTATAAAGGCATTGGGCAATAGGTCAACTATTCAGTCGCTCGCAAATCGCAATTGCTTGTCTTTGCTCGCCACTTCTTTGATTACTCCAGTACTTGTTCAGTTTGAATCATCATGCCCCGCTTACGAGAGTTTTCGCCGTTACAAATAGCCAACATGCACTATTATTATGGATTGTGCCATGGATCTGCAAGAGCTGCGTGTATCGCCTATTTGGAGCAGTATCCTAATGACGTTCCAAGACCTGCTGCTCGCCACTTTCAAGAAGTTCATCGCCGGTTGTGCAATATTGGCCTGGGATACGGTGGCCGAGATCGCCGAGAGCCAGGAAACATAATTGATGTTGCAATAGAAGAAGCAGTTCTCAGAGACTTGTACGCGGACCCAACCACGAGTCTAAGACGCTTGGCATTGAGGCACGGAATCTCAAAATTCTCTGTCTGGAAAATTTTGAAGAAGGAAGGACTGCATCCATTTCATTATCAACGGGTACAAAATTTGCAAATTGGCGATGCCCGCGTTATGTGTTATGTCGACTTGGATACTTGGCAATATCAGAAGGGATCCGGAATTTACTAAAAGAATTTTATGGATGGACGAAGCAAGATTTACTCATACGCGAATAACTAACTTCAGAAATTTACACACATGGGCTCACGATAATCCAAACCTAGTAAGACCATCTAATTTTCAAGACCAATTCTCCATAAACGTTTGGGCAGCGGTACTCGACGATCAATTGATTGGACCAGTCTTCTTACCGAATACTTTGAACGCCAACAGATTTTTACTGTTACTGAGAGACGAGCTCCCAGAGCTTTTGGAAGATGTGATGTTAGATGTGGATCGGCCGAGACGGCCCCGTTGGATGGCCTGCAAGATCGCCTGATATGACGCCGTTGGATTATTTTCTTTGGGGTGATATGAAGCAACGGGTATATCACAGAATCGTCAATACCGAAGCAGAATTGCACGACAGAATTTTAAATGCAGCACAAGAAATAAAAAATAATCCGGGAATGATTCGACGGGCTACGCAACAAATTCAAGCTCGGGCCACATTGTGCCTTCAAGAAAGCGGAGGTCATTTTGAACAATTAATACCATACAGGGAACGCCCTTTGCAACACTAGAATAAGTTTTTTCTTTAATAAAGGTTTATCAATCGAATTTATGACTTTTAATTAAAATACATGATTTTATTTACGCAATTTTTAGGACTACTTTTCTTCCTATTGTTTTGTCTACCTAAAACCCGATAACACCCTTCAACTACCTGGGAACAAGCGGTCATTAAGGATTTTAAGAGGATTAAAATTAATAAAATTATGGTTTGATTTACGTACCCATTAGCGTGGTATTTTTCAAAGTCTGAGACAGTTTAAAAACGGTTTTAGAATCGGCATTAAGTGAGGATTAATACTAAGTACGTAATTTGTTATTTCCACCTAAAACCCAATAACACCCTTCAACTACCTGTGAACAAACGGTCATTAAGGATTTTAAGAGGATTAAAATTAATAAAATTATGGTTTGATTTACGTACCCATTTGCGTGGTATTTTTCAAAGTCTGAGACAGTTTAAAAACGGTTTTAGAATCGGCATTAAGTGAGGTTTAATACTAAGCAAAAAAAATGGTAACTAAATCTGCGTTTTTTTCAGAAAATTGTGTTTTTCTTTTAAAATTCGTAATTTTTGTAGCCATTTTTCAAAAACAATAATTTTTTTTGCGGATTTTCTCTTCTATTTGTTTTTTTATTGTTATTAAGAATTATTAACCTGTCCCTTGGTAATACTCTGCATTTTTTATTTTCATTTTAGGACCATTGGATCAAAAGTTATACCGTCTGAATTAGGTGTATTACCCGAGTTTTTACAAAAAATTTCAAAATTCTATAAAAAAAAAACTAATGACTAGAAAAAAAAAAAAAACACCGTTTCACCGATGAAATTGGCTGAAATTTTTCTCCTTTTATTTTGTACAGTTTATGAAATTCCACCCTGTATAATCCCGTGGCCCCTTCATTCTTTGCAGTACGCAGGCGAAACCGCAAGGTTAGCTAGTCAAGTATAAAACACATTTTATGTTGTAAAATAATTAGAAGATCATTTATTTATCGGCTCTAGCATATTCATAATATAGAGCATTAAAACGGGTCAGTAATTGAATAGGTAGGTGTATCATTTCATAGCCCATGCATTACTATTTTTACAAGCTTTCTATTAACTTGCAATGTGTAGGTACTTAACTATGTAAGTATGTAACTATGTTTGTTCGTGTGGAATCTTGCAACTCAATTTTGACGCAGATATCTTCAACCGATTAAGCTGAAATTTTGGGTTAAGGAATCGTTTGGATGACAATTCAATATTATGGTAGCATCGATATGATCTGATGGTGGAGACAAAAGGTGGGAATTCAATACTTTACCGACGTAACCTCGTTGAGTTTGGGCTAGTTAGAATTAGAATCGTCTCAATAGGGAACATGAGAGGCAGCACTACCACTAATAGTAAACCAGTATAGTAATATAGGGATTCACACACATATGCACAATTGATTGTCAAATGAGTGACAAGGATGCTTGCATTGACAATACCGCAAGTGGGAACGAGAAACAATGTCAACGCTGCTAGTGTCGCCACCTACGAAGAGTTTTGCGTTATTTTCCCTATAAGTAGTTGATGACGGTATACCTACAGAAAAGTACAGTCGGCAATCAAAGCTTTTTCGGTCAGCTGCAAAGAAATTGGATACAACTCCTTATTTAATTCCTGCATACCAAATTTATATTCAAGGGGGGTACTTTTTCTCTGCAGCTGACTGTACCAAAAATGAAATGTTAGTCAAAAACTTTTTGTTCACTATACATACAGTAAAATAGTTTTTACGTCATACCTGGCCATAGAGTAGGAATTACCGCACGCTATGCGTGCGGAAAACCTCACTTCCTGGCCAGATAGAGACGTAAAATTTTGTACTCACCATGGGCGGTAATAAAGAAAGCCTCAGAGCGCATATTTATCGCCCTTGCCTTCGGCTCGGGCGTCAAATACCTGCGATCTGAGAAATTCTTTGTTTAACCGCCCTAGGTAAGTAATGTACTATTAAAATACAACTCCTTAATTCCCGAAGTGAATTCATTCCCGCCGTGTCGAGCAATTCACGGAGTGATTACGTTACAGTTAATGAGTCTGCACTTGTTAATAAAAAACCGTTTACAAGTTGGCAGTCACATTTTAATTTAGCAACGTAAAGCGGTATGGATATATCCTAAATTTAATATAGATGTTCCAATGTAGTTAAATATAAATACCTTTCATCTTGAAAACTACCCACGCAAACAACCACGCAATACACAGAACGCAGGCAAAGCCGTGGAATATAATTAATATCTCAAAAACGGCTGAACCGATTCTATCGGATAACAAATCACATTGAAACCGGTGCATTCGTTTAGGAGCTACGATGCCACAGACAGACACACAGCGACACAGACAACAAATACACACAGACACACATACACCATATACACACAGTCACACATGCACACAGGTATAATAGACACATAGACACATCAAACTTTTAACACCCCTCTTTTTGCGTCGGGGGTTAAAAATATAGCTTATGTATATTCCAAAGGTCCATTCTATTTTGTACCGGTGATTTTTTTTTATAAATGAGATAAGTAGTTCTGGACATTACCCCGTACGTACAAACTCACACCCGCATAAAACTACGCACTGACAAAGATTACTTCGTCATTATTATTTTCGTATGGACACAGAACAGTATTGGTAAAGATGACACTTTCTCTCTCTTCCCAGCTATATATCCCACATGGTGGTGGGGTCAGCTTTCCTCGTCTTACTTCTCCACTTCGCTCTGTCCTCGACATCGGTTTCGGATAACTTGCTCTTTCTTATATCTCTTAGCACTACATCACTCCATCTTGTTCTGGGTCTGCCCCTGGATCTTCGACCAGAGACACAGAATAAGTAATAGTGCCAGAGACGGAAAGTTGTAGTGCCAAGTTACCAACATAGTTTGGTGGCCTCCTCTTCACATGACCATACCATCGCAGTCGGCTTTCTTGGATCTTATCGGCGATGTCACACACATGTAAAGATGACACTTTACGAGTATTGCACTTAAAAGATACTTGTATCTACAAACGTGGCGAAACAACAAGAATGCTAAAAATTAAATTTTCAATAAGGGTTAAAACTGCGTAGCTTGTACCACAAACTATCCACGTCTCGCTATTACGGTATTATAATAAGCGAGTGGACTGAATTTGCCAGTAACTTGAAATTAAGCTCAAAATTAAACGGAACATTTTCACTAAGCTTTGCTCTCAACTCAACTGAGCACACAGAAATCATCTTACAATTGCATGCTTCCCATTTTAATAAGTACAACACTAAGGCAGGAGGAGGAGAATGTTTTAAACTTTTTTTTATATTGGGGTGTGATTTTTATTTTAAGTTTATTTATTAGTGTTTAAATGATTTTTTTATACCACAAAACAAAATAGCTGAATCATTCATAATTGTATTGTCAGTGTACCATGCCTAGATGACACAGCTCCTGAGTAAGGTAATTTAATAGTCGCATTTCCATTGATTTCGATAAATGAAATTGATTAATGTTATTCTGCAAGTAGGCCGCAACAGCACTATTATAAGTCAAATACTAACTGCGTTTTTGAAAAAGAAGACCCTTGTCAAGAAGAAATGTCGAAAAAAACTTAACGGTCAGTCATTTTTTGTCAAAAATAAGCTATTACAATGGTAGTACCTGAATATGAATACAAAGAAAAAAAAACATAAATAAAATTCAAGTTTCAAAATTTTATTTATACAGTTATGTGTTAGTATTGTTTTAGATACATTTGAATATACTGGCCTGCAAAAGAAGGTATAGCAGTTTTAGTTATAGTCACGTTTATAAATGTTTTACTTTCTTTTGCAGGCCAGTGTATATTACGTACATTCAAAACTTAAATTCTAAATTCAATTTGACCGTTATAATTAAACCGAAGAGTGTTGGGCACTCAAAACAGCCGGCTATCATTTTTAGGAAGGCATTTGTTGCTGCCTCGCAGTCTGCTTAAGAGTGATGCTGCTTTCTTTCGCAGAATGGCGTGAAAACCATCCGGCCTTCCGCAAATATCTTTGACGCTCTGCAGAAGCGTGGCGGCTGCCCGTGTACATAGAAGTACAGTACGCTTTGTAAAGCTTTGAATAATGCGTTGTTCTACAAAAAACATTTCCGAAACTGAGTTACAGAATACAAGGCAAAATTCTTAAAAAAACCATGGTCGGTCGGAACCGACTTTTTATTGTTTGTGTGTTGTTACCTAAACGGTTATATCCACAGCATCATCATATCACACTGACCTATTTATCTGACTAACTATATCTACATATTGACGTAATTTACTTATTTGTGCTTATCGATGCGATTTTAGTGTGCAGTTTATAAACTTCTTTATAGCAAAAATACGTACTTAGGTTTTAAAGTGTATAAATCTTTTTTTGGTAAGTACCTACTTTTTCTTGAATTACGAAGCTTGAAAAAACGTTATGCTTTAATAAAAATCCAATGGCTGACAAAAATTTAACCGAATCGATTCAATGCAAGGAGCTCCTTGTAGAATTCTAAAAAAATATTAATATATCAATGTCGATGCTATAAATTCAGGACCCCGGAAGCTGTCATCTCGTGTTCCTTTAAAACGTCTCAGTGAGGTTAATAAATTTCAGTTATACTATCAAGAGCCCTTTTGAGAAAACTGACCTATTAATCTGGTAATACTAATACTTAAGTGTTGAGCTTAGACTCTCTTTAAATTCCTTCTTAGATAATTACTTAACTTTAAAAACAAAGTTTTAACTGACTTCAATTCAGTACCTACTTCGCTTCGCCTTATTGGAAGAGTTGACTCGATTTCTCCAGGATGCCATCATCAGATCCTGAACTGATTACCATGGGTTTTTTTCAAATCGGTTCAGGCGTCTTTGACTAATCAGGGATCAATAGCTATAAAAAAATTAAGATTTCGACCAATTGAGAAAGATTCCTTTTTTGAAGTCGCTTAAAACCAAAATAAGGTTTTGTCCCAGGCACATTACTGTCGTCGTACCTATTGTTCAGTATACAGCCGAACCAATGAACCTTAATGCTTACAAGAGTAGGTATTGACCGGCAATCACCATAGACACAATCTGACAAGTGTCAGTGTCGAAAAAAAGTCTTGCAAGAAAATAACGCTAACAGCGACGGAGAAAATCAAATACAAAATAAGTAGAAACCAACTATCTACAAGTGCACTGGGAGCAGAAGAGAGGCGCCCCTTCCACGTTATAGTCGACAGTAACGGGTAAGTCGGTCTCTCCTTTCTTTGCGGGTATTGGGGTTCATCGGGGTTTTTACAGTCCACTACTTTTCTCGTGGCTTTATGCCACACCTATTAATATTGGAATGAAATCAGACTGGATGGTTTTCGTTAGCATTTGACGCCATCCATAATCATCAAATTTTAAATTTCTTTCAATAAAAAAAAAAAAGATTTTTGATAGAAGCTTATGTTGCCGACAGTTACTTTTTTGTGCAGTTATCTAAACTACTTTGAAAGGGTGTCAATGGGATCGCTTCTCGGCTCGGTGCTCATCGTGGCTTATCTAGTGTAGTTTAGGAGTTCCTATGACCAATTTCTCTCTCCATCATCAGAACAGCATAGTAGTCCATAAAATTGCGTCGTCACCTACTAAGAATATGCCAAGTTTCAGCTCAATCGGAAACCAGCAAGAGCCTGAAAAATGATTTTCGATCTTTGAAAGACAACGTAGTTACATATTCATATACCTATTTATATACAATGAGACGATCCGAGAGCTCCGCTCTCAGACTCAATAGTATCTAAGGGCGGAATTACTCTTTTAAATTGATAGATGTTAGCGTTGTGGGTTTCAGGTCCAAATATGAAGGGATTGAAGCTTTCATTCGTTATCATCCTGTTAATTATGTATGTAAATAAGTTAGATATAAATTGCGTTAGATGCTATTCTAGGCTAAAATCAAGACTACAATTAAAAGTGTAGAAAACTCGCGTTTCGTCCAAAATAGTTGGTTTAAAACATACTTCAGCATACTAATTCAGTATTGATGGATTAGTGTATCATTTAATGTGTGCTAGATCTAGATTTATGGATTCATAAATTAGACTACTTAGGTTAATTGCAGGAATGGATCGCTGGCCAGCAAGAAAACGCGTGGACGGACGCGCGAGCTGCAGAGACATTCTACCCGCGAAGTCGAGAAAAGTGCTTATCGATCGGCACGGTGGGGCGGGGAACGCTCCCTGGAAAATGGGCCTTATACCCTTTTATTAAGGTATATTTTCAGATGAGGAGTCGGATTAGTGGCGTGATCGTGTTAGTATTGGCTATAAATACCCCGGCGGGCCGAGGAGCGTTTCACTTTTCTATGGGACGTCGAAGCGAGATCACGCTGCAGAATACGAGGGCGGCCAGGCTAGGCTGACCTCTGGGCGCGTACTACTTCGAGGCGGAGCAAGGCTGGTCACCGCTGGGCTGCATTACGGCTGTTGCTGAGAGGAATTAGAGTTTGGTAAGGTCGCAAATGCCTTTGCGATCGTCTGGTGAGATTGAATATTTTATTTTAAAGTGTGACTAATCATAGTGAATTCTGGAATTTCTTAGGGAGTAATTATCTTGTGCGTACATTGTCTTGAATTGAGTGATTAATATTTAGGCAATATCTTTCTGCTCGTGAACTGATATGATCTTATATGATCACGTGTGTATTTTGAATATGTGGCGGTCTAATAGGTTTATCACCTAATAAATGCGCTTAAGACATCATCATATTAGAATTCCGTATACTCCCATGAAGTGAAGTGAACACGACTATTTATAGTACATGAATGTTCGCTAAGGAACGGTCCAATGGTAAATAATTCCTAATTGTATACCAGTATCTAGTGGTTAGTTGTAGGTACAAATGAGGGAAATCTTTATTAAAATATGTGTTAATATTATATTGTAATTTATTTATGGCGGAGGAGCTGGCTTGTTACGAGCGTCGAGGGAGATCAGAAGTGGCGGGAGCCCTGGGAACCAGAGAGGCGTTGGGTACGTGTCCCACTATTAAGAAATT
Organism: Epinotia brunnichana; assembly: GCA_963854355.1. Lineage (NCBI taxonomy): Eukaryota > Metazoa > Arthropoda > Insecta > Lepidoptera > Tortricidae > Epinotia > Epinotia brunnichana. The sequence goes on from OY977946.1 coordinate 10,762,401, forward strand.
AAAATCTGGTGAGTGACCTTTATAATCACTGTATTGAATGATTCTGAAACTTATTAATTTGTTTTTGGGCTATTATCTAACCATTTCAACGTTATCATACTTGTATTTGTGTATCGAAATCTAGTTCTACTGTATATAGTTTGGGGAATATGCTAGATAAAGTACGAGCGGTTTATGTATAGGTTATGAACGGATCTAGGTCATTGGTTAAATAACTGACGATATTACAGGAATGTTGTTTTGTTCTACATATATATTACTAGTTGATTTGTCACTGCGATATGATTGGGTTCCGTGCGCCCCCACGAGATAAAGTGATCAATTATTATACGACAACCTAGCTATAGCAATTGACTCGGTCCGTGGTACGCGTTACACTATGAGGATAGATTGTTAAGATGCGGATAAGCGACAAATATTACCACAAGTTCATATTAATATCCGGTGGTTAGTATAGGTGCTGATGGGTGGTTACTTTACTAGATTAACGCAACTGAATAAAGTAGTTATATACACTCGTGGCTGTGTGCTCGGTGTCGAGACAACCATATCCACAGGGCACATTGAGGACCCTGGCCACACGAGAATTCTCCCGAAAGGGGCTTCTTAGTCAGCAGAGATGTGCCCGCACTAGAGCGCCAGTCATAGATGTGTAGACAGAGTGAGTGGCTGAGAGTCTTCAATCTTGCAAATTGAGGGACCTCACTGGTCGAGCTGCTGTCTTAGTTCTAACAACCCTCTTAACAAGGGTTACGGTTGTGTTGGTTTATGAAGTAATCAGATGTACTTATAGATATATTATGTGGAATTCCTTGAATGAATGAATCTAGCGTAGTAAATTAGTTATGTACACCTGTGGCCGAGAGCTTAGCGTTGTGGACAACCATATCCAAAGAGCACATTGACGACCCTGACCAATACGAGAATTCGCCCGTTAAGGGGTTTCTTAGTCAGTAGAGATGATGATCGCGCTTAGGCCTCCGTCACGGATGTGTCAACGAAGGTAAGGTTGGTGAGACCTTTCAGTCTTGCAAACTGAAGAGTTTCGCTGGCCAAGCCGTCGTTTTGCTTTAACCGAAGCTTCTTACCGTGAAGCTAGCTATGTTGATTTTACAAGGGAATCCAACACTTTCGCTTTAGTAACGTCAATAATTAAGTAGGTATCTTCTTAGGTGGGGTCGTTATTATCGGGATCTCAACAAAAGTATCGCAGTGGGTTGGTAATTAATTATCATTCGTCAGTTCAACTGTGCATTGTCGTATATTTAACATTGTTCCGACTATAAAGTGCCTTTGAGTTGATTGGGTGAGATTGGTTGCTAAGACATTGTGTTACATCCATTGAGATATTTTGGGGGTGAATTGTATTATAAATAGCTTAGGAAAAGTCAGTACTAATTGGTATTAGATTTGATAGAAATAACGATAGGGTAGGCGGAATCAACAGATGAGGTGGGATTACTAGCGAGTACGAGCAGCCGCGAGCGAGCGAGAGGCGAGCGCTACAGTTCGCTAACAACTCTAAGATTCATCGTTAGGGAGAATCGATATTACACTAGACATTACGCCATTCATGTACCTATAAGTAAAACATGCACTAATATTCTATTTCAATAGACTATCATCACATCATCATCAATATCTTGACTTATGATTATTTTCATTATTATATCATCGCATCATCATCAATATCTTGACTTACGATTATTTTCGTTATTATATCATCGCATCATCATCAATATCTTGACTTCATGATTATTTTCATTATTATATCATCGCATCATCATCAATAGAGATCCCATCATGGCCAACACAAGTTGACCACTATTGTATTGCGAGTCTGTTTAAAGGGCGTCACCTACCACATAGCGTAATTTATCACTTCCCACAACTTAGTATAATAAGGAATTTATGCCCACTTTAGCCTCCATAATTGTGCATCACTTAATGAGACTACTGAATTGTAAATTAATTCTAAGGAACTGGTATAATTGTCTTACTTAAGTTATAGGTTCTACTAAAATGGGGTTAATGTACAACTTCAATTAACGTGTAACTTTTTCCCTTTATAGAAATACAAACTTCATACTTCTCGAAAAGGGCTGGGTCTACTCGCACAACGCGGGGCCTAACCACTAGACGAAATCACACGCCAAGCCACTTCACCAGCGCGAATCACGTATAGCTTAGGTCTAAATAGGTCTTCGAGGTTAGGTTCCAGAGATAATAAATTCTAGGTTAGATTACGGCATTGTAGGCCTGGAGTCGGACGGTTTTTTATTTGACCGAATCTCTTTCCGTCCGGCAATATCCTAGGAGATGATTTGGTCTGTTAAAGTACTCAAGCTCGATTACTTTAACATAAATAACGAGAGATTCTGTAGCTGTAGGATAGATTTACCTAGACTAGAATAAAACCCAACCTTTCTAGTAGGATCGGCCGGAACTAACTCGGTTTTTCTATTCGCTTTGGTACGAGTTAGTATTTATAGGAACAAAGTGGATATCTAGTACAACCGAGCCTTGATTTTACTAGATTAATTAATCAAAGGTTCTTTAGCTTCAAAACAAACAAAATTAATTTGATATTTCTATGGTAAATAAATGATTTATTTTCTCGCTTACTATCTGTTTAATTTTATTCAATAGCTTTTCCTTCAGGTAGGATTCAATTTTCAGACGACTAGAAGCTTCTCAGGAGCTTCAGCTTTCAGATAGGGGTTAATTTAAGTTCAGAATAGGAAAACATAAAAAGCAAGCCATTTAAGAGGTTGAATCGTTACATTTTGGTGAGGCCGTGCCCAGGATGAAAATAGGGTTTTAAATTCACTTTTTAGTATCCCGGGTTACTACAGAATAGAGTATTTTCGTTTAAAAAAAAAAAAAAAAAAAGAAAAAAATTATAATAAAAGGAAAAATATTTTTTTATTACGTGATTCGCTTGGTGAAAGGGCTAATTAAATTTATTTACAGATTTTTCTGTGTGTGGGTTATACAAATAACCCACATTTTGTTGCCGTGGAGTAGATAGAGAGATGGAGTTTGTATTTTTTAATGTTGTGTTGTGTATTATTTTCAGGACTTTCTTTCTTTTATTTTATTTCAAAGAGATTTTCACGCACGATACGTACGTGAATTGTGTTGTGTATTATTTTCAGGACTTTCTTTCTTTTATTTAATTTCAAAGGGATTTTCACGCGCGGTACGTAGGTGAATTACTAATCAATAAGTTATATCACACTAAACTATGAAAAATATGCATAGAAATAATTTTGTTGTAGACGAAGGGCTAATATTATTTTGACAGAAATTCATTTGGGGGTACACATTTTTATTCCCGACTGTACTTTTCTACATATGTTTACCAACTGCTCATTGAGACGATTCTAACGAGCCCAAACTCGATGGGTTTGTGTCATTGTATCACGAAGTTCCTAGGCCCATCTTCAAACCCCAGCATCAGATTAGTTCCTTGTCATCATAACTTTAATTTGTCATGTGATTTATACATTCGTGCGAAATTTTAGGCCGAACGGAAGTCAGGAAGTGAGTCTAATCTAAGAATTAAGTAAAAACGTAACAGTACCTAAACACTCTTTTCATCGGACAGTCGTGTCAAAGTAGTGCCTACGCGTAATTTGTATAAAAGGGGGGCAGGAATGTTATGCGGAATGGCCTTACAATCTGCCAATGCCATAGCACAATTAAGTAGGTTCCATATACATCAGGCGGTTGCGGTAGTAGTTATAATAAAGTTTAGGTATAATGGTTTTATTCCAAAATAAAATAAAAATAAAATAAAACGGAATAAGGTTACCTCAAAGATAGTATTTTGTTATATTAGCATCTTATGTATTTAACTACGATTATTTCATCCTTCATATTCAATTGTTGCATTCGAGTTCGCAAGAATAGTGTTGAGCAGGGATTGTAACCGGTTACAAATTTACCGGTTACAGAACCGGTTAATTGATTAGGTTCCGATCGAACTATTTGATTTGGGAGCCTTATTTCGGAGCGCTCTCTAACCGTTCACTCCGTGTTGCGAAACGGGATCAATGACCGCCGCCGCCGCTTCGTTGCGGGGCGCTGCGTAGGTACCTAGCTACAGTGTAGCTACCCACTCTGTTTATTCGATGAATTCGTTCGTGTTCCGCCGATGCTGACGCCCTAGTTTTCTGCTCGCCGCTCCTACTTTCGACGATAAAAATATTGAAATAAAATTTTCACACCTCTCATTCAGAAAAGTAAGTTTTGGTTCCCGAAGCAAAATGCTACTTTTCTGTTCAAGCTACTTTTTTAATTTATTCATTGACTTGTAGCATTTACTCGTACGCGATGTGCCAAAAGATTCTTAATAAAATAATCGACTTAATAAGTAATTTTTTGTTTGTTTTTTTTTTGTTCTTTTTGTTTGTTTTTTCTTGTTTTGTTTTGTTCTTTTTTTTAGTTTTGTTTGTTTCGTTTGTTTTTTTGTTTCGTTTTTCTTGTTTTTTTGTTATTTTTTGTATTTTTGTTGTTTTTTTTGTTTCGTTTGTTCGCTGTTTTTAGGGTTTTTGTTTTTTGGTGTTTTTTGTTGTTTTTTTTATTTTTGTTGGTTTTTTTTTTGTTTTTTTTTAGTTATGGTTCATTTTTAGTTTTTTTTTGTTTGTTTTTTTATTTCGTTTGTTTGTTTGTTTTTTAGTTTGTTTTTTTGTTCGTTTTTTTTGTATTTTTTGTTTTTTTTTTTGGATTTTTGTTGTTTTTTTTTGTTTCGTTGGTTGTTTTTGTTCGCTTTTTTTAGGATGTTTTTTTTTTGTTTTTTTTTGTTTTTTTATCTTGTTATGGTTCATTTTAAGTTTTTTTGTTTCGTTGGATTTTTTGTTAGTTTTTTTTTGTATTTTTTCGTTTTTGTTGCTTTGTTCTGTTTTTGCTTTGTTTTTGTTTTCTTTTTGTTTTTATTTCGTTTTTTTTGTTTTTTGATGTTTTTTTGTTTTGTTCGTTATTTAGTTTAGTTTGTTAGTTTTTTTTGTATTTACTGTTGGTTTTTTTGTTTTTTGGTGTTTTTATTGTTTTATTTTTGTTCTATTTTTTTGGTTAATTTTTTTTTGTTGTTCGTTTTTTTGTTTTTTTTCGTTCCTTGTTTCATTATTTTTTTCGTGTTTGTTGTTTTTTTGTTCTTTTTTTTTTGCTTTTCTTTTGTTTTTGTTTTGTTTGTTCTTTTTTTGCTGTTTTTGTTTTGTTTTTGTTTTTTTTGCAAAGTATTTCCTCATAGTCGGTGTGAAAAGTTACATGTGTCACTCAGGAGCAAAATTATTTTCGTCTTGGGTGTTAAGAGTTCGCAGTAAGCTCGATTCTCCATACAAACGTAGTTACGCTCTCATTTTAAAACTACGTGTTGGATTGTAACGATACTTTGCAAATACAATGAAATAAGGTATATCTATGTCTGAAATTAGTTTATATGGCTTCAGATACCATAGGGAAAAAAAAAAGCGAATTTAAATTTTTCATACAAAACTTGTTTTTGCTGCATTTCATTTGTTTTATAAAGTGGAGCCATATAAACTAATTTCAGCCTTAGATGTACCTCATGTCATTGTATATGCAAAGTTTCGTTACAATCCAACACGTAGTTTTAAAATGAGAGCGTAACTCCGTTTGTATGGGAAGGTGTAATTCGGCCTAGCTTACTGCGGCCTCTTAACACTTGAATCCCTCAACACGCTCAGGATTCAATACACCGCCCTCGCAGTAAATATACTATTTCGCTCCCTTGTGACACAAATAACTATTGTACAGTGTACAGCGTATACACCTACTCAAAATGGGCAGAAAAAAAAGGAACTACATCTACCAATTTTATGATTATGATAGAAATTAGCACACATCAAAATGCCTAGTTGAAGGTTGTTGAACCAAAATAAAGGTAGGCAGGTAACTAACTTATACTTTTTTACAAAGTGACTTCAAAGGTTTAGGTAGGTGCCTATAGATAAAAACAAACGAAATGCCCCTTTTGTATGTTGTATGTAATGTATGTATCTAAGTATAACCTAGTTGAGACTGTTCGCAACCATCGGTATTCGATATTTGAATATTTTTCCATACATTACCTACATGTAATGTGCGTTATGTAGGTATATGATTTTGATTAGTAATAGTAAGTGACTATATTATAGTTATTTGTACACAAGTGAGCTAAATAGTATATTTACGGCGAGGGCGGTGTATTGAATCCTGAGCGTAGTGAGGGATTCAAGTGTTAACGCCCAAGACGAAAATAATTTTGCTCCTGAGTAACACGTAACTTTTCACAACGACTATGAGGAAACATTTGCAAAAAATACAAAAAAAAACAACAAAAAAAGAACAAAATAAAAGAAAAAATAACAAAAACAAAAAAACTAAAAAAAACAAACCAAAAGAAACAAAACAAAAAAAAAAGAAAAAAAACGACAAAAAAAATTAAAAACAACAAAAAAACAAAAAAGAACAAAAAACGAAACAAAAAAAGAAAAAAAAGAAAAAAAATACAAAAAAAAAGAAAAAAATACAACGCATACAAAAAAAACAGAAAAACAAAAACGAACAAAAATACAAAAAAGTAAAAAAAACAGCAAAAAAACCAAAACAAAAACAACAAAAACAAAAAACAACAAAAACAATAAATAACAAAAAAAAAACGAAACTAAAAAGCGAAACAAAAAACAAACGAAACTAAAATACAAAAAACGAAAAAAAAAACAAAAATACAAAAAAAACAACAAAAAAAAACGGCAAAAAATTTAAACAAAATCAAGCAACAAGAAAAAACAAAAACAAAAAACCAAAAAAAACTAAAAGAAAAACAAAAAAACAACAAAAACTAAAACAAAAAAACAAATAAAAACAAAAACAAGAAAAAAAAACAAAAAAAAGAACCAAAAAAGAACAAAACAAAAAAAATATCCTTTATATATATATATACGTACATTGCACGTAGAATCGATGGCCGTTGGGCGGAAAGGTTCTCGAGTGGCGACCACGTACCGGAAGGCGCGGCGTGGGTAGGGAGTCCGCTGGATGCGGGTGGCGCAGGACCGTTCATTTTGGCACTCTTTGGGGGAGGCCTATGTCCAGCAGTGGACGTCTTTCGGCTGATATGATGATGATGATATATATATACGTTTGTCGATTACGATGACATTACAATCGATTATTTTATCAAGATTCTATTGGCACATTGCGTAAATGCTACAAGCCAATGAATAAATTAAAAAAGTAGCTTGAACAGAAAAGTAGCATTTTGCTCCCTCTCGTCGGGGACCAAAACTTACTTTTCTGAATGAGAGGTGTGAAAAAATATTTATAAATCATTATATTTTTTTGGTCCCTACTTACGTCACAGGTAGCTAATGGCTCACTAATTCTTTGGATAAGTACCTACCTACCTACTACCTATGCACGTTAGGTTTGCGATAGGGCATTTTACCATTTTGTCGAACAAATTGGTGTAAAGCCCCTGCTAGACGGTCGCCAACACGCCCCTCCGACCGGGTGACCTTGGTCCGCACCGACCGTGTAGACAGTTGTTTGGAGCTAAATTTCTTAAGCCCCTGATAGACGGTCGCCAACACGCCCCTCCGACCGGGCGACCTTGGTCCGCACCGACCGTGTAGACAGTTGTTTGGAGCTAAATTTCTTAAGCCCCTGATAGATGGTCGCCAACATGCCCCTCCAACCGGGCGACCTTGGTCCGCACCGACCGTGTAGACAGTTGTTTGGAGCTAAATTTCTTAAGCCCCTGATAGATGGTCGCCAACATGCCCCTCCAACCGGGCGACCTTGGTCCGCACCGACCGTGTAGACAGTTGTTTGGAGCTAAATTTCTTAAGCCCCTGATAGATGGTCGCCAACACGCCCCTCCGACCGGACGACCTTGGTCCGCACCGACCGTGTAGACAGTTGTTTGGAGCTTAATTTCTTAAGCCCCTGATAGATGGTCGCCAACATGCCCCTCCGACCGGGCGACCTTGGTCCGCACCGACCGTGTAGACAGTTGTTTGGAGCTAAATTTCATACTACGTCTAGCAGGGGCTTAAGTACTTATACAATGTTTCGCAAATCATACTTGATGTTTTATGTAAGTCCTTACCTACCGTGTAAGTGTAGTGGCGGCGCGTGAACATTTCCGATGGGCAACCCGGAACAAAATAAGTTATGAATGAGTTAAGAGTTTTTAACTATAGGCTTGCCTAAAAATAAATTTTAGGAAGGCCGGTGGGAATCGGCTTGGACGGGCGCTCCGCCACTATTACTTACTACAGTACAATGTCAATATATAAACAGTATAAATACTTAGGTAAATTTGGGTACTTATTTAGTAAAATCGAATCTAATACTAATAATAATAATTTAAATGCCTGCACCAAATGTTTATATTAGCCCAATGGTTGAATGGTAGAGAATGCCTTATGGCATTAAGTCCGCCATTTACTTTTTTATACTGGGCAATAAAGTATAAATAAATAGTAATAATACTCAAGCGTCTATATATATAGCCAACTAATCCTGTATAAGCTTGCGACTCTAGCGAGCCAGCGAGCGGTCGTTCACCCGTACACGGAGAGAGCGCTCTCTAACCGGTAAATGATACTTCGTTCCCTGTTTGCGCTCCGACATACGCTCCGGGGAGAGCGGTGTTCTTGCGAGCGTAACCTTTATTATGGGTTAGGCTCTCAAAATCTGGCTCTAACCGCTACGGCAAAATTAACCGGGTTACAATCCCTGGTGTTGAGGTCATTGACATTCTGTCCCACATTTTAGGCAATTATTCGTTAAACAGCGGTTAGGAAAGTACCGGTGGATGATTATAGTACCAAGGACTTAGGAACATACTTAAGAACTCATCACATAATAGGGGTTAGAGTTATAGGTAACTTTCGTAAGCTAGGGGAGAAAAGTAGGTACGCGTTATACCTAGTTAGTTGACCTAGTCAAATTGAATCCAATTCTCGGCGTTTACGATAAATCGATCGCTACTAAGTATTGTCCGAAATCTTAAGTACCTATAACCTTGCGGATATTTTCTACGTAATCGTCTTTGTAAAGAAAGTAATTGTAAGAATAGATAAGTAGGTAATTCGCGCGAGTTATATTCATTAACCAGTTAAAATGATAGGAAACTGGAGCGGTTATCTGTTACAAGAAAATGCGCATTCGAATCGGATTAGTTCCGGCTAGAAATTCAAATACCTAAGATCAAAGGTACACTATAATGGACTTTGTTGTTAGGTCATTAAGGTCAAAAGGTAAGCTGTGTGTAGGTATTTAAATGGTTGTCATCGTGAGTCAGTGAACCGGTTGTATGTACGCGTGAGATTTCAATTTTTAATTACGTAGGTACATAAAACCACTTTGGCAGGGTTAAAATAGTGACAGGTTTGAAGATAAGCAACAAGTAAAGGGCACCTAAATACCTGGCTAACTCCACAGAGGTATATTCCTGGCATGGTAGGACTCACACATTTCCACATAAATACGCGGCCACTCTATCACATTCACTTTATAATGTGCACCAGTTCAATTATCACTACATTGATTTATGTTTGAATACACACTAAACCACAGTAAACACTTTAAACTGATTAAATAATAGGCCTAAATATGCGAGAATTCGGCTCGTTGAAGCCCGCGCGCAAACTAAAAACAATTTTAAACATCGAACTTAGGTTCGGGCAGCCATTTTGGAATCTAGCGACGTCGCGGCGCCAGTAATCGTAAAGATTTTTGGCGGGAAATTGTTGTTTAATTTGATGATAGAGGAGTAATATTAATTAACTATATATCGCGTTCACTAATAATTTGGTGGAATGGGTGAACAATTTTAGGATCGTAGGATAAATATTTATGTAATGCATTAAGGTCGATCTTAAATAAAGCGCGTCGCACGTAAAATATTTTGGCATAGAAAGTGATGTAGCCAGTTAGATGCATTAATATTGATAGTAACTTTATGATAATGGCATAGTGTAAATTATTTCTAATAACTAGGTAATAATATAGTTGCTTTACTTTTGAGGTGGTTTTTCTCACGGGCCGGAATTGATATCGGCGAATTAAATATATAGAAATAGTATGCGACAAAATTAGCTTTGTGGAGGTTGCGGGCTAAGTATAAGCTAGTTAGAGCCTACATATTTTATATTGGTCAATTCTAATAGGTATGTTAAGTACCTTAAAGCGTCACGCGGGTTTACGTAGGTACAATGTAATGAAAAAGATAATAGATAGATTGCGCCTTACAAAACTTAGCGAAATAAAGTTTTAGACCCATCACACACTGTAGGTATAGCGAATTTCATTGTAATCAGTAGCTTAATTAACGCTAACGTACTTACGAACGTTCGAATTAGAAAATAAGTAAGTAAGTAATAATAGATATATATATAGATATAAGATTAAGGCGCTATTGTATTAGGTCAACCTGTAAAAATAGTTGCTGTACTGAAATAAATAAATAAAATAATAAAAAAAAAATAATAAAAAAAAATAATAACACGTGTTGGCAAGCGAATGAAATAAAACATATTCATTGAATAAGGATATTCCGAAATCCGTCTGTCTGGTTTAGTTACTTCATGAGTCATAATTATAGAGCGGGGTTTGTGAAGTTTCAGAATAATTTAAATAATTAATTATAATTCCAGTCAAGTTAGGTTTTCATATATATATGCAAAACCAAGCACGCGTGATCTACGGTACGACATTATTAGTTAGCGAATAACTTTGATACTCAGGTTCTGAGGCGAAAGACCTCGCTGATAGGGATTTCCGAATCTCACGGGAGATTCAGCTCTAAGAAAGGGGGGCAGAAGGCTTAGAATTGTAAGACAATGTGTGAAGGGCATGAAATTGATTAACCGCAACGCACTTAATTATTAATAAGGTAGTGTTAAAGTCATGGGTTCTATCAAAAGGGCTGAATGCAATTTAAATGTAGGTAGGTATAGTAAGTAAATATAGTACGGATCAATTCATTGATAGTTACGTTGATAGTAAAATTTATTACTTACGTATTTTAAACAATGGTTTCAGAATTTGTCAAGTATAAGATGGATAGTTGTCCCAGTCTGAAACCGAAAGATTAGAGCTTGTCAGACAAATACCATATATGTACCGGTTCACGTCAGGTTACGAAAGATATTCGCCATGTTTACATTATATGGTAACAGGGCAATTCGGAGAAATTATATTAGTAATACCAAGTTGTGCACGTGTTATTATTATTATGTACCTTAAGGCAGGAGTCGTATATATCGCATGGCACTTTCAATTGGTTACCTTAGTATGTGATACTGGAGTATGTAAACTAACTGTTCCACCTCTCTAGTCATTGTTGAGGTAATGTGAATTTCGAAATGGGTCGTTAATTTCGCAACTTATCTTAACAGCGCACTGGACGCTTGGTGTGTCCGGCGGGCTATGAATCGCGAGCGTCCGGGTTCGATCCCCGGTACGGAAAAATCTTTTTGTGTTTTTTTTATTTTTGCTTTACTAACAATATTGTGGGCTACTACTTTTTAAACCTTTGGTTATTAAATTGAACGAATTTTACAATTGTTGGAGTAAGTTAAGGGTAATTAGGGACAGTTATATATTTAGCCGTTTACAGTTTTAACATTATGCGATTTAGGTATTCATCAAATTGTGTATTTGTCTACGACATAAGGTCTGTCTATTTTTTTTCCCATAAAGTGCCTTTATGACAAAAATGACTACCGGTTAATGGAAGAGGTTGTACTTAAGTATTATTTAAGGGTCAGCGGTATAATTTTACTGATGCATAAAATTATCATCGAGGCACTCGCGTAGGTTTATTGAACAGAAAATATGGTTGTTTATAAACGATATTCGTATTAGGGCATATGTTTGAGTTTGGTTACAAAACTAGCGCAAAATAGGTCAAATATTGGTCACGTAGGAAAATTAATTTGACCCGTGGCGGGGATATTTTGATGCTAGCGACGAACGCAAGTGATATTTCTCTCATTCATGTAAGAAATAAGTAGTCGGCCGAGGGATTAGTTGTCACGTGAGTAAGATCGCGGTTGTTTTCCGTTCTTTCATATCCGTTTAAAAGAGGTTAGTACCTTTATTTAATTCAGTGCTGGATTAAAATAGGCCTTATGGATTAAAATGGGGAGATTTTAGAAGAAGGAATTACTTACGGTCGGTTGACTAGACACACACTAGTCGAGTTCCTGGTAGCACAGTATTCATTGTTTCACTAACTTCACTTTAAAACTAACTTTAAATAATAATACACAATATTGACCCAAACACGAGTAATGACACGTTGGAATAGGCTGAAATAGGAGGCAAAACACTCGTTGTAGTAAGACAAGTCAGACGTAACTGGAGCAATTTATTCCTTCAAATAATAGCAATCTAGACACTAGTTATTAAATTATTTGATTAATTACGATGAATGTTGTTTACAAAATTTGTATAGCGAGGCCGCGGGAATTTGACATTTGCTGATTTGGGTTAAGATCTGTGGTGAGGCTTTAATGTACGGCCAAGTGGCGTGTTTAAACGGTTGTTACGGTTTAGGAAAAATTAGGAATTGTGAATATATAAATCCTGAGCCTACTTAGAGGTGGTAATTTAATTCTAATGGGGTTTTGTCATGTGGAATACGGTGGCGGAATGAAGGGGTTAATTCGGTTTCGAGTCAAATCATTTACGCGTTACAAAAGCATCTTACATTTATAAACTGTGTATCAGGCAAGTGAGGTATTGGAAATTATGTTAAATTTTTTTGACAAGAGAGTTCATATTTACTTAGACGGATTTTCCTTGCCTACTAACATTAAACTAGGACCTTTTATTAGATAGATCTTGACAGTACGTTGTGTCTAGTTGATAAATCTAATGATTAATTTCCCTGCGCTTAAAGTTATTAAACTATAAATGTGATTAACAGGTCCTACCACTGTCAGAATTCGCGTCGATTTATAAGGGGCCTATTGTAATTGGGGTTAGCATTGTGAATATAAAATAATCTGATTCTACATTATATCCAAATGAGGAATCCTAGTAAGTGTTTGTATTCATACCAAAATTTGTAGACATCCCATTGAAATTGAGTCGCGCATTATGTTGGGTGTACATTATCGTTTGTAGGGCCATTATCGCTTGTATTGCGGGAGGATTAGCGTAGTTGGTTGTCTTTAATCCATTCGGTATGATAGCTTTTGCAAGGGTACTACCACAATTTTAGTTAACATCTTAGACGATTAATATCAAAAAAAATAAAAAGAATAAGTAAAGTTATAGTCTGTGTTAAGAATAGTTACGCGATCCACTCACCGCTGGTTCAAATCGCGCGAATGAAACCGTAAGTACTTCGCGTTGTTCGTTTCACACTAGATATAAAAAAAAAAGGGGAAATTTAGTACTTTATGCTTGATTCCGTGCTTAAAACTAGAATAGAATAGGCAACTTGTAAGTTTGTAAATAAGATATTATGTGGTCGAGATCGTAAGGCGTATCTATAGTGTGCGCTCACGGGAGGTCGTGCGTCGATAAGGTTAACCGACTTTCAAAAAGGGGAGGGCTCTCAGATGGGTTGTATTTTACTTCTTTAAATCAGGTTGGACGTTAATTAAAGGCGCCTATATAGTTTGTTCAACAACAAATTAGGTACTTGTTATAAAATATTAACAAAATGGTTGGTTGTAGTATGGGAATTTAGGTATTTTTAATGCGTAACATTTATCGTCAGAAATATTTCTAAGTCGATAAATTGTCCAATATGTAGTTCACGATAGATTATACCGGTAGCTATTAAGGTAGATTCGAGATCGCTGCGTTGGGGGTGGCAAAATTAGCACTGACCCCTGGTCTTATATTGATATTGAGAGGTTAGAGATCAGGTTATACTGGCTGTAAGAAATAAATCGATTTGAGTCGAGTCGTTCTGCATTGGCGAATATCAAGGTTGGCGCAATGACCGCGGGATTGTCTCGCTATCAGCTGGGCTGTTATTCTGGGCGTACTAGGGAAGCACCTCACCTCACCTCACCTTTCACCACTAGCGAAAGTAGATCTATACCCGCAGCGCTGAGTCATCGTTACCATCGTCATCATATTAGCCGGTAGACAGCTACTGTTAGACAGGACTCCCCCAAAGAGTACTAGCGGTTATATCCCAATATTTAGTTGTTACGAATTGCGGAGTCTAGAGATATTTGTACGTGACCTTTTAGGATGACGTAAAATAAGTTACAGGATAACGGGACAGGAATGACTGATAAATTAAGTACTAGATGGTATAAATTTATAATTCTTTTTTTTGAGTTGGCGGGAAATTTTTATTATGTTCTTGTCATCCCTTCCTTTCGGAGAAAGTAGGTATACGGCGGATTGACGTCTCATAGGTATAAAGGGGGAATCAGATAACCTGTTGTCGTGCGTGTCAAATTTTAGATACTTAAGTTGAAATTTTAGATCGCGGCTCATCTTGGTTTTAAGGGATTCCTGACGGGTATCATTTTCAAGTTATACGGGAATGCAGGTTCTAGATTTAAGATAAGTTTGGAATCCAGGATGGCTGATAAAATTTTTGAAAGAAAAAATCGGCGCGAGTATCATTTTCGAGTAATGCACGGATGCAGATTTCGAATTTTGGGGCTAAATTTGGAGTTCAATAGGGCAGGGTCGGCTTTGGAGAAGAAGAGGTCGCGGCTACCGTATTCGATTAGCTTGTGATTGTATATTTTGAATTACGATACAGATGTGGGGTAAAGGCGACGGTGTTATGACAGCGTGACGGCAGTTGCAGTTGCGGGAGCGGAATTTCAAGCATCGATTGAATACTAATTATTGAAACTTACAGGTATCTTATGAGAACGAAGAGATGGAGTTCATAATAAAGGGAAGGATATGGGGCCGTGATCGTCTAGTGGTTAGGACCTTACGCAGTTATAATTATTCCGGCTTAAATTTATCTCAAGCATGGAATATGGTTATATATTTTGTCCACATGTTATGCGCTAGGTAGTGCATAAACAACGTTAAATATTTACATGAAATAATCCATTTATTACAGGTATATCTTAAGATGTATGATGCGTTTGTCAATACAATATTGACATCAGGCGTTAAATTTATGTGGGTCCTAATAGGGCGTGGGTGTAATCTTCATTTAGTAACCGGCAAATCTTACGTTTGCACAATATATGGTATTGGCGTAAGACTCATTTTAAACTTATGAATTATGTATTGCAATTTATCTGGTATTTACTACATAAATTATAGTATTACGAAAATTTGAGATCCAACTATAAAATTATTTAAGTTGTGAGAATGGGGGGCAGTTATTTAATTAATGACTGATAGGTAAATGGTAAATGGGATATGGCTTAAAATTTTGATATTTACGGGTTACTCTAGGAGGGTTAATTAAGTTTGACTTACTGTCTTTTATAATCTTCAAACATATGAAGGGCAGGTTAGTTGGCTGTGTGCGAATAGGGCTGTGCGGATCAATTAAAGCAGTAAAATTTTGTTTTGCAAAATAAGTAAAGTAGTAATATTATATTATCACTTTGTTCTACTCTTCATATCATAATTTTCTCGTCTTATAAAGTAAATGTAAATTCTCATAGCATATAACTTGGGAAGAACATTATATATCATTAATGTGGTTGTACTGTCGGATTCCGTTTAGTTGGTCTAAGTCGTGTTTAGGGCAAGGGAATTAATTAGGTTGGGAGGGTATATGTGTGTGTTCGTTGAGTTAAGAGATGTATGAGTCCACGTGAGAGGTAGTGCTGAAAGTGTGATTGTATGATAACAATGGGCTTTTACCGACTGGTCGGAGTTCGCAGTGCAGCCTAGGTTTGTTGGTACTGATTAATCTCTCCAAACCATTTTACACCGGTGTTTCCGCAGTTATAGTTTGGTTAGGTTAAAGTCATAAAATGACAAGGTCCTTGTGTGACTAACTGTGGCGACACTATACTCTACAGAAGCTAAGCTGAAAGGCTAAGCTAGTCTTATCTTCGTCCTACACATCTCTTCGTGGCAAGGATACTTCCGACACCATATTCTTCGGGATGATTTGTCAACGAACATTCATTCTGAAACTTAAGTAATAATATTTTAACTTCCATTACTGGGAATTTATCAGGAATTTCCTATTATATGTTAAGTAATTTGCAATGTCAAGATTACAATCTTGCAAGGGTTCAATGAACATGGTTTGTTGAAATTAAATTTAGTAAGGCTGTTATTCTTACACGATGGTGAAGTGTTGCATTTTGTATTTGAGTAATGCAAACGTATTTTATAGTAGTTACGACATTTCTACAGTAAAGCTGGGTGGGGCTTGGACGCATGTAGTCGGATTCTCTATAGGATGTCAAGGCACTTCCTAGAGACCCCACGGGGTTGATGAATGTTACTGTGTGCGACTGGGTCACGTTCGGTATAGAGATAGAGTATCATCGCGAACGACGATTAAAGTTAAAGTTTGTTTGATGTTTTGTCAGTATTATCACTATCGTTAATGGTTTGATGGTGCTGTCAGGACATTGAAGGGATTAATGCAAAATTAACCCAGTAGTTTATGAACAGTTTGCCTCTAGTGTAGAATACAGTCTGAAGTCGGATATCCTAGTCAAGAAGAAACATTCTTCACTGGGTTTGCTTGGTGGTTATCTGTGTACTCAGTGTTCTGCTGTTCGCATGGGGAGTTATTGTAATAACATAAACCGAGATATGTGGTCGAACCTGGATCCTTGGTAGCCAGAAGGTATCTGAGGGTTCGGGGTGTTAGTGCAACATCGTGGTCATTAGGATCTATTGGGCTCACAACCTAGTACTTTGTGCGAATGGGAGTATTCTGGGGAAGTTTTCTAGCGGCGCCGACCGAGATATGTGGTCTAACTTGAGCTTGTAGTGGCCAGGGGGCATCTGTGGGCTCAAGGTGAAGCTAGAAGATAATTATATTGTGTCATCGGCCGAGATATGTGGCCTAACTTGTACTGACGGAAGCCAGAAGGCAACTGGAGGTGCAAGGTGATGCAGTATAGGGGTTTGTATTGCCAGCCGAGATATGTGGCTAAACTTGAGTTTGTGGTGGCCAGGGGGCATCTGTGGACTCAAGGTGGTACCGTAGGGATGGGTATGTGTGTCATCAGCCGAGATATGTGGCTAAACTTGTGCTGACGGAAGCCAGAAGGTGACTGGAGGCACAAGGTGATACAGGGGCTATTCTTCAACGTCCATCACCAAGCAAACGTAGTGGTTAAACATTCACACATCTAAAATACACTTGTTGGAGAGATCGATATATCAACGAATTGAAACTTCCCGAGTTTATGGGGTTGGCATTTTTTGCAAATTATAATCATAGATTATTGGTCAGAATTAATTGGGAGAGTTATGTAAATAGACACAGCTAACAAATCTAGCCTTCAGTTAGAGTAATATTATATTTAAATTTGGTATAAAGACAGTAGGTTGACGAAATTATCTACTCAAAGTTATTTTAAAGATTCACCATTAATAGGTCGCAATTCCTTGTTTATTGCTTAGGTATGTTTTAGATTGTGATAATGCTTCGCTCAAAATCGTAGATTTCTCGCTGTGCATGATCATGGGGCAGATTGAGACGATCCGAGAGCTCCGCTCTCAGACTCAATAGTATCTAAGGGCGGAATTACTCTTTTAAATTGATAGATGTTAGCGTTGTGGGTTTCAGGTCCAAATATGAAGGGATTGAAGCTTTCATTCGTTATCATCCTGTTAATTATGTATGTAAATAAGTTAGATATAAATTGCGTTAGATGCTATTCTAGGCTAAAATCAAGACTACAATTAAAAGTGTAGAAAACTCGCGTTTCGTCCAAAATAGTTGGTTTAAAACATACTTCAGCATACTAATTCAGTATTGATGGATTAGTGTATCATTTAATGTGTGCTAGATCTAGATTTATGGATTCATAAATTAGACTACTTAGGTTAATTGCAGGAATGGATCGCTGGCCAGCAAGAAAACGCGTGGACGGACGCGCGAGCTGCAGAGACATTCTACCCGCGAAGTCGAGAAAAGTGCTTATCGATCGGCACGGTGGGGCGGGGAACGCTCCCTGGAAAATGGGCCTTATACCCTTTTATTAAGGTATATTTTCAGATGAGGAGTCGGATTAGTGGCGTGATCGTGTTAGTATTGGCTATAAATACCCCGGCGGGCCGAGGAGCGTTTCACTTTTCTATGGGACGTCGAAGCGAGATCACGCTGCAGAATACGAGGGCGGCCAGGCTAGGCTGACCTCTGGGCGCGTACTACTTCGAGGCGGAGCAAGGCTGGTCACCGCTGGGCTGCATTACGGCTGTTGCTGAGAGGAATTAGAGTTTGGTAAGGTCGCAAATGCCTTTGCGATCGTCTGGTGAGATTGAATATTTTATTTTAAAGTGTGACTAATCATAGTGAATTCTGGAATTTCTTAGGGAGTAATTATCTTGTGCGTACATTGTCTTGAATTGAGTGATTAATATTTAGGCAATATCTTTCTGCTCGTGAACTGATATGATCTTATATGATCACGTGTGTATTTTGAATATGTGGCGGTCTAATAGGTTTATCACCTAATAAATGCGCTTAAGACATCATCATATTAGAATTCCGTATACTCCCATGAAGTGAAGTGAACACGACTATTTATAGTACATGAATGTTCGCTAAGGAACGGTCCAATGGTAAATAATTCCTAATTGTATACCAGTATCTAGTGGTTAGTTGTAGGTACAAATGAGGGAAATCTTTATTAAAATATGTGTTAATATTATATTGTAATTTATTTATGGCGGAGGAGCTGGCTTGTTACGAGCGTCGAGGGAGATCAGAAGTGGCGGGAGCCCTGGGAACCAGAGAGGCGTTGGGTACGTGTCCCACTATTAAGAAATTAAAATCTGGTGAGTGACCTTTATAATCACTGTATTGAATGATTCTGAAACTTATTAATTTGTTTTTGGGCTATTATCTAACCATTTCAACGTTATCATACTTGTATTTGTGTATCGAAATCTAGTTCTACTGTATATAGTTTGGGGAATATGCTAGATAAAGTACGAGCGGTTTATGTATAGGTTATGAACGGATCTAGGTCATTGGTTAAATAACTGACGATATTACAGGAATGTTGTTTTGTTCTACATATATATTACTAGTTGATTTGTCACTGCGATATGATTGGGTTCCGTGCGCCCCCACGAGATAAAGTGATCAATTATTATACGACAACCTAGCTATAGCAATTGACTCGGTCCGTGGTACGCGTTACACTATGAGGATAGATTGTTAAGATGCGGATAAGCGACAAATATTACCACAAGTTCATATTAATATCCGGTGGTTAGTATAGGTGCTGATGGGTGGTTACTTTACTAGATTAACGCAACTGAATAAAGTAGTTATATACACTCGTGGCTGTGTGCTCGGTGTCGAGACAACCATATCCACAGGGCACATTGAGGACCCTGGCCACACGAGAATTCTCCCGAAAGGGGCTTCTTAGTCAGCAGAGATGTGCCCGCACTAGAGCGCCAGTCATAGATGTGTAGACAGAGTGAGTGGCTGAGAGTCTTCAATCTTGCAAATTGAGGGACCTCACTGGTCGAGCTGCTGTCTTAGTTCTAACAACCCTCTTAACAAGGGTTACGGTTGTGTTGGTTTATGAAGTAATCAGATGTACTTATAGATATATTGTGTGGAATTCCTTGAATGAATGAATCTAGCGTAGTAAATTAGTTATGTACACCTGTGGCCGAGAGCTTAGCGTTGTGGACAACCATATCCAAAGAGCACATTGACGACCCTGACCAATACGAGAATTCGCCCGTTAAGGGGTTTCTTAGTCAGTAGAGATGATGATCGCGCTTAGGCCTCCGTCACGGATGTGTCAACGAAGGTAAGGTTGGTGAGACCTTTCAGTCTTGCAAACTGAAGAGTTTCGCTGGCCAAGCCGTCGTTTTGCTTTAACCGAAGCTTCTTACCGTGAAGCTAGCTATGTTGATTTTACAAGGGAATCCAACACTTTCGCTTTAGTAACGTCAATAATTAAGTAGGTATCTTCTTAGGTGGGGTCGTTATTATCGGGATCTCAACAAAAGTATCGCAGTGGGTTGGTAATTAATTATCATTCGTCAGTTCAACTGTGCATTGTCGTATATTTAACATTGTTCCGACTATAAAGTGCCTTTGAGTTGATTGGGTGAGATTGGTTGCTAAGACATTGTGTTACATCCATTGAGATATTTTGGGGGTGAATTGTATTATAAATAGCTTAGGAAAAGTCAGTACTAATTGGTATTAGATTTGATAGAAATAACGATAGGGTAGGCGGAATCAACAGATGAGGTGGGATTACTAGCGAGTACGAGCAGCCGCGAGCGAGCGAGAGGCGAGCGCTACAGTTCGCTAACAACTCTAAGATTCATCGTTAGGGAGAATCGATATTACACTAGACATTACGCCATTCATGTACCTATAAGTAAAACATGCACTAATATTCTATTTCAATAGACTATCATCACATCATCATCAATATCTTGACTTATGATTATTTTCATTATTATATCATCGCATCATCATCAATATCTTGACTTACGATTATTTTCGTTATTATATCATCGCATCATCATCAATATCTTGACTTCATGATTATTTTCATTATTATATCATCGCATCATCATCAATAGAGATCCCATCATGGCCAACACAAGTTGACCACTATTGTATTGCGAGTCTGTTTAAAGGGCGTCACCTACCACATAGCGTAATTTATCACTTCCCACAACTTAGTATAATAAGGAATTTATGCCCACTTTAGCCTCCATAATTGTGCATCACTTAATGAGACTACTGAATTGTAAATTAATTCTAAGGAACTGGTATAATTGTCTTACTTAAGTTATAGGTTCTACTAAAATGGGGTTAATGTACAACTTCAATTAACGTGTAACTTTTTCCCTTTATAGAAATACAAACTTCATACTTCTCGAAAAGGGCTGGGTCTACTCGCACAACGCGGGGCCTAACCACTAGACGAAATCACACGCCAAGCCACTTCACCAGCGCGAATCACGTATAGCTTAGGTCTAAATAGGTCTTCGAGGTTAGGTTCCAGAGATAATAAATTCTAGGTTAGATTACGGCATTGTAGGCCTGGAGTCGGACGGTTTTTTATTTGACCGAATCTCTTTCCGTCCGGCAATATCCTAGGAGATGATTTGGTCTATTAAAGTACTCAAGCTCGATTACTTTAACATAAATAACGAGAGATTCTGTAGCTGTAGGATAGATTTACCTAGACTAGAATAAAACCCAACCTTTCTAGTAGGATCGGCCGGAACTAACTCGGTTTTTCTATTCGCTTTGGTACGAGTTAGTATTTATAGGAACAAAGTGGATATCTAGTACAACCGAGCCTTGATTTTACTAGATTAATTAATCAAAGGTTCTTTAGCTTCAAAACAAACAAAATTAATTTGATATTTCTATGGTAAATAAATGATTTATTTTCTCGCTTACTATCTGTTTAATTTTATTCAATAGCTTTTCCTTCAGGTAGGATTCAATTTTCAGACGACTAGAAGCTTCTCAGGAGCTTCAGCTTTCAGATAGGGGTTAATTTAAGTTCAGAATAGGAAAACATAAAAAGACAGCCAATTTATGAGGTTGAATCGTTACAACAACCACTACGAGCCAAATAATAGCTTGTAAACATTGCCTTAACAGGAAAGACGTCCACTGCTCGCCTCCCACAAACTGTGCTAAAGTGACCGGTCCTGCGCCACCCGCATCCAGCGGACTCCCACGACCTTTACCAGGTTATCAGTCCACGTACACGTACCAGGTACGTAGTCGCCACTCTAGAACTTTATGTTCAAAAACTATGTGTTTAAAACATACGTATACGAGTATAATATCAATTGCGTCGCCTTTACTTCCACTCGTCTATAACAGGGGTTTACTCCCAGCAGCAGCAGAGACAAACGTCGGCCTCACAATCAACACCTTTGTATCGCGTTTGGATTGTTAAGGAGGTTCGATTGCCATACAAAAAGTTATTTGTCATTCGCAGGCTACCGGCGTGATATTTTAAGAAACTTATGCAACAAACTTTCATAAATTGGCTTCCCGTTTGCGCCAAATTCCCCCTTTCCTAGAATAAACTTGTATATACTAGATTAATTTGAGAAATTGGTTTGGGACGTAATATTTTGAGAAAACAATTTTTCTCAAATCAATCTAGTTTATACAAGTTTATTCTATAAGGTTATTGATGGTGGCAATTTAAGAATATGAGTCACAGAAATTGATTCTCTACACGAGTCAAAACCAGTAAAAAAATAAGCGCCTTTCCGGTATTCATTATTCGGTATAAAGTTTAAAGTCAAAAGTAGCAAAATCAACGTACAGTACGCACAGTCAAGTGTAAAAATACTCATACTTATTCTCATTCTCATTTATTTATAATATTATATAAAATAATATGAGTTATTAATATGGGTGCATAGAACTTACCTACCCATAAATATGTCCCATCACTCTTATGTCAGCGGGTTAAGGTTTCGGTACATATTGTTAGGATGACTTGATACATATTTTTGTACTAGACTGTACAAAACTCAGCAATTAAATTAATTACTACAGGAATGACTAACGCTGAGGCAAAAGAAAAAATGTTTTAAATTACGCTAACAATTAATTCACTCATTGTAACTTATTATAAATAACGTCAAACCATTCCCTATTCGTAACACTCAATCTAAAGAAACCTTCTGTATATTCTGCGTCAGCACACACAGTTACAATTTTGTAATGGATTCTGTTAAAGCAGTGAACTGCAATGCGTCGGCCGTGATCTGACTCTAAACGAGCCAATTCGGAGTCGAATGTGAGAAATTCGCAAAAAATTCGGAACTTGGATACAAAGGAAGTACATTTGAAACCAGAATTGCAAACTCTCGTTCAAATTCAGAGAGCATTGAAATGGCCGTATTACGTGGTCCCACGAAATTGTTTTTTTTTTAAGGGATAGTGAAAATGGAATCGAGATAGGTATTTAATAGTCTAGCAGATTGACGGTGAGAAGATGTAATGGGTGTAAGAGAAGCGAAACAAGTATGTAATGTTAGGACCGAGTGGGATATTGGCGTGAGTATATATGTAGGTATAGGTACCTACATGTATTTATGTGTCTAGCAAATACTTATAGGTACACGGCCACTCTATGTATTGGTCAAAATATTTGCATAAGACCAAGGGCTGTAGGAATGCGATCGATGTAACTAACTTAAAATATTTTAGGGAAAGCGCGTTTAATTCCTATAAAGCTAATATGAAAAAAGCGGCCAAGTGCGAGTCGGACTCGCACATGAAGGGTTCCGTGAAATAAATTGCGGTTTACGATTTATGACGTATTAAAAAAAAAACTACTTATTAGATCTCGTTTAAACCAATTTTCGGTGGAAGTTTACATGGTAATGTACATCATATATTTTTTTTAGTTTTATCATTCTCTTATTTTAGAAGTTACAGGGGGGAGGGACACACGCATTTTACCCACTTTGGAAGTGTCTCTCGCGCAAATCATTCAGTTAAGAAAAAAAATATGTTAGAAACCTCAATATCATTTTTAAAGACCTATCCATAGATACCCCACACGTATGGGTTGTTATTAAACTTAATGTTTTTTTTTCGATTTTTGTGTGAAAATCTTAATGCGGTTCACAGTATACATCTACTTACCAAGTTTCAACAGTATAGCTCATATAGTTTCGGAAAAAAGTGGCTGTGACATACGGACGGACAGACAGACGGACGGACATGACGAATCTATAAGGGTTCCGTTTTTTGCCATTTGGCTACGGAACCCTAAAAATGACGCAAAAGGCCTTAACTTAGATTCTAAAGTAGGTATTGAGCTATGGAGGACTCAATCTGAGATAAAACGTTAAATTTCATGGATTAATTCCAAGGAATTAAGATTAGTTTTGTTTGTTATTCGACTTTTAGACTCGTTAATGGTGTCAGACAAATGTTAAAACAGAGAGCCATTGAACGCGCCATGCTCGCCATTAAGCTACAAGACCGAGTGAGGAATATTTAATAGAGATCCGACGTCGCACTAAGGTGCGTGATATCGGATAAGTCATAACCAAACTCAAATGGAGTTAGGGAGGACATATTGCCAGTCAGCATGACGGTATTAGGTGGATCAATACGTTAACGGATTCATGGACACTTACAGAAAAATAAGCGTCGTTCGCCCACCAGCTCGATGGCTTGACGACATATTTAAAAAAGACCGTGGGACATTTCTAGATGAAACTAGCACGGCACCGGAATAAGTGGCGTACGGTCAACGAATTTGATTCCTAGGCCACCTTAGAACCCTGTCATTTTAACTGCTACATAGCGACGCAATAATCCTAGTTACCCGTAGAATTTACAACGGCAAGTAAAAATTACAAATGCTCTGCAATAGCCTGTAATCGCAGGCTGATAATGATGATGCGACAAATGTGCTTTTGTTTTATTACTTAAATAAAAAAATGCCAAAAGGTTTTTTAAAGGTATATAACACGTGGATATTTCTTGGTATTTTAGCGTGAACGCCGCAGGCACCACACCACCCTGGGAACTAGACAACCGTCCGCAAATCGTTGGTGTGAAAAGATCCTTTGTTATATATTTTCTCGTTTACACCTTAATTATAATTAAAACCAACGTCGCCACAATCGCACTTTAATCCCCTCTCAGCAAAAATCCCCGCGAATCCTTCACGTTGGAATTATAGGGAATTTTCCGACCCATTTAGTTCCCCGGGGCGGCTGTTTCACTATTTTAGTCCCTATAACAGTTATGTTAACGGTTATTTTGTATACAAGCCTGACACTTAAGTCACAGGAGCCAGCTTTAAGTATTACAAGATTAAAAAAGAGTTCTCTATAAGTATCCAAATCAAGTTTTTTTATTAAAATAAACCAGACCGGTTTATCTGGCAGCCGTCCGGCCAGATAGACCGATGGCTTGAGTGTAGCTGGTATAGTCACTGGAAGGCGAAAACGGGAGAGCGGGTCTTGAAGCGTACCCAAGGGGAGGCCTACGTCTAGCAGTGGACTACCTAGGTAGGTACAATATATAGGCTGATGTGATGTGTGATGTGACTGATGTGAATTGTAGTGCATGTAATGTATGTTTGTGAAACCTAGGCACTGGCATTAAGTAATTCTGTAAGCGGCCGTCAAAGTTGCAGCTAAGCTGTGTTAAAAGTTGTTGCTCTCTGATCGGCATTTTGTGTTTGTGAGAAACGAAAAAAACACGTATTAGTCAAAAGAAGCTTGATTTATGGTCAAGAGAAGGTAGAGGCTCAGAAAGCAGAACTAACTCTGAAGGTACCCTGATAGGTAAACATCGAAGGCTCGTGGCATCTCAGGTAGCATAGTGATGCGACACAACGTTTTTGATGCGGTATTTTCGATACGATAAAATAACCAATTAGTAAGTTTTGTATTTCAACCTTCATAGTTATATTTATCAAATATCTGTGAAGTGGGCAGTTATGAAAAACATCAATGTCAATTTGTCAATATGAAATATGTCATTGTCATTTATTCAATAATTATTAAAAGACGTGTCGCGAGTGTTGCGTTCGTGAAATATTTATCAAATAATGGAGGAAATCATGAAAAACATCCAGAAATCGTGCTAGAAGGTGATAAAGTAAAATGCACCCGTTGTGATGTTTTGATCTGCAAAACACATAACGTAAACAAACATTTAAAATGTATGAAGCACAACAACGAATCCTAAGGCAACTCATCTTTAGAGGATTTGATTTTAAATGTACCGGAGATTGAGATAAGGGAAGATAAGTGTTTTTGTTTAACATGTCAAACGTATTTAAAATCAAAAAAGTATAATATACGGAAACATTTAGATTCGGACACTCACAAAAATAAAAACAAAGTAATGCAAAAAGAGTTTAATAAGGACCTTACAGAGTTTATGATCACGTGTAATATTCCATGGTCACAAGCAAATAACCCGAACTTCAAAAAAAAAATTGAAAGTTGTATTCATAATAAATATGGAAGCAATGTAGCTATGCCTACCGATACAACATTAAGAACGAATAGTCTACCTACATTGTTCAATGAGAAAAAAGAAAAAATAAAAAAAAGAGTTAGAAAATGCATATATATATTTAAGTGTGGAGTGTGGATGAAACAACTGATGGAAATGGTAATGATGTTCACAATGTTATAATTGGATGCCTACAACAAACGTCATCAAAGCCACATATTTTTGCATCAAGACATTTCGGGGCAACAAACAATCAAACAATTCAAAATTTAGTAAACGAAACATTAAAAGACTTGTGGGGTGAAAAATATGAAAACAACAAGAACAAGTTTCTTTTTTTTACTACTGATGCTGCCGCGTACATGGTCAAGGCGGTGAAAAAATTAAAGGAAATGTATCCTAATTTGACCCACTTGACATGTCTAACCCATGGATTGAACAGAGTTGCCGAAACGGTTCGCTTGATATATCCAAAAGTAAATGATCTAATAAACACTGTAAAAAAAGTTTTTGTCAAGGCTCCACGTCGAATCAAAATATTTAAAGAAAAGTTCAACAAACCCTTGCCACCTAAGCCCGTTATAAGCAGATGGGGCACCTGGCTTGAGGCAGTCAAGTACTATGAAAATCATTTTGATAAAGTGAAGGAAATAATTTTGAGCTTAAACTCCACAGAAGCCAGTTCAATTAGAAATGCAAAGAGATTATTGACACTGGGTGGTTTACAAAATTATATAAGTTTTATCAATCAAAATTTTGGTATTTTAATTGGCCACGTCAATTAAGGAATTAGAACGTAGAAGCCTTAAGCTAAACGAGTCTTTGGAAATCGTTATTAAAATTTAAAAATTATTTTCGTTACTTAGACTGCACCCAAAAGGTAAACTGGTTTACCAAAAACTAAAAATAGTGTTATTAAAAAATCCAGGATATCAAACAATAAAACATATCAATAACTTGTTACAAAACAAAGAAGTTGAAATCAAGGAAAACATTAACAAAAATACACCGCTACATTACAGAAGAATGTTTTTCTTACCCATTACGTCAGTCGAAGTTGAGAGATCATTTTCGTACACCAAATGGATTTTTACAGATAGAAGACGTAGAATAACTTCTTAGAATTTAGAACAAATATTAATTGTGTATCACGAATGTCACATATTAAATGGTTGAATTGAAAACAATATTTTTTTTAATTTGGGTCCTTTATCGACTTGGCTACATCACTAGTCTGTGATAAACGTCAAATGCTACCTAGATGCCACGAGCCTTCGATGTTTACTGATAGGCTAGCAATACCTTGCAAACGAACAGCTTCGTGATAGCAGAAACACCTTTTGTATGAGCATAAAAATCTAATTATAATAAGTAGACTGGATGATAACATCAAACAATGCCTTTGAAAATGTTTAAAGGGAAACTAAAAGCAACTAAAAGCATGGCTCGTACAAAAGGCCTTCTATTCCATCGAGGAATACATGGCATCTTTGGATTGAACTAGACAATATTAATAATATAGGCCTTGACTATGATTGTATAAACTTAGTTTTAGTTGTAAGTTTAGTTTGTTGCATGCCAGATGCTGGTGAAATATGTGTCATTTATAATATTGACTGACCACCTTTTGTACCATTTTTTATGCCACATAAAGTTATTTGTATAACTTCTAGGGGCTGAAAGAAAGGTCGTCTGAGCGGCTACTGCGCGCAAACGTCGTTAGCTCCTATATGTAAGTGCTGTAGAGATTAAAATATACCAACGAACGAAGTTGGCCTTGTGTGATTACCACGAGTGGCAACCACGTACCGGCAGGCACAGCGTGGCCAATCCCCCATATGGTGGACTGATAACCTGGTAAAACCGGTGTTTGTGGCACTCTTTGGAAGAGGCCTATGTCCAGCAGTGAAGGTCTTTTGGCTGATATGATGATTTCGCAGTAAAACCCGTTTCTCTTATTACTTGGGCCATAGTGCTTTTAGCGTTAATCGGGTAGGCTGGTGCTGTTTGATAAACCGGTACTTAGTCTACGCAATCTGTAGCCATTTGTTTATTATTAATATTATATTCAATTTAAACCTCACTATACCTATACTAGCGCAGCTAAGCTTAGATTTATTTTCAGTACCCGTAGTAGGAATTGTTTGGCTGTGCTAATGAAATCTTGCAGGTTTTGACTAGCTTATGTGATGCGTCTTATGTGTTGAGTAGAATACAGTGTATAATTTAAAGTGCTTTTCAGATATCTTCGGAGCTATATCTATATCAACAAACGGAGGGCGTTTATCATTTTTGATAAAATGGTCACTACATGACTGTCCGTTCTATAAATGTTTTTATAGTGCTAAGGAATTCCTGGATTTAATAATTCCATAGATATTTTTATATGGGGTACGAATCTGACTTCTGTATTAGTATTAATAACAAATTACATAATGAGTAGCTACTTTGCGGTAATTCCACAGGATCGACTACGAGCGTAGTTATTATAATAATGATAGTATGTCTCCGAGTTCAGTGTGTCTCTTGGCAAAGGCCTCCTCTAACATCATCACCACCATCATCTCTTCATTGCTGTCTATCATTTGCGCCTCTGCTACCAGTTTGAACCAGCTGTCAGTTTGAACTCGTTCTCGTCGTCTTGTATTGCGCCCCGTACAGTCGCCATCACATACATAGGTACACTATAGGTGTTCAAAAATATCGGCATATGCACCCTAATGCCTTGAAAATAGAGGTGTGTTCCGATGTTTGTGACGTGATTGTTTGCTCCTATGTATGTGATGGCGACTGTACCACAGATAAAAGTTTTCTAGCAAATAAAACAAATCAATACGGTTGTTCTCTTAAAAATAAACACTTATTAATAACCAGGCCATTGTGAGCAAAATGGACGTATGAAATTAAACATTATGATGCAAGCGCGGATAATAAATGTCATTACTGCACGAGTCCCGAGATTTCTTGCCGCGAGCCGTAAGGCGAGTATCAAGACTCGGGACGAGTGAAAATGACATTTCCGCGCGTGTATCAAACGACGCTTTTTAATACATTTGCGAGAAAATGATAATATAATAGAGAACAAAATTGATGTTATACATTTATTTATGAGGGCCTTCAACCGTGAAAGATTTAGGAATGTTGTTTTTTTTGTATTGGGTGCAAAACCTTATCAAAAGTAAATAGTTTTACTCAATGAAACGTTTCTATGTCATATCCAAGAAGAATTAAACAATTCATTCACAAACACATATCCCTTCCGTTCGGCTCTGCCGTCGTCGGGCAAAACGGAATTAATTTGTTGGTCGAATAAGAATGCATTTGCCGAGAATTAAAAAAAAAAAACTGTACAATCCGGTTAGTTAAAGAATGCACCGTATTCATACATAAATACCTACTTAAACCTTGCTGCAAGGTGCCAACGTGTCTTAAAATTTTATAAAACACGCGTGTTTAATACAATAACGCGTTCCAGGTGCTGATGGGGCTGCCGCGATGGTGTAGTGCTTCCGGCATGTTTGCCGAAGCGCGGACGGATGGCTTCGCGGCTGTGATGAGGAAGAGATGCGCTTCGCTTTTGTCTCGTTTGCGCGGCAGCCCCAACAGCATCCTGAGCATGTTCGCTTACCGCTGGGACAGTCCTATGCTAGCCCGCTGGACGTCTATGCATGTGCAGGTAAAGACGCGCGCACGAGAATTTTAGACCCTAAGTATTATTATTAACTAACACTCATTTAGTCATAAGTTAATTATTTTTTACTAACAAATGTGTATGGACCTTGTCTGAAATAAAAATGAATAGAATTGAATTGAATACCCAGGATTATCGCGACCAGGCGAGAAAGTAAGTACGAGTATGAGTTAAAAAGAGCAAAAAAAAATGGTAAAGTAAAAAGCACTAGAGCAAAAACTAAATAGTAGATTGAACAACAAGCGCATAAAACGAGCCATTTAACCTGAGGAGTTTATATCCACCCGAGCTACCGGCGGGGGTGGATAATTAAGACAGGAATGAGCTATTATTTTATTTTATTTTGCAATTATTTGTTATTTTCTCGCAATCGAAGTAAAAAGCAGTGTGTAGAACTTGGGCATAAATAGCCATTTAACCCCTCGACTTAACTATCCACCCTCGCCGGTGGCTCGGGTGGATATAAACGTCTCAGGTTAAATGATTAGATTAGATTAGATTGGATTCATTTATTTCATAATATCAAAATACAATATAAATTACGCTAAGTCAACTTACACGACTTTATATAACTCCATTAGGATTATAGGATTAAATTAATTTGTAATACTAACCTAAGTCATAATTCGTGATTGTATACTAACAACTTATGGACATTACCTAGTCCGAAACAAATAAAGAATTGAATTGAATAGTATTGAATTATATTATGATCGTCAAATAATTAAACAAAGAATAGAAATCAAATTAATTTAAGTACAAATTTATAAATGTCAACATACAGTTAAGTCAAGTAGAGAATTATGTAATTCAATAAAGTTCGTCAAAATTCAAATAATAATCACACTAACTACAGTAAAATACAACTACTACAAATCAATAATTAATGTCAAACATATTTAATTTTCATATAGTCATTAGCAGAATAAAATGGATTTTTCAATAAAAAGATTCAATGTTGGCGCTTGAATGTTTCGTCAGATTATTCATTTTTTAATTTGGCTTATAATAATATAATATGCTTAAAATAAGAAGGACCTATCACGCGCGGGTTTCTTTCCGAAAGTGCCATGCGACGCGAAACTGTGCAGAGTCTGCCTGTGGATCTAATGAGTATTCATGTTACCTCTACTCGTTTGAACATCTGAAGATTATTCCTTACAAACATTAGTACTTCAAATATGTAAAGCGTCCTATTATGGTGAATTTGAAACAGTTCTCTGCAAGAATGCCTTGCTTTTACTCCGGCCAGCAACCGAAGTGCGCGTTTTTGAAGTAAAAATACTCGGTCAGAATTTGTAGTATTAACCCATATTAATTACAGTACCATACCAAAAGACATTAATTAATGAAAATGGGAAAAATAAACAGACCTTCATGATTTGCTGGACACTAACGGCTTTAGTTTCTTTAATGCGAACACTGCACTACTAAGATAGATAGTCAACATGGCACTTCCAGTTAAGACACGAGTCTAGTGTAAAGCCGAGAAATTTGGACTCATCGGATAATGGCATGGGGCTGTTGGAAATACATTGGGGCAGTGTGATCTTTCGGCCTGAACAGATCATGATACTTGATTTTGACAAGTTCAGTAGAAGGCCATTGAATTTTTTTCCGCAAGCTGCTCGTGGGTTTTAGCGCTAACTATGACTGTTGTAGCATCCGCAAACAGCACAGATAGACCGCACAGATGGCTCGTTTTATGCGCTTGTTGTACAATCTACTATTTAAATATCAATACCCCATTTACTACCTAGAGTGCATTAAAAGTGCCTATACTCTCCACGAAATGGCACTATCTTGTAAAATAGCTAAATCGAAGTGCCGTTCGTATTCACATGTATAGGTACTCATTTTAAGACATAACTTTACTTAACTGAAAGGAATATCCCCGATAACGCCACACTACACTAAAATAAAAACTTTAAGCATTTGAACTAAAGTCGATTTTGCTGCAACAGGTGAGTACTAGTTATTATATTGTGGAAGTTGCAATAGTTATCTTTAGTATTATAAGCACTAAGCTTACCCAGCAAAGCAGCAGTTCTGTTCATGTGTATCACATCCTAATGTAATCGTGCATGCATAAATGCATGCTAAAACGTGCATTTGATCATGTCGAGGTCGCGGGTAGCCCCGGTTAAACAGAAACTGACGATTCCCAGGATGAAACTCTGTGGTGCTGTACTTCTGGCACGATTGCTTGAGCACGTCGTAAAGATTTTAACGGCAAAAATAAAAATCGACTCTACCACAGCTTGGTGCGATTCCAGCATCGTTCTGAGTTGGGTGCAAATGGCACAGCATAGATTGCAGACGTACGAAGGCAATCGCGTATCCCAGATACAGGGTATGATGCCAGATGTTTCATGGATGCACGTACCTTCGGCTCTTAACCTTGCAGACTCAGCCAGCAGAGGACTGCTCCCTTCAGAGCTGTTGAATCACAATCTGTGGTGGGGACCTGAATGGCTAAAAGATTTTGTTCCGGTTGCAGCGCATTCTGCCCGAACCGTCGACCCACGATTATTCTCCAGCTGCTGCGTTCACTGCGCAAGCTGTCGAGCAACCCTATAATGAGCCTCCGGCTGCCGGCAACGCCTGCCGCTCCGTCGAGGAACCCTGGCTTATCGCGCGTTTTAGTTCGTTTTCAAAGCTCCAAACTACCGTCGGTTGGTGTTTTCGCTTTATAAACAACGTGCGACAGCCTACACAGAAAACCAAAGGCTATTTAACTGTCGGCCAGTTAAATACCGCCCTGTTAGTTATCGTAAAGCTCGCTCAATATGCAGCTTTTCACGACACCATCAAAGCGTTGCGCGAGAAACGCGCACCCAAGACTAGGATAATCCGCCTCAATCCTTTCATCGACGATAATGGTCTACTTAGAGTGGGAGGACGCCTCGTGAACTCAAAGCTAACTTACGACCACAAGCATCCTTTGCTTCTCCCTCACTCGCAGCATCTGACTCATCTTCTGATCGACCATTACCATCTGCTTCACGGCCATGCAGGCGCTGATACGCTATTAACTGTGATTCACCGCCGGTTCTGGATATTATCAGGACGCAGAGTTATCCGGCATAGGATTTTCAAGTGCCAGCGTTGTTACAGGCTTAAGGCGAAACCGTTAACTAACCCCCTTCATGGGAAATCTTCCTGCTAGCCGAGTTACGCAGGCTATACCTTTTCAGAAGGTCGGTGTTGATTTCGCTGGTCCGTTCACAGTCAGAGCATCGCATATGCGCACGCCCAAGACTTACAAGGCGTATCTCTGCGTCCTGATCTGTTTTGCTTCCAAGGCGGTACACCTAGGGGTCGTGTCTGCGCTATCTACTGACGCTTTCCTGGCGTGTTTGGACCGTTTCGTTTCGAAACGTGGTTTGCCATCAGACATATTTTCGGACTGTGGCACAAATTTTGTAAGTGCACGTAATCATCTGAAACAAATTTACCAAAACTTCGACGAAACTCAGCTTCAGCAAAAGCTTGCACCACAGCAGATCACATGGCACTTCAACCCTCCCTCTGGCCCGCATCTCGGCGGCTTATGGGAGAGCGCAGTGAAGTCCGCTAAAACTTTGCTTGCACGCATCATTGGTGAGCGCGTTCTCACCTTCGAAGAGCTAACTACCGTCTTCACCAAGGTCACTACAGGAGGCTCACATACAACAAATGTGATATTTTTGCCGTTTTTATAGATACCTAATGGTACGGAACCCTTCGTGCGCGAGTCCGACTCGTACTTCGCTGATTTTTTTTTTTTACTTTTCGACCGTTTTTAGGGTTCCGTACTCAAAGAGTAAAACGGGACCCTAATACTAAGACTTCGCTGTCCGTCCGTCCGTCCGTCCGTCCGTCCGTCTGTCTGTCACCAGGCTGTATCTCAAGATCCGTGATAGCTAGAGAGTTGAAATTTTCACAGATTATGTATTTCGGTTGCCGCTGTAACAACAAATACTAAAAACAAAATAAAATATTTTTTTATGGTTTCATCAAACGTGATTTTTTTGCCGTTTTTATAGATAATGGTACGGAACCCGGAAAGTCTAACTCGCACTTGGCCGGTTTTTTAAACTTGTTGCACGCCTGTTATATGCTTGCATAAGCAGCGACCGCCCAACTAGCCATGCAGGTGGTGCCGACTGCCGACTCAGCATTTCGCCACACCGTGCCCCGTTTCCTAAAAATACGAAAGCGATCGTCACTCTTGGTTCTCACATCGACCATTAGGCACCTGTTAAATATAATTAATTTTAATTGATTTATTTTAATCTTTTTGTAATTCCGTCATTAAAGGAATTAAAGTTAGCATTCTGGTTTATCTCGAATCCTCCGACTCCCAGCCTACATATTTGGCGCAGTCGAGAGATGCACCTCGCGGGCCGGTTCGCGAGCGGTCACCGAATTTCCAAAATCGAAACTTC
The DNA here is from genome assembly GCA_963854355.1 of Epinotia brunnichana. Classification (NCBI taxonomy): domain Eukaryota; kingdom Metazoa; phylum Arthropoda; class Insecta; order Lepidoptera; family Tortricidae; genus Epinotia; species Epinotia brunnichana. Next base: position 10,796,650 of record OY977946.1, read on the forward strand.
GCGCTCGCTTAGCGCCCGGGCAGCTATCCGGTCATCTCGTCGAGGGCGGAACCTACAAGCTGTGGAGAGCGGAGGAGTATCCAAACTTCGATACCGCAGAAAGCCAGAAATGTTCATGTAAGTACTTTAGAATCGTTCTAGAGTTGTTTATGTTAGGAAAGGAGGTACTTTCATAGTCGTAATTATTTTAAAGCTCAAAGATTTTCCATCCACGGCAATCGAGCACTCCTAGGCTAGGCAGTAATAATAGATTCGTTTTACTAGACGGTCTTAGGAATATTAATTTTGATTTAAGTTCTGAATCGGACTCGGAACCGGAAGTAGTTAGTATGGCAGATCTAGATTCAATTTTTAAAGCCTTGCGCTTGTTACCCGAGTTCGACGGGAACCCTAACATACTTACGAGATTTATTAAGTTATGTGATCAATTAGTAGATGAGTTTGTTCGCCCCGATCAAGCTTTGGCTAATTACGCACTTTTAAATGGTATACTTAATAAAGTTACCGGGCCCGCCGCCCGCTTAATCAATGCGAATGGGGTCCCAGAAAGCTGTTGTATGCGGCCCGAAACTATAGAAAAGGCTCTAGAATTTGTTCACGAAGAAATTAATACATTATATTTACAGCAACGTAATGAACGCCTAGATAAGAAACCAGCTGATTTTCAGCCATCCAAAATATCTATTGGTGCAATGCCGCCAGGTTTCGCTGTACCACCATTCAGGCAGCCTGCATTTAATTTGCCCGGTCCGTCTCGACCAAACCCTGTGTTTTGGCCTCAACAAACCCGACCTATATGGAGACCAAATTTAAATCAGCCTCCTCAAGGCCCTACCCGTACTCAGCAAATATTTGGAGCACGACCGCCTAACTACAATCCACAAGAAAACTCATTCAGGCCTAGAAATAATTTCCAAAGCAATGGAAATAATACCGTGCGTCCTATGAGCGGTGTCAGTCACTACGTAACAAGGCCATTGCCACCTACTCAGAATTGGGCAAATTTTAGGAACCCGCAACCCAAGAATTATTTCAGATCTAGAGATGTTAACTTTACCGAGTGCAATGACTATACACTGGACTATGAACCTTATACCGACTACTATAATGAATATTATCAGGACAACAACTGTGACGGGTACCCTACTGACGATACTTACTATGACGACTCCGCGAACCAACCTCATTATCCAGAGGTTTCGTATCAAAACCCCGCAGGTGAACCTTATAAAATTGAAGAGCCCCCTATTCAGCATGAGGATTTTCGGAAACAATCCAGAGTTAAGAAGAAGTAACACTTGAAAACTTTCACAATAGACCAGGACTACTCCCCTTCAAACTTGGACCGACATAACTCATCTCCCACTACCAAGCATTTTTACAACATGTGGGGCGTGGGCCTAAATTACAATGACCATAAAGTTGACATACTACGGACACAGTTACTTAATTCATAATTTATTGCGTTAATAATCATGTGTGTATAAGGTCTTACAAAGGACATTTTACAGCTAGTGTTCACATGAACTCGGTTAGGGTATATAGCAATGTACTTACTTAACTAAAACTAACTATACTATTTCAACATTTACATTTAAACTACTTTTTATGTGGCATGCAACATGACACGTCTTAGTAGGAAAATAAAATTATGTATGTATATAGAAATTCCAAAATTATTAGAAACGTTTTCCATTTTAACTCGTTAACAAAGTAATTCAATTTAACGTCGACAGTAAAGTTATTCAATTTATATATTAATAAAAAAAAACCATTTATATGTTATAATTAATAAAAAGCTTAACGTATTCATTGGGGATATGTATTATATAATTTACATTTATGTATACATATTTACATTTATATATACATGTATATATATATATATATATATATTTAATCTGATAAGATTGTATCATTTAAAAATTCATCAGAAGAGTAATAGCACCTTTTAATTAGCAGATCTTTAAGTTTTCTTTTGAATAATTCATCTTCGGTTTCGTTTTTTTTTTATTGTGGTATTTTATTTGCTATTAGTATGCATCGGTAATACGGACCATACTTATTTAGCCTCAGACCTCAACTTAATAATAAGACTTTTGCACTATATGAGCCGCACATATCATCATTTCTCCGAGCAAAGGGTTTCAGAACAGGTGAGGCCGTTTGAACCCGACCGTGTAAAAAGAGGACTTATAGATAGATGGTCTCGGATTAATAATTAAAAATATTTCCGGAAATGTAAATTATACAGACGCCATAAAATATTAAGCTGCAATTAAAACCCTTCAAATCAATGAAAAAATATTACAGTCTGAATTTAATAATCATATCAGTTTATCTAAAGAATGGATGCTGCAACACTACATACACAATGTTTATTCGGGCGTCTAGTATACCTCACGCGATACTTAGTTTTGCTGTGTTTAAAAGTATGTTAGATAAGTTAAAGGTTCTCTACCCTAAGGGAGAGATCCTTGAAGTAGATCTTAGGGAATATTATGACCTAATTAAAGTTGGGTCATACTATATAGATAAGCAGGTAGTGTTAGTTTTTAAGGTGCCGATTGCTGTAGATAGAGTCTATGATTTATACAAACTAGCGGTAATACCGAATAGAAATCATCAAGTTCTAATACCTCCCTCTCCTTACATAGCGGTTCATGAACAGGATTCTATGTACATGGAGACAGAATGTCCGAAGGTCAAATCATGGCATCTCTGCGAGGAATCACTGAATCAGAAGATACAAAACCAACTTGACTGCACGTACCAGCTCATCACTTCGCAGCAGCTCAACCCGTCCTGTAAACACACGAGAGTGTTCCTAACTAGACCAGCAGTACAACAACTCGACAGCAGACAATACGTTATAAGTCTACCAGAGCCGACTAAGATACAAACCTCCTGCGGCCAAGAACAGTTCAAAACGATCCAGGGAAGCTACCTTGTTGAAATCCCGCACAAATGCGTCCTGAAAACCCCAGATTACACCATTACCAACTCTAACGACCAGGTTGAGGGTCATGCATTAAAAATTATGGAACTACCAGACATTACTTCGATAGATGAAGTGCGAGCTCGGGTGCCATCTCCTTCACTGACCCTGAACTCTATTAATCTGGAAAACCTGCACGCCAGCGATAAAAAGATATCCTCGCAAATACCCGTGAATATACGCCAGATCGACCGCTTAAGCCTGTACCATACTACTATACCAGTCTACCTACTCATATTCTGCGCATGCACAGTCGCTGCCGGTATAACCAGTCGTCGCCTATTCATGAAACGATGCTGAACAAATACATTGGAAACCATCAAAACTGACGCTCCGGAAGCCATCAACCAGACACCAGATAAACCAAAGCTGCACCCCAGAAACATAGAAGTGAATCATGGCTCGGCAATATTCTCGAAGAATCTCCAATAGTTGCCTAGCTGAGGATGGAGGTGTTATATGCTTGCATAAGCAGCGACCGCCCAACTAGCCATGCAGGTGGTGCCGACTGCCGACTCAGCATTTCGCCACACCGTGCCCCGTTTCCTAAAAATACGAAAGCGATCGTCACTCTTGGTTCTCACATCGACCATTAGGCACCTGTTAAATATAATTAATTTTAATTGATTTATTTTAATCTTTTTGTAATTCCGTCATTAAAGGAATTAAAGTTAGCATTCTGGTTTATCTCGAATCCTCCGACTCCCAGCCTACATATTTCGCCGTGCCATTGCCATATTATTATTTATTTATTTATTTATTTATTTATTTATTATTTATAACCACTCCAAGCTCCATTCATGCGGCTTAGATCCAATGTTAGTTTTTGATGTAGCTTGGATTCACTCCATTTAAGTATCTACCATAGGTTTATGTTTATTCAGTTGTATTGTTTCTTGTATATTTACCATTGTTGTACCTAAATCAGTATTAAATTCATTTCCTGTTAACACGTGTAGCTAGACTTTACAGTCTAGCTACACTTACGTGCTAGCCTAAGAAATAAATAAATTAAAATATATTTTTGTGTTTATATGAATTACACTGTTTTAAGTGCCGTGAATAAATGTTTTCCCTTTCTTTCGTTCTGTTTAAAAACCCAAACTATCGCCGCACAGTGTTCCCTTGGACCTCATTTTGAGACAGTCTGACTTTATTGGATGATCGAATAAAGGAAGAAGTCACGAATGAAGGACAAAAACTCCCGCGTGGCTCACTATCATATTTAAGTAGTTTTGAAACGAATGCAATCTAAACTTTAAGTCATAATTTGGTTTCTTTAAAAAAAAAAGATTAAGATTATCTTAAAATTCCGGGACTTAAAGTTTAGATTGCATTCGTTTCAAAACTACTTAAATATGATAGTGAGCCACGCGGGAGTTTTTGTCCTTCATTCGTGACTTCTTCCTTTAATAATCAAGTGCATAATCAAGATTTATAAATCTTGATTATGCACTTGATTATGAAAAGGCTTACTGTTAGGCTAAATTATAAACCATTTGCGGCCAGGCTAGGGCTTTTCAGTTTCAAAATAATCGCAAAAATTTCAAAATCTCATTTATTTTTTTGTGATTAAGATCTTTAGTATTCGCAATTTATTTTGGCTTAAAAACGTAGCCTGGCCACAAATGGTTTATAATTTAGCCTTATACTAAGCCTTATTATCGCAGTGCAAAATTATATACGTTCGATTTATATACGTTCTTTCCTTAAAAAAAAAAGATAAAGATTATCTTAAGATTCCGGGACTTAAAGTTTAGATTGCATTCGTTTAAAAAATATGATAGTGAGCCTTGCGGGAGTTTTTGTCCTTCATTTGTGACATCTTTCTCTACTCGATCATTCAATAAAGTTAGACTGTCTCAAAATGAGGTCCAAGGGAACACTGCCGTCAAAAATACTAGTCGTCTCCCTAATCTAAAAAGGTATCTCAAAATCTAGCCCCAATCCAAGGATCTAATAAATTACGCAACTGGACCGGGACGCAGTTAATTAATTAGGCAGTATCTTAACTTCATTATTTTTGAACGAAGATATGATCTGATCAATGGAAAATCTAAAATGCTAAATTAACCAGAATTAATTAAAAAAAGTTAAATTCACTAAACATGTAACGTTTTGTTTGTCTGTAGACAACGGACCACAGCAGACACGTTGATCACTCAAGTCCTGAGCTATAACCACAAACTTCGAATCTCAAACTTCGTATATCTCCGTCTCTATCGCACTTATGGTTTATGGTACTCGAGCGACCAAAACGGAGATATACGAAGTTCGAGATTCGAAGTTCGTGGTAGCGCCGCTGGTTCATGTCGATCATGTAACGCATTGTACGTTCATTTAGATAGGTCTAAATGTAATTTTTTTATATGAAAAAATGACAGTTGCATCGTCCTATCGCGCGTTTGAAACGTTACGTGATTACCCCTGTGGGTTTCTACAGTGTATTTACACGACGCATAAAGAGAAGCACAAAATATGTAGGTTGTAGAAGTACACTTTTTACATAGCACAGGGAAAAAGCATATATTTCCACGTTTACAATTTTCACAAAATAAAATTATATGGTTAAAAACTCAAGTCGACAGCAGAATGTGAAGCAAAAGAGAAAAATCAATAGTATAAAACAAAAGTTGCGCGCTGACAGCGGCTGCCGCGCCGGTCAGCCTATCATCGCACAAAGTTGGTGAGCTCGTCTACATTGCCTTTCATACAACAATTTGGAGTAATGTATACACAATAAACAGTGCATTAGGTAGTAGGAGTAACTCCCCGTCTCCATTGGCTTGGGATCTGTCCGGAGTGCAGTACGCGGTTGAAAAGGTTAGTTAAGATGCACACCACGAGGGCCCAACGCCTTCCATGCTTCGATGGGGATTCCATCGGCTCCGACAGCTTTCCAATTGCCCATGCGGCGAAGAGCTAAGTGGACTTCCTCAGGCGTTATCGGTGGCACTAGTCCGATGTTTGGGGGGAGGCCCGGTGTCTGCACCTCTTTATGCTGCTGGTTCAGCAGCTCGTTCAATTATGCACAACTATCTCTTCACTAAATTAACAACAAACCTGTAATAACAAAATTCACTACTACTCGTAATAGCACCGATGGCGGTAGGTAACTAATAAGCAGCATTTCGAACGTATTTTGCGTAGAAATACAAAGTGGTTTGGCCGTAACTATTTAAATCTCGCCGCCAAATGTTTTTAAATAAACTTAATACTTACCGACAATTGCGTTCTAATAATTCGTTTTAAAATAATTAGTTTTTTGTAACGATTAGGAAGTAAATAAGTATACTGCTATTTATCTTAGCAATATGAGATTATTACTGTCAATTGGCTTAGTAAATTGTGGTAAAATTGAGATAAGCAAAATACTCTAAGGGGTTTTTGGTCATGTTATAGGTAAGATACGGCTAATTTATTTAGTTCATCTGATGCAGAATGTCTTAAGCTATACGGTGGTATAAATAACTCAATAGTGTTTTTTTTTTTGAGATACCAAGGTATGAGAGACTGAGGTATGCGAGTTGGAATGTAGGGACGATGACTGGAAAGGGAAGAGAGCTAGCTGATTTACTGAAGAAACGACGGATAAATGTAGCTTTTCTGCAAGAGACATAGTGGAAGGGTGAAAGGGCTAGAGTGATTGGGGAAGGATATAAGTTTTTCTATTGTGGAAGTGATCGCAAACGTGATGGCTTTGGCATAGTGTTAGACCACAGGCTGTAACAAGGGGTAACGAATGTGAACGAAGAAATAGTGATAGAATAATTGCAATGAAAGTAATGCTGGAGAACGTAGACTGCATGAAGACCAGCAAAGGTCCAGACGCCGAGTAGTACGAATTCCTTTATCTAGTCAACGTGGAAATCGTGGAAATCTAAAGCAGCTGCACTTTAGAAAAATATTTTCTAAATTAAACGAATTACTTAACATGAATTTAGTACAGAGTAGCAAAACAATATTTATAGGGGATGTAAACATAGATACAATGTCAATGTGTTATGACACTAAATACCTAAATAACACTATAAAACAGCTCGGATTTAGACACCTTGTAAAAGTATAACTGAAACGTCTAAAATATACACAAATGTACCAAAACATGAGGTTCAAGATGTATCATGTCTTGATTTGAGCCTTTCTGATCATAATAGCGTAAGTGTAAATTTTAATTTATCAAAATGTATTAATAATACCACTCATATTTCGAAACGAACCTTCTCAGACAGTAATATTTGCAATTTTATATTAAGTCTTGACATGTACTACGATTGGGACAGTCTTTTGTCAAAAAACGATTGCCCAAACAAAAGAATAAATTCAGTACTAAATGTTATTAGCACAACCATGACATTCACTTCCCTGTAAAAAAAACAACTGTTTAAAAATTATGTAAATTCTTGGGTCAACTACCCCATACGTCAGTTACGTAACGAAATTCGCCTTATTAAACTTAAACTATCAAAACAATCTAGTGACACCGGGTTACGCTCGAAACTATCCCGACTCGAATCTTTACACTGGGTTACACTAAAAAACGTACGTAATGAGTACATAAATAACAAAATACACAATACTGAGGGCAATATGTGTCGCAGTATGTGGAGGATTATTTCATCCGAGACATGCAAGCGTGGTAATAGGAACAACGATCCGATAAACGTTCTCGTTCGAGGTGCTCCGGGTGACTGCGAGGCAGCGCGCGCGACCGCCGCCGCTGGTCAGCTGAATGACTAACAAGCAAATAATAACTGTCCGCGACCACGCGATAAGGATGCGCTTGCATACCTTGAACAATACCTCGGGCCGAGAAAACCAGTCTGCAACCATGGGTATTTCTCACTTGACGAAATGATAAAGGCGTACCATAACATCAAACGAAAACCATCGAAAGATATAAACGACATGTCAACTGACATCCTAGACTTCCTGCCGCCCAGCGTAATATCCATACTACTCGGTTTTTTTAACGAATGCACCTCTGCTGGTACGTACCCAGATATATCAGAGGTCCTTAGTATATTCAATTGACACTTTTGAAGTTATGCAGGTCATGGTATGAAAATAATTTGTAGGATGATACAAAAGTAGACAAAACAGTAAGGAGTGAAAACCATTTTAAAAAATCAAACTTATTTGTAGTCATAATACTGACTGTATAATCTGTGTTCCAGTTTTTTAATAGCCCTGTGAACTTTCCCGATGGCAACCGAGTAAGCCCGAAGCTTGCGTGACTAATGTCTAGACCCTGACAAATACTTAAGCAAACTTTACCCGGATTAAGTACGATTTTTGCTGGCCATGATTTAAATCTATAAATCCAAGAGTTAGATCAGATGAATGATGCGGATCTTGTGGGGCGACGGAGGGAGTCAGATAATCGAGTGTGTTCGGAAGTTTTGGATCCCCAAGTGACCTTCAACGACAGAGTTCGAGTGTTGTGTTTTTTACGAATTTCAGTGTTCATTGCCATATTTGTTCATGCCCTGATCATGAACAGGACACAGCGGACATTTCATCGCATGGTGAGATGTTAGTCATACATAAATGAAGTCGATATTGTTATTAATGCACCCTATACTCATACTCATCTGTGGGAGGATGTTCTGAAATGTTGTTTGGTTGACGTTTTACTAAACCAATACACGGGCCACGTCTCTATGCTATAAATTAATGGAAGTCCTTAGCATTTGAATGCACAATGAATCTGTGCTTGAGCACATTAATTTCAAAACGTCGAGTTTAACATTATAAATGAGATTGAAGTTCAACCAAAACACAAATAAATCAGTTCCGACTATCCTATCACAACTCGTAAATCGTGGCAGAAAACCGTTGGTCAAACGCAAAAACCATAACAAATTATACCTTCGAAACCGAAATAAATTAAAGAGAATGCCATGTCCAATTCATTTTGAATCAAAAGGGCTGGGTCATAGGGATTAAAAAGAAAAGTCTGCTGGGGTAATTTCCTGCTATTTCATTTCTAAAGGTATTACAGAATGCGCTTGAAGCCAAGTGATATTAATTCTGCGAAGTTTTGTCTCCTTTTGGAGACGTTGGATTTAGTGAATTAAATTTATGGACTTAAATTGAAATATCTGGAATTTTAGCGTTCGGTTGACTTGTAAATCAAATTAATGGCGGTGAACAATTTTTGAAATACCTCGTTGAGAAATTATGATTGTAAAGGAATCGGAAACATGACGTGTTTGAGATTTTTTTTTTAAATTGAATAAGTAATTATTTTCACGTGCCAAATGGAATGATTCATTGTTTTCCCCGACATTTATTGTGATTGCCTTCCAGTGCACCGATTCCAACCTAACCTTAAAATTAACCTTGCCTGCAACTGAAGGTATAATAATTCATATTGACTAAGGTAATGCCCATGCATGGGAGACCGAAAATAGTTTTGGCCATATTTGAGTTAGCACCGATTTTTGTAAAATTGATTCACGAGTTTTGTAAAACACGGTTTGACTTTGTTTTGATGCATTGCTCGTTGGAATTCATGTTTAAGACAGAAACAAAATGTAGTGAAATCATTAAACCTAATTAGGTACTGAAATGTAGTTATGCAAAAATCTTTCTTTTGTTTTTACATAAATAAAGCTAGAGTAGAACTTTGTTATTATTTTTAATATTTACCGCAGGCTTGGTGAATACTTAAGTTTTTTTAAATAAACGGTTTCTTTTTTTTAGAAATTCTCATTAGGTATTGTTAAAAACAAATGTCACTCCTTAAATAATATTATGCATCAATATTATTGCTGCTATTATACCAACTTTGTCCTACTCTATGCAAATACTTTTTTTTTATTAACAATCCTTTATATTGGTCGGCCACTGAGTTAGAGGACAGATTACCGGTCGGGTCGGAACTAGATTCAAACAATACTGCCAAGGCCGGATTTAGCTTGCAAAAGAAATACTTAATTATCTTTGTTGAACTTCTTATATAAATTTTCACTTTAAATTATTTTTTTCTATATCTAAACATAGCACTACATGCATAAAAGAAAATAAGTAGTATAGAAACAACAAAGAAACAAAGTTTTGATTACTCATGTACTAATTAAGCCTTAAATTATATTTAGACGGGTCCCCGTCGTCCTTACTTCAAAGAAAACATCGGATATTCTTGAGTCTCGAAATACCAAAAGTTTTCGGACAAATCTTAATACTAATTGGGAATATTCGTGTTAATAATATAAACTAATTAAAATAAAACTATTTTGCGTTCGTTACTTACTTTATGTAAGTAATAATTTATTTTAAGAACTGTATTCTTTTTTAAATTTTTGATCAAATTAGATTTTTACTAGAAATATTCAATTAATCTCCTTATTGATCATAAATTATTTGAAACAAATTCAAATTTGTAGAAGTAGTAACATTTTGTCACTCCTAATCGTATAGGCAATTAAAATCTGCTTGAATTTATAATAACGATATTGTAATGAATCGAAAAGTTGATTATCTTTCAACAATACAAGAAAAAAAAACCGATTTTATTCGATAAAATAGTTTATAATTATAACTCGTTCCATTGTTTACTTCTACAATTTGATCGAACCTGCGGGGCTAGCACAACTGACACAACAAGCGCGACGCGAGTCGAGAGAATCCACCCGCCTCTCTCTAATTTGCACAATACGAGTGAGACAGGAGTCGCTGAGTCGCGCGCGACACGACTTAGCAGCAAGTTGTGCTAGACGTACTGGCCCCGTAGCATGGATAAGCGAGTCGTCTCGTTCTATCGAACGGTGTCAGCCAGGGACCGATGCTCTATCTTGTCACTTATCGCGTGATAAGATCCATGCCACGGGGCCTGGTGACGATACATTTATATATCGACAAAGCATTAAAAAAATATAATGCTGTTTTCAACTCCACGACTCTTGTTCCATCTCTCATTTACATCGATAATAAAATTTGGAGCCCTAATTATAGGCAATGTGAGTATAGCAACGTTACTTACTTAGCTCGACGCGTAAAGCACATTGAAATCAAATTGTAACGCAAAACAAACAGTTTCCAACAAAAGTTAATAGTTACGCGGGTGAAATGCTCAAAATTATGTAAACAGGCTCTGAATGCATCATAAAATAATTATATAACTGTAACTTTCAACTGTCATGTTTAAAAAAATTGTACTTATCAATCCTGAACTCCCGAAGGGCACGAAATATATTGTGGTGACTGTTAGGTTTAAGACAGAGGGTACCTAGGTTAAGTTTCGAATGCCAGCCGGTTGCGCCCGGCGACAGCACTGGGTAGTTGGAATATAGCTCCTTGATATACGCCTGCTTCTTATTTGTCGGCACCCTTTTCCCTCCAAAATAACAGTGTCAAATAATACGTGAGTAAAACCCGCATAACGAGACTGGGTCGAGGTGTAGCAAAGCAAAGGGGACGCAGGACTTTTCGATGGAGGGATGTTATTATGACACATGTAGGAGTTGTATACATATTTTTGTAATGAATATTCGGAAAACTATAAATTCAAAAAAAAGTCGGTTCTGGCGCTTCGCCGGCCGATACCGCGGCAGGCTCGCTTCGCTCGCTCGGCTCGCGCGCTGTAGGGTCGCGGTTCAACCTACACTCCTCCTCGCTTCGCTCGTCGTCGTACCTACACCGACCTGCCTTAGAGTCAAGAGTAGAATAGGTTTCGCGTGGCTTCAGCAGTTTCAATGATACGGGTATTATAATGATTCAGTATTAGACACTTTTAAATTTTGAGGTCCAATGTATCGGCCATTTTTTATTTTAGAGATATTTTTTATATAAAGTATGCTTATTTTGGCCTAGTCTAAACGATAGAAACATAAAATATGTGTCATAATGATGACCCACCAATGAAAAAATTTCCAAGTCCTGCGTACCCTTTAAAAAATCTCCACAAACTGAATTTCCAAAAAAAATATATCATTTCATTATCGAACATGCTCACAAACAATTGAGAAATGCGACCTGTAGAAGTGTAGAGGAGAACAGCTGGCCACCCGGCCAATACGAAAGAAAACTCTCTCGTTCAATAAGTATAAGATAGACTTGTGTAGATCATATTGCATTTTTGAAACGCGTAGCTAATTCTGTTGCTGACTCTACATCAAAAATTGGTGTGTTGTGACGTTGCAAATGTTTCCTAATCAAAACAAAAGCAGCAGAGCCTCTTGTCACTATGAGTCTTTAGCCTAATTTCCCAAGGGAACTTTGATACTGAACTCTAAATTATAAACTTGGTACGCTCATTACTGCAACACTTCTACAACAAGGCGTATGTCCGTAACAAGTTAGATAGCAGATAAGCTGTTATCATATTTCACGGAATCTAAAAGTAGGTAGGTATGTATCCAATTTTGTACTTTACTAACCAGACATAAGCTTCAAATATGTTTGCCAACCGGATGTTCCCCGTCAGGTTTTTAATTAGAACCTTTTTGGTGTAAATAATTTATCTGAAACTTGTTAAAATACGGTGAGGGCCACGCCACACTTTGTTATACCGAAAATTTAAGTGGCCATTTGGGAGTTCTTGAATATGAATTCGGAATAGAACAAAAAGTTTTTTGTGTTAGATTATTCTTTTTAATTGTTTAAAAATCATTGTTGGCTATAATTTTGCTAACGTAGAAATTATGCAATAACTCTTACGTCTTTTGGTATCGGAATCTATTTTAGATGTGACAAGTACACCAGTTGCTACGGCAAAAATCGTACCAGTGCACTGCTTGACGTATATTCTCCAATTCAATCAATTCAATTCTATCAATTTATTTGCCAGATAGTGTTACAAGTTTTTAAAAGTCAGTAAGTACATATGTCCTTAAGATTAGGTACTTATTTGATTTCTACGTTAAACATAGGTAATAGGTTAAACATAGAATAATTATTAGCAATAAAATTAAATTGCAAAATTTGGATCACCACACACACCACACAAAAGCAAAAGAAAATACTCATAAATGTCTACTGTTGTGTTAAGCAGTAAGCTCGGCTGAATTTCACCTTCGCATACAAACGGAGTTTCGTTCTCATTTTAAAACTACGCGTTGGATTGTAACGAAACTTTGCAATATGCGTTATATATATAAAAACGAAAAGTTTTGTATGAAAACTTAAATTTGCTGTATTTTTTTTACTATGGTATCTGAAGCTACATAAACTTATTTCAGACCTGGATGGTACTTAACTTATTCTAAGTACAAAGTTTCAGAGCAAACTAGTTAGTCGTTTTAAAATGAGAGCGTAATACTTCGTTTGTAGGTCGAGAATCGAGCTTACTACGGTCTCTTAATATGAATAAAAAAAAATGTATGATAAAAATCTTAGAATTACTTTGACAAATTTTAAAATACCATTAATTCAACGGCTACCTTCAAACATTTTCATTAAAGTCGCTTTGTCGTTGGAAAAGATTCAAGCAATTAATTTGCAAAAGGGGAGGCAGGTGTCACCGTTATTTCATTAAGATTAAAACAAAAGGATTTGTACTTTTGTTTGGTTTAATCATTAAAACGCGGTCAAAGATATTATTTCACCAAAAAAGGTCACCTTACCACGACATCTCTCAAAATGTAATTACTTTTCCAGAATAAACACGAGCCGTATCCATTGCGGAGTTCGCATAGCACAGCGTGAGTATTCATTTCTGTTAGTGCATTAGTGTAAACTGCGAGGATAAATATAGTCGTTTTGCGATATATCAAAGGTCCTTTGGGTAAGTAGCTGCAAGCTGCCGAAAAGTCACCCTAATTGTACTTAGTTAATCTACTCTGGCCAGTCTTAAGTAATGTGCAGCGGCAACGAGGAATTTTCGTATTGTTTGGTAAAGATTCCATGCCTTTTGGTGTGTAGAATGAGAAAAAGAAGCTTAAGTGGGTAAGCTTAAGGTTATAAAAACTCGGCAACACTAAATCATTTTCATCACACTTGCTCGTAAAGGGTGTATTTATAGGCAGGTGTATACTCGTAGAGCAGCTACAGCCGATTTACCTCCCGCGGGAGTTATGGATTTTAATAACTCCCTAGGGAGTAATGAGGTTGTGCGTGATCTTATTGGTTAAAGCAAATGGTGGCTGCGCGCTACAAGAATTCTGCTATGTGATTGGTTGAAATAAAAATCTAGTAGGCCATGCGCTGCAAGAATCTTGTGCGTGATCTGATTGGTAAAAGCAAATGTAAGTGGCCGCACGCTACAAGAATACTGCTCTATGATTAGTTTAAATAAAAATCTAGTAGGCCATGCGCTGCAAGAATACTGTTCTGTGATTGGTTGAAATATTGAGGCTTCGCGCTCCACTCGCAGTGATCTGGAAGTGAAATTGTCAATTTCGTCAATTTTTGATTGGTGAGCTTGTATGAAACAGATTTTTCTGTCTTTTGTAGTTATTTATTTCCTCGCAAATGTGATGAAAAACATTGTGTATAATACGGGCGTAAGAATATTGCAAACTCGAGTCATCAAAAGCCCTCCGCCTTCGGCGTCGGGCTTCTGCTAGACTCTCCTTTGCAATATTCCACTTACACCCCTCGTTAAACAATGTACTATTCAACCATACCAAGATACATGCAAGTATCAAGACAGAAAAAATAATAATATTATGTCGTCAAATAAATGTTGAACCACAAAGAAGCGCAGTATGTTCTCACAGTCATTCCACAGCTCGCAATAGAAAGTTTTGCAAGCAATGCGATTCACAATAATCATTTCGAGGAAGTTATTAAAGTTATTTCTCGCGTTTACACGAGAAATAACTTTGATAACTTTAACTCATCTTGACTTTGAGAATCCTAGCAAATTTAGAAGTCGCGGAGCGAGATTGGTGCGCCAAAAATATGTTTTTTATATATTAACGAGACCAGGCAAAGGTCGCGGAAGTCCGCTGGATGCGGGTGGCGCAGGACCGGCCATCGTGGCACTCTTTGGCGGGGCATATGTCCATCAGTGGACGTCTTTCGGCTGATATGATGATGAAGCTATATGCGATCTTATTTGACATCAGATGTAATTAATAAAATAATACTACTTATTATGTACATACCTGACTTGTAAAACATTGACTTTTATGAATAAATATCTTGTATCTTGATGATGATGATATTAACGAGCCGACTGTCACCTAATCCTCTCTCACTCTACTAAGGCCGGTTTGCCCCCAGGGATCGGAAACCGGTATTGTTTGTATGGGAACGAAAACGGTTATTTTTCGTTCTTTTGATAATAATTTCATTTCTAACTGGGCAATCTAATAATACGCACTCGTTACCTCAAATCACAACTGAGTCCTACATGTGAAGTATTAAATAGTTCGAGATTTGTGGTAAACCGAGGTTTTAGCAATTAACCAGTTCCGATCCCTGTTTGCACCTACTTATAGCTACTTTATAGCCCGGCGGCGCCTGCGTATCGGAAACGATAACGCAGGTCAAGCAAAGACGGCAGGGGTCAGTCTTTGGATGGGTGACCGCCTGTTTGAGTGGTTACTATAAATGAGCGCTTCCGTGCTTTGGAAGCCACGCTAAGCAGTTGATCCCGGTTACTGTCTATGACAGTAGTCGTTAAGCCGAGTTAGAGGCCTTCGGGCGGCTTAAGAACCTCTAACAGTCGAGTTGCCCACTCACTTGACAAAGGGGGGACAACTGTCACTCGCGTCCGCAGGAGCTACCTACCACAACCCTGCACGTGTCCCCTAGGTACTAAAGAGTGACAAACTCAAAGGCCAAAATAATAATTGCCATACGATTCAAAAAAAAAAAAAAACCTACTTACATTAGACCAATCATCGTAAAATATGGCGACGGCACCTGTCATTACATAGAAACTTGTCACTATTGTAAAATTTTAACAAACACCGCTTATGATTACAGACAGTTTGTTGCAACCAGTCATCGGAATTCTCGTAGCATTTTTGAGCTGTCATAGGGACTTCTCGTTTATCGACTTCCGATTATACATATGTATATCGATAAATACACAATACAATATGTAAAATAATTACGATTACGAGTAGAAGTAAACAACATGCAGTCTTATCACGAATGAGCGATCTCTTCGAGATAACCTTTGGATACCAACTTTTAGGAAATTATAAATAGAAATTGAAATAATAATATTTTATTATTTCTTATAAATAATTTGTGAACTAATAATTATTCATTGCTTTCATTGCAAATCTCTATTTAACATTTTCAGCCACTCAAGAGTTATCTAAAAGAGATCGCTCCTTAGCGATAAGATCGCCTGTTGTATACCTCTACTTTTAATCTTCTTTGATATGTTGTGTTGTGCTCTATAATGTATCGACAAAATATGTATATCGGAAGTCGATAAACGAGAAGTCCCCATGACAGCTCAAAAATGCTACGAGAATTCCGATGACTGGTTGCAACCCAGCAACCCACTCTAACATACTTTATTAGTGGTATCTAGGTTAAGTTGTATAATAGTTGAGCATTTTTGTCCTTTGAAGTATAGTTTGTTGTAGTTTAGATGACAAAACGTATTTCAAACCATTACCCGGCATCTTTTGTTTTAATTGTTATCTTCAAGTAGGGTTGTAAAACAATTACGCATAAATAATAGAACAAACAGGTGCCACACTTCGGTCAGTTTTATGGTGTTTTTAGGGTTCCGTAGGTACTCAAAGAGTAAAACGGGACCCTATTACTAAGACTCCGCTGTCCGTCCGTCCGTCTGTCTGTCACCAGGCTGTACCGTACCGTGATAGTTCCAGTTGAAATTTTCACAGATGATGTATTTCTGTTGCCACGATAACAACAAATAGTAAAAACAAAATAAAATTAATATTTTTATTGGTAATGGTACTGAACCCTTCGTGCGCGAGTCCGACTCGCACTTGGCCGGTTTTTTTTAACCGACTTCAAAAAAGGACGAGGTTCTCAATTCGTCTGTATATATTTTTTTGTGTTTGTTACGCGATAACTCGGTAATTTATGAACCGATTTGATTTTTTTTTCTTTGTTTGGAAGCACATACTTCCAGATTGGCCCTTGGCGTTGTCACCAAAATCTAGTTCTGATGATGGGATCCTGGAGAAATCGAGGGAACTCTTATAATTTTATAGGCAAACTTGAAGGCGATTTGGCTACTGATTTGGAGTCGGTTTTCATTTCATATTTCATCCCACGTTAAGTGCATTTTCGTCATTTTAATTAAAATAAACTATACCTACAAGTCTTCAGCCAAAGTCCCTGCACAAAACCTCTGTTCAAATATTGCTCTTTTTTTAGGCCGTCGACACAAACACATCGCTTGGCCGTTGCTGTCGCTCCTTTTTAGGGTTCCGTACTCAAAGAGTAAAATTGGACCTAATAAGGTTCCGTACCATTATCTATAAAAATATTTATTTTATTCGCTGTCCGTCTGTCTGTCTGTCTGTCTGTATGTCTGTCTGTCTGTCTGTATGTCTGTCTGTCTGTCACCAGGCTGTATCTCACTGATACCGTGATAGTTACGGTTGAAATTTTCACAGATGATGTATTTCTGTTGCCGCTATAACAACAAATAATAAAAGCAGAATAAAATAAATATTTTTTCAACACATTTGCTCGTAACGTGCCTCTTATTGTGCCGCTTTTGGGATCATAATCCTGGGTATTAAACACGCGTGTTTAATAACATTACGACACTCGTCTAGTTATGTTTATATCCCGATTAAGACACGTTGGCACCTTGCAGCAAGGTGTATGTATGGACTCGGCGCATTCTTAAATTGACTGGGTTATACAGGTTTGTTTTTAATTCTCGGCAAATGGATTCTTAGTCGACTAAACAAATTAAATCCTTGTTGTGGATTAATTGATTATTTCTTGTTGGATATGATATAGAAACGTTTCATTTAGTAAAACTATTTACTTTTGATAACATTTTACATGAATTTATATTGAATAAGAAAATATTGATTTTATTTTGTATTGGCTGTTTAGAGATTTCATCTAAGCCTCGCTGCGGGCGCACTGCGCGAACTTTACGAAAAAAAATAGTTGCGCGCCATTATAGGTAATTTCACAAATATTTGTAAACATTGATGATGCGTGTTTGGTTATTGTTAAAAATGTACGAGTCATCGTAGTAAATAGAAAAGTGATAAATAGAATTGACGCCACTGTACATTCTTGGAGATGTACAAATATGTGAGTAAAAACATGTTGTCATCAAGAACTAAAGGAAACAACCTAGGAGCCTGTAACATGTTCATTTTAGGAAAAGGATTTTTTCCTCGCAAATGTGTTGAAAAACGTCGTATGACACGCGTGAGCATTGATAATTACATCCTCGGCTCTATTATCACGCTCACCTGCGGTTCGCGTGACAATTCCGCCTCTGATGTAATGATCAACTTACCTCACTTGTATCATAATGTACTATTATAGAGAATGGTACGGAACCCTTCGTGCGCGAATCCGACTCGCACTTGGCCGGTTTTTAACCATTTAAAAACTCACCTTTTCGGGACAACTAAAACTGCTCTTGTCAGAGCAATCATCTGCTCTAACCAATCACATTACTAGTGAGTTGCTTTGTGAACCGTAGAACTAGTGAGCCTATATTTATAAAATATTTTTTTTTAATTTCGAAAGACTGAATCAACAAATTAACAAACTATTATTATTTACTGATAGTTATAGAACCTGGTCACAAAATTTCACGAGAATCGGTTGAGACATGCAACCTGTAAATAGCCAGACAGCGGGACTTCCGGACATACGAATGAATTTAGACCCAAGCTGAAACTGTGAACTTTGTTCGCTTCGCTCGTTCGTTCAATGATGACTCCGTTTTTGGCGTGATACATACATATAATGACGCCTCTTTTCCAGAGGGGTAGGCAGAGATCACGGATCTCCATTTGCTACGATCCTGACAAACCACTTTCGCTTCACTCACTTTCATAACATTTCTCATACATGCTCGTTGGTTTAGGGTACTTTTGACCTGGCCTTTTTGTAAGATTTCTCCAATTTGATCGGAGAAAGTTCGCCTAGATCTTTCCCTTCCAATATGCCCTTGCACTCTTTTTATATACACTCTCCTCGTTAATCTTCTTTCATCCATCCTCTCTACATGCCCAAACCACCTTAACATAACGGAATATGAATCGATGAACACCGGCAGCACGCACGAAAAAGTATGACTCATTGTCCCGTTCCTCCTGGGCCGAGCGCTCGACCTTATGACGCTATCACGTAAAATTATCGTCCGTCATACTTTATAGACAACCAATTTTTGTGAGACACGTTAATCCTCTCTCTATACATAACTATGCCTAAACGGTCAGATTTATAACACTGGCATTATTGCATACATACATTATTTTTGGAATCATTATTCATAAGAGTACCTACATCTGAATTGTTTGTCAAGTACACTGGTTCGCATGGTAAGTTGTTTGAAGCGTTGTGAATTCCAGCCCGCATATCTCCAGGGAATTTCCTGCTACATTTTTCTTCCGCCTCCCGAGTAGGCAAAACATTTAGGAGAGTATGTCATCCGTTATTGCGCAGATGGTATATATTTTATTACGTACCTTTTCTGGCCCTTCATACAAATTTGGAGAACGCTGTCTTAAGAACCTTTGAAGTTGTTAGTGATGCTCAACGGTATTGTGTGAAAAATGTATCGTTGTTGTAAGCGTATTTAACATAAGTATTTATGACCGAAATGGGTGCGGGAAATGAATGAATAAATTTATCTCAAACACACTCGGAATTATTTTCCGTGTGTGATGTGAAAATAGCAATTGAATTTTGTTTAATATGGTATAGACGCAGCCCGAAGCCAAACCGTAATAAGTAACATTTTTGAAGTGGATACTTTTTGCTCGCGTTTTTTTAAAGTCGCCGTCAATAGAACTTGCAAACTATGTAAATAACATTGTTAACATAGTTTGCAAGTTCTATTGAATGACACTTTATAGGGGTACAGTTCAAAATGTATCACGTGACTTCCGGAATCACTTTTTGTAGAGAAGCCTAATCGGATTTCAAATAATTGTTTGTTACATGTTTTAATTCTTCTTTATTTGCCATTAGTTGTTAATCACAAAATCTTATTTAGTTTATGTGGCGGACATAAAAATAATGCTGAAATGACCGCCATTTTCAACGTATCGCGAGTCAAATGAGCTACGTCAGTTAATGTTGCCATATATACCGATTTATCTGTACTTATATAGATTTTAGTGAATTATTTTAGATATATATTTTACGGCTTCAGCCAACAAAGAAGTATCCACTTAAACTTAATTAACGGTTGTATCTCCGACACAACCCGCTTCTTTTTTTCATCGCTTTCAATCGCAATTACATTTCAAGGTGTTTCACGCAAAATAGAAGATAAGTAATGTAGGTTGTAATAGATCAACCACAAAGGTATTATCCTGCTTTTATTATGCAATAAAAGCAGGATAATACCTTAGTGGTTTATCTATTACTAAGAGTCTGACTAGCCTACAGTTGACAGATATTTCCTTGTGGTATCACCAATTGTCTATGTTTAAAAAAAAGGCTAAAAGTCAGTTATCGATTTATGTCATTCATTCAAATGCTTTGCGGTTTTATGTTTTATTTTAAACAATATTAACAATGAGAACCGTGTACATGACTACCGAGTGAGGTCCGTAAACTGTTGTAGGTCCGTAAACTCGTAAATAATTACGACAATGTGAGAACCCGAGACGAAGTGTTTTATAACGAAAATGTGCAATGTTTACAAGTCGTTAGCAACTTAGTAGGTGGTGCTGCATAAATATTTTGATACTTTATGTACCTACTAGTTATGAACTTTGATAAGGTACGTGAATATATTAATACCTGAATCTCATAAACAGGAATGTGTAAAGAAACGGATAAACTAGAAGTTCTGGAAAATATAAATTAAATAAAATCAAAACATTGGTACACTCCTTACAGAAAACCAATATTTAGAAGACATCTGTGAAGTGACTGGTCAGAAGTAACTTGATATAAAAATATAAAACGTATTAAAATATCTTGCCCAAAAATGTTTAGGTATAAATGAGCGACGAGCGTGTTGGTGGAATTCTGCACTTGGCCCATCGTGCCGGTACAGCATTACTATTACTACCTCTATACCTATAAGCTACCGCTTAATTTCTGTTCGCTCGATAACCTAGAATAGTGCTACAGCTTTCCCATTTCTCCTTCTATTTCGTACTTGACTTTATTTGTGCTTGTGCTAGTTCTAAGTGCTTGCAATAAACGTTTTGTGAACAAAGGATTGGGTTGTTTACATTTCAAGTATATTTCAACACCCCTGCGAATTACTCCGGCAAGTAAGTCAACAACAACCTATCACATCACATCTACACTGTATCTAATATACCTATATTTAACTTGTTTTTATGTACTATCGAACCAACTGAATCATGACCCACCATACAGGATGATTCAGGAGACGTGAGCAGGATCAACACTACGGATTTAGCAGATCTAAATAGACACGCGGCAGCGTGTCAAGCCAAGTTCAAGCAAAGGAACTGGCTAGCCAGCGCCTAGTGTAATATTACACGAACCACTTGGTGCTACTTTTGACCCTTCTAGAACTCAAAACCTCTTTAACGTAAACACATAAAACTACGTGTGTTCAATTATATCCATAAGGACATCTAGAAGCCCAAATTTCATGAAGCTAGCTCAAACGGTTATAAAGATGTGAAGGTCAAAAAGTAGTAAATTTTAGCACTGACTGACTGACGCATAATACCTAAACCTTACCTACTTCCAGATGACCTAGAAGGATGAAATTTGGAATCCAGCTCGGCAATTGTGTGTAAGCGTAGGATAAAATCTACAAATAAAAAAAAGTTAAAAAATAGGGGCGGGTCCCTACCGACACAATTTAATTGTGGCGTTGGAACCGTTACAAGCAGATATTTAAAACTATCCTAAAATATGTATTATTATATTTGCTATATAACAGAAATATAAAAATAAGGTTAAGTCAAAAAATAACTGGTGTCCCCATACAAAAAAACTTGTAATACGCGCTAAACAACAACTGGCCAACGGTGTGTCGTCGGCGGCGCGCGGCACCACATAATTATACACAGAACAGAAGTAAATCTCAATACCTGCCTAGTTTTCTTTACAAAAAGTAATGATATCCCACCAAAAACATAAATGTAAAAAAGGAGAGCCAAGTTGTCAGCCAAAAATGGTGCTTGGCTGTGGGCTTCGCCGCAAAAAGAATGGAGATCTAAATGAGTGCCAAGTTCTATGCAAAATCCAAATATGTATTTATAGGAACAAAATAACATTATGAACAAGTATTAAACTCTATGTCTTTGCTATAATGGATACCTATAACAATTGCGGTTATTTAAAAATGTGAGATCTTAAAGTAGGTTAGATTTGACTTGGCCTTGGCCTTATCATTATAAGCTACTCATTCGTACCAGCATTGGTAAGATTAACGTTCATTTTTTTTTAGTTTTGTATGGTGACCATGATTTGACAATGAAACTTTTACATTACAAAATTTAAAAAATAATAACGGCGTTTAACTTAATTACGATGATGAACGATCCATTAACATTTACTTTACTGTATGTGTAGGGTTGGTCCTGCTCATGTCTCCTGAATCACCCTTAGTACGTAGAACCTTGTTACAGTTAACGAACATAAGCACGACCATAAGACGTTAATACGTCAGTTAATTGTGACAAGGTTCCATCGTTCCATGGTGGGTCATGAATGTCATGATTCAGTTGGTTCGATAGTACCTTACGTGTGCACAGAAAATCAAAAATATTTTCTAGTATCAACACTATAATTCCTACTACACAAGTGTGACCAGCCCAAGAATTTTTGAATTTCCCGCCAATACTTTGGGTAAAATTTGGTTAGCCAGACTCTACCTACATTACTTATCTTCGCTTTTGCGTGAAACACCTTAAAATGTTATTGCGATTGAAAGCGAAGAAAAAAATGTACCTCCTTGAATTAGTTCCCAAATCTATTTTTCCTCGCAAATTAGTTAGCGGTAGTCGAATTTCACCCTATTTGTCTATTGATGCAGTTTTTACTGATCAACGACATATTATACACTCGAGAGCATGGAGTTGAAAACCCGTAGCACTGCCGCCAAATGGTAAAACCACAGATGTATGAATATAAGGAGATCGGACATCGGGCGGCCGATTTGTATAGAGTGAGCCTGTCGCAAGTACATTAACCCACACAACGTCCAAGTAATTGACAAGA
This sequence comes from Epinotia brunnichana, assembly GCA_963854355.1. Taxonomy (NCBI): domain Eukaryota; kingdom Metazoa; phylum Arthropoda; class Insecta; order Lepidoptera; family Tortricidae; genus Epinotia; species Epinotia brunnichana. The sequence continues at coordinate 10,819,904 of OY977946.1, forward strand.
CAAAGCACGCACACATCTAAAACACACACATTTGTATACCTACACGCTTATTTGACAATAAACGCGCATCATATCAGGCATTTTGGGAAAAAACGTAATATTCTCTGCGATCAGCACGCGTGCACAGTATGTCAGTGTGTGCCCATTGAGCATACAGCTGCGACACGGCCGTCGGCGGCTTGTCCTCTCTCTAGTATTCTATGCTCTGAGGGTAAAACGTTTTAAATAATTATTTACGTTAAAATCAAAGTTTTAACCGACTTCAATTCAGTACTCCGCCAAGCCACATGAACATTTCCACATTTATTTTCCAATTTACCACCTTTGGCATTTCTTTGTTTGCTATTTCAACTGAATGATATCAGAATCGGTGACGTACTTTTATAGTTTGAAGTACATCATTGACAAGTTCCACAAGCGATCTGTGGTCTTCATCATCACTTTCACTTCACCAAATTTATGATTTCCGGATGTAAATACACGAGTTATAATAGAAAACACCGAAATTACTTATTTACTACACGTGTGCCTTATATATTTGAGGAGTTCCCTCAATTCCTCATGGTTCCCATCATTCAACTGGAGTTTTGAAAACAATGGGACCAACCTGGAAGCATATTCTTTCAATTATAAAAAGAATGGTATGAATCGGTTCATAAATAACGGAGTTCTGAGGTAACACACATATAAAAAAAAAAAAACATACTACCGAATTGAGAACCTCCTCCTTTTTTTGAAGTCGGTTAAAAATTCAGCCACATAATTATTCAACACTTAAATCCCCAAACTTCATATGACGAGTACTGGACATGGGTAAACCTGATGTGTTTTGATCATCATGGTCATATCAGCTGAAAGACGTCTACTGCTGGACAGAATAGGCCTCCAGTGCCACAATGACTGGTCCTGCGCCACCCGCATCCAGCGAAGGCAGTATACACGCTATTGCAGCGTGGGTAGGCGAAAAAGTTTACAAAAAGTGTTTTTCCATTTCCTTATCCATCAGGCATGGATAGCATGGATGGGCCTTATCACGCGATAAGTGACAAGATAACAGCGTCGTCTAGTTCTATCGAATGGTGTCAGCCAGGGACGGATGCTCTATCTTGTCACTTATCGCGTGATAAGGCCATCCATGCTACGGGGCCAGGTGAGCCAAACACTTGTTTATCACCAACGTAGTATTAAAAGAGAACCTAAAACACATTAATTCCAGGTACTGCGTTTTGCCATTTGGCGGCAGAGCATTTGGAGAACAATAGTCTCCTAATTGGCCATACGTCGTGAAATCACGTATTTCAAAAAGTAGGTCACCAGAAATATACCTCCCGCTTTCTTTCACTGGTTAATAAGAAAAGGACAGTATGTTAGGTGACAGATTGGTTTATGACCTTCTTGTCATATTTTCGGCCTTTTCCGATAAAATGCCATGTGTCACATTTGATATGTTTTATTGAAAAAGGTCAGGATAGTTTTGGAAGGTTGATAGAATATAAGTTTCTGTAAATGGAATAGCCTATTTCGTGAAGTGGGTACTGAGGTAATCTTACGCCTTTAGGTACAATACTCTTAACACTTTCACTGCCAGGAACTTGCCTAGAGGGCACCTACGTCGTATGCGCTTTCCGTTACATATTAGGAGGAAAACCACGGGATCGGCTGCGAGCGTAGCGCGTACGATGGAATGAGGGTTAATTTGCTTCGGGGGGCAACTTTGATCGAATTGGTTTTTCTCCGAAATCATTGTTTTTACTTGTGGGTGAAATGTGGCAGTGAATATATTAGTTATCTGTCTTGCTGTAAACTCGATAAAAAAAAATACTTTCAAAAAGTTCTGCTTTTATACTACACTTCCTTTAAGCCCGCGACTCCGTTCGCGCGGAAGTCGTTTATATCGTAGCTCCCCTATTTGACCCCTTAGGGGATGATTTCCGGGATTAAAGCTATACTTTGACCTTCCCCGGGACTCAAACTATATCTATACCAAATTTTATCTAAATCGGTTCAGCGGTTTAAGCGTGAAGAGGTAACAGACAGACAGATAGACAGACAGATAGACACAATTTCGCATTTATAATATTAGTATGGAATCTAAATGATCAAAGTAGCCCCATTTTTTCCTTTCTTGTCAATGGATACATACATACATACCGTCAATGGATGACTGTATTAAAAGCAAAATCAGACCAACGCTCACTAAGAAAATACATCAATTAAAAAAAACATATCCTGACACCAAAAATCTAAGAATATTTAAGAACAATCTCGACAAATAAGACTATCGATTTAAAAAAACGCAATCAAATCAGTTCATCCTCTTGGGAGCTATAATACCACAGACAGTTACATATATATACACATGTAATGTTAACCCCCTTATTTTCGTCTTACGCCTTAACTTTGTCTCACGAAAGATTTTTTTGCAACTTATTTCACTTTACTTTTATATATATTATGTCCTGAAACTCTGACTAGGGAAGAAAAAATTAAACAACTGAGAAAACTATTTCCCGGGTGACTTTGCTTCTGTAGTTGAAATGAATATTGTTTGCTGCATTTATAATAAGCTACAAGTAGAACTTCTGTCGTCTGTTTCAAGCAGGTTCAAGGAAAATGCGACATTTTAACAAAGTAATTATTGTTTTAAGTTAGGTTTCTTTTACTTGAAATAATTTATATAAAACTTTGGTTTAATTGTATTGTTAACTAGCTGCCCACGCGTCTTCGTCTACGAATTTAATCCAGGCAAAACTGACAACTTGTATGGAAAAAAATTACAAATTTGGAAATTATGTATTTATATTAGCAGATTTTTTCTATGTAATGTATATATCATATTAAATAGTTACCTAGCGTCCAAATCCAACAAAATTTCAGACATCATAAAAATTAAAAGCTTCTGAAAAGTCCAAAAAAGAAATGGTTTTATCTTTATTATATTTTATTTACATTTGTTCTATAATATTCACAATAATTAATACAAAAAAGACAATTCATACTTCATTTAAATCAATATAATTACTTCTGGGTGGAGAGTAAGTTTGTTGGATTCTTGAATAAAGCATCTGAGAAAATCGTTTTAAAATAAAATAAACAAAAAAACGCTATTATAAATTAATGTTTTTAGAAACCGTATTTGGCCTGGAGTAATTGTAAAGAACGTAGGCAAACCCGCGGGATGATATATTATGTTACCTATAAAATCCAGAAAGTCCATTCTACAATCATATACAAAAAATAAATCGGATAAGCGGTTCCGGAGATTACCCAAAACATACAAACTTATTAACTAACAAAGCTACAATCTTCCTCTTTATAATATTAGTATAGAATATAATGAAAAAGCTAAAAGTTGCGTACTTTTTCAAATGAGCGTTATAATATATCAACTGTCTATTTTTCATAAAACTACAGTTACACAGTTATCTACGTCCTGAAGCGTTGAGAAGTAGCACAATAATGATCAATTTACACCTGTTAAGCTGTTAAGTAATTAACAAAATTTTAACAAAATATTAAGTGACTAATTAAGACATTTTTTCAGCAAAATCGTTAACACGTCTAAGTACTAGTCCCTGCACTAGGCTTTGCCTGTATCGCAGGAGGTCGCATATTACATTTTACATTGCTTGGATTACAAATATCAATTAATAGTACATTTCATCAGAGGCCGCGAAAACATGGATTTCCGGCGAAGTAGGTATAGACGGCCGAGTGTAGCGAGAGATACGAGGCCGGGAATCCGTTTTCACGCCGAGGCATGTATAGTGCTTTACTCAAACATGCAATGAAATAATTAAAAGGTCACTTCGCAGGCCTAGGCCTGAAAAGTTATATGAAATCCCATTTCAGGCCGCCTCGAGATGCTGCGCCCGAAAAAGGATACTTCCGAGTCTATTATAAGGAACGTAAAGAGAATATTTCATTGCATGTTTGAGAAAATTAAATAATACATTGCGTGTGTTTGTAAAGTGTTTGTGTGTGTGAACGTCTCTTTGTTTTATTTGACTAGTTCCAGAATCTTCTCTATTTCCTCATGAGAAAGTAAATTGGGTCATGATTGCGTGTAAACAATCAATTTAGTTGTAACTTATTACTTTGTCCCACTCATTAAATTGAATTACTAAATTGATTGTTTACACGTATTTAGTCACTTCATATTAAATTAAAATTAGGTAATTACTTAACCACTTAATACGTGTAAATCGAGCATTAGGGTAAAAATAAAAACCCACATGCATGCTTGACAGCTAGGTGTCAAATAATATGAAAACACAGGTTCGCACGTCTGTGGTGGGTACTCATCTTAGCCCTGCTGTTGCAAGTTATTGAGGATGCCGGCGACATTTCCATTTATCAATTTTCTATAAAAATCTTAAAGTATCAAATATCAAATATTATACCTTCCGTTATTTCCATGACAATTTACCTACTTAAAGTAGGAGTATTATACAAAAAATACGCTGGTGATTCTTTAGGAGTTTGCCAAAGTAAATAGACCTGTAGCAGAGCCTTTATGAGGTAAAAATAAACAAAGTAAAACCCTCGGCACGAGCATCCTTTGCAAAGTTATCGTTTCATCACCAAAGTACTGATATTAAAAAACTTCCCTAATATTAACTTGGTACCTACAGAAGTAGTTGAGAGGAAAAAGAAATTTTAGTTGTCGCTAACTACACAAACTATTCTAATATAAAAAAAATACTTATATAATGAAACATAAACGTTTCACTTTTTACATACTTATACCAGGTAAAACAAAACACAATTACGGAATAGAAAATAGGTTGATATCAATCAGTACCGTGAGGATGAAATCTGAATACTACGAGACAAACATTTTAGCAACATCAACATGAGGCACGAAAATCAACAACATATTCTTACCAAGTTTTTTGATGATAGGTTATGCGGTATCTGAAAAATTTGATTACTAAGATAATTTTAAGAAACTGTGCTTAAGGAATATTATGATTTCAACAGAACTATTATGAATATGATAGTTACGTAAGTACGCACCTGCCAAATTATCTGGTTCAAAACTTTTGGTATCGAACACTAAGAATTAAGTAAATTTTCTCAAACTTGCAATGAAATGTTGACATGACTTACTTCAAATTAGGTCCGGAAATACTAAGTATCCGGTGCGACTAGTAAAGATGATATATAAAGGAATTTCATACAATCTTACACACCTAGGCCTGCAAAGCAACCGTCTTTTGTTTATAAACGTCAAATTGTGACAGAACGTCTTGGCATTCAATCACCAAAAAAAAAAAAGATGTCAATGTCACCAGGTAAAACGTTGCTTCAAACAGGTTAAAAGAAAGTAAGGCGCGTAAATTGAAAAAAGTTTTTTTTTCTTGTTGGCCGGATTTGTCAATAGTTCGTAATTATTTTGAAACTTTCTAATAAAAGCCATCGATTTCGAAATGAGTTCGGACGTAAATGATATGGAATTGAACTGTATGCCTCCGGAATTGCGAGCAGAAGTAGCCATGAATAATTTACTACCTCCGAAATCAAAAGTTAGGTACATGACGGCGTATGAAAATTTCATAAAAATTATAAGTGTTTTTTTTGTTGTAGTGCCTCGTCTATATAGTTAGATATAAGTAACTTATATCTAACTATACCTATAATTGTGTCCCACATTTGTTACTAACAAATATTCCGCTTATTTCCTAAATTAAGTATTAGTTTATAGTTACATGAACAGTTCATGTAACTATATGTTGTAGTGCCTCGTCTATATAGTTAGATATAAGTAACTTATATAGTTAGATATAAGTAAGCCTGATGAATAAGCCTTATAACGTGGCCAGTATTTCATGCATTCCAAAGCAATTTTGAATAATTCACTTAGGCACAGAAGACATGGCGCATTTTGTTGAAGCATTGCCATTTAATTAGGCGCCTCTTAATCTTGCATGTATGTTTTATGTTTTTTTTATGTTAAAAAGAGATACTATATGCTGGTTATATCACATCCACGATTATTGACAGAAGATGACCCAAATATTCCCACTTTGATGTTTCTGTCATTTTGATTTTACGGGAAGGACATTAAGTATTGCGGTTGGAATATCGGACCAGTTGTGTAGCAGCCCACCTCCTATGTCTTTAAAAAAAATCGCCAAAAATATTTGAAAAAATAATTCATGGAATAATGTTCGATTATTAATTTCACTTGAATGGTTGACCTGTTTTAATATTTATTTTTATCCTACAAATTATGTGGAAAGTATGTGATTTCTGACGTGTGTCATTTCGCTCGCTCATGTATAAATCGAGACGAGTCGGAAATCATATTTACGCCCGTGTATCATACAACGTTTTACTATGCCTTGTGCGAGAAAATGAAATGATTATTGAAATGTCAGTTTAAAATAGAAAGGTCAAAATTTTATTTACCTAGGTTGTCCGGTAGGTAAGTGCTTATTAGGTCAGTCCGTAGCGTATTTCTTTGTTGCAAAAGGTGGTGTAGAAGTTTTTTTTTTAAATATTGTTTACATCGATACAACCGAGCAAATATCAAAAATGATTACACTTCTCACTCGTTGCTTCTATACGGTGCATCCTAGCGAAAAGTTACTCAATAGGAAATTAAAGAACATGAAATTATGCGTCTAGTGAGTATCAAAACATATTAATTCGGTTTAGCGACATAGTAGAAAACCATAGTTGAAAACGAGGCTTTCCTCAAGTTTGTAAGTTATTTCAAGATAGTGGTTTTTAAGCTTCTGCGTTTCCTCGTTTTCAACCATGGTTTTCTACTATGTCGCTAAACCGAATTAATATGTGTTGGTACTTATTAGACGCATAAATCCATGTTCTTTAATTTCCTAGTAAGTAACTTTTCGCTAGGATGCACCGTATAGAAGCTACGAGTGAAAAACCAAAAAAAGTCCCAAAATTTCGAGGATTTGTGGCTGCCAAAAATTGTCCCAAGAAATCTGGTGTAACCATTTTTGATATTTGCTCGGTTATATCGATGTAAACAATATTAAAAAAAAAATCTTTTACATCATCTTTTGCAACGTACCTCCCCCTGCTTTGAACCTCTACGGACTGGCGTATATTATCTGGAGCTGCATATAACAACTTCTCCACAACTTTTGTTGTCATGTTATTAAATTAAAACCATTGTTTTGTGCGTTTGGAACGCAATTAATTTTGAGTAACTTTGAGTATGTTCCACAACAAAGACACCGTACCGTTCGTAGTTCTAAGAAACAAACTGAAACTTGTGGAACATAATAATAAATTATAATTATTGATTAGTCATTTTCACTCGACATTTTTAACAAATTACACAAAACAACTCCAAAGTAAACAAAAACGGCGGGCTTTTTCGTTTTTAGTACATTACTTACCTAGGGCGGTTAAACAAAGAATGTCTCAGATCGCAGGTATTTGACGCCCGAGCCGAAGGCAAGGGCGATAAATATGCGCTCTGAGGCTTTCTTTATTACCGCCCGTGGTGAGTACAAATTTTTACGTCTCTATCTGGCCAGGAAGTGGGGTTTTCCGCACGCATAGCGTGCGGTAATTCCTACTTTATCGCCAGGTATGACGTAAAAATACATGCGCGCTCAACGTATGAACCAACTACTGCGCATGTACAAATAGCCGCCGTGCCGTGTAGCAAAGGGCATAAGCAAAATATGCATTCAGCCAAACATATTAAGTAAATATTTCAAATTTATTAATTTATTGATCAAATTAAAAATATAAAATGATTATTATTTAAACGTTTTACAAATTATTAGTAATTTTATGTACAATTTATATGAAATAAAAATTGTAATTGAAATATTTGTTAAACTTTTCTCAAGTATAAACTCTTTGCGTTGGGCTCAAGACGGAGTCAAAAAAAAACTGAAAAGTAAAAAGCTCTAGTGCAAAAAAGTGGCAGTTTCCGCACGATTTGGCTGCTTGGAATATGCTCTTTTCAAGCACATGCTTTGTTAATAAATTTTGAAGTCGTGTTCCTAAATAGAAATCTAAGGGAATATGTCTTGGCGGGACCACATCCGTATACCTAGAGGTATACTTGACATTATTTGAGTTGGCCAAAAAGCAACTATACCGTACAAGGCCAAGACAATTTCAATTCCAATTACAGTTTTATAAAGAGTCGGCTCATAAGAAGGCTCAAAGTCACCCAAAGGGCAATGGAGAGGGCTATGTTGGGAGTTTCTCTACGTGATCGCATCAGAAATGAGGCTATCCGCAGCAGAACCAAGGTAACCGATATAGCCCTCCGAATCGCTAAACTTAAGTGGCAGTGGGACGGGGCACATTGCACGTAGAACTGATGACCGTTGGGACGGAAAGATTCTCGAATAGCGACCGAGTACCGGAAGGCGCGACGTTGGTAGGCCTCCCACAAGGTGGACTGATGACCTGGCAAAGGTCGCGGGAGTCCGTTGGATGCGAGTGGCGCAGGACCGGTCACTTTGGAACTCTTTGGGGGAGGCCTATGTCCAGCAGTGGACGTCTTTCGGCTGATATGATGATTTATTTATTTATCGTATGGCAGTTACACACTTGTACATTATACATATGTATTCGTATTGATGTCGCTGATAGAGTAAAGTTCCAGTGTGCGCTGCAAGGTTCAGAAGGAACAGTGCAGCTGCCTAGTTTGTTGTTCTTTTAGCACCACCCGGATAGCAGTCACGTGTAGGGTATCTATGGGTATATGATGATGATGATGATGAAAGAGTCGGCCATATTGAATAATCTCATTTCAACCAAAGCTCTCCTCCGATGTAGGTTTTTTTGCTAACACATGTAAAATTACAAATTAAGTTAAATTTTCTCTAAAGTACATTAATGTACTGAGTATTGTCACGAGGCAAAAATCGGGAAAACGCAACTCTCGAACCAAATTAAATTTTCCCGGATATTACATCCGTGGTTGTGACAGACGGACAATATGTGTTTGTCGCGGATGACACGATTCTCCATTGTGTTCAGAATGAGGAAAACGTCTTATCGACTCTAGTCTGGTGCAAATCAAAGTCGTTCGGTAAAAATGAAAAAAATATGAAACGTATTTGATGAAAGTCAGAGGTCTTTTGTGAACGAGAATGTAATCAAATGATACAAAATATCTCGTTTCCTGCACAAAGACGTTTTGTGTTAGTTTTTTTAGAGTTCCTTACCTGAGTTTGAGGCTCACCAATTTAGACGTAGGTATTAATAGTGCGATTTAGCCAAAAAAACCCTTGCTATAAAAGAAAAAGAAAAAGAAATAAGACATTTATTTACTACACAAAAGACACACAGAGACAAAGGGAGTAGGCATACATTACAATTTAACACATATTGTGTGTGTCTTCGCGGCAGTAAATAGGTCGCTGTCTCAGCATTATGCCGAGGTGTCAGACAGACACCTACAGCGCTGATTTCCAGACAGCATCGTACGTGACTCACTGCGTTCCAACACAACATAAGACCATTGATAAACACATAAAAAATATTGTATACACATAATAAATAATAAATGTAATAAATTTGTAAAATATGTACCAATAGCCAAATGGGATAGAAAGAAAAACACAAAGCAAAAAACGCGACACGGTTGGGATAGGAAAGTGCTGGATGGGTTAGGATTGGGTTTGGGATTTCTGGAGCGTCAACAAATAGCCCTTAAGCTGACGCTTAAAGGTATACTTGCTAGACGCTCCTTGAATAGGTGGAGGGAGATCATTCCAACACTTGGACGCCGCTATGTTGTAAGTATTCATACTGCTTGTGTTACCAGTTATGTTGCCGGAAAAAGTAAAACGAATGTGATATTTTCTTGACTGTAATCGCAGAATAAAACAAAAAAAAAGTTTATTCGTTTGCATATACACCTGTTGCAAACTTTTTCACGGCTCTGTGATCTGTGATTAGTACCTACCTACTTTAATCACCTAGGGCAGTAAATTAAGAATGTCTCAAATCGTAGGCTTTTGACGCCCGAGTCAAAGGCAAGTGCGATAAAAATGCAATTTTATTCCCGCCCTTGGTGAGTTAAAATTTTGTCTCCTCCTTGGGCAGGAAGAGGGATTTTCCGCACGTTGTTCAGGAGGTAATTGTCAATTGATGGCAACGTGCGATGTAGAAATTCATAGGTAGGTACAGTTTTCAATAAAATTCGTGGCAACAGGTGGTTAACTTAACAACCGCCAACGTTGCTGCTGCTGGTAATGTTGCTTTTGCTGCCGGTAACGATGATGCTACTTAGTTGCCGGAAAAAACCAATGTTTCCGCAACAACACGTTAATATTTTAGTCTTTATGCCTTAAAGCGCCGTAGGTTCAGCGAAGTTAAACGAACAGAGTTTTTGAAACAATATAATGCGTCTGTTTCTAATAACATGGTTTCAAAAAAATACGAATAGTAATCGTGAGCGTGATTTTCTGCAGGGAGATCAGTGATTCGAAACATGATTAAGGAATTTTCCCTCGATAGACAAAAATCACGAACATAGGTCTAAAATAGGTACATTTAAAACATTCGTAACAAATTATGCACAAAAGCTAAACATATTTAAATTGGTTCTAAAAATCGGCAATATATTAAAGGAACTTAGTGATTACTTTATTATATATTTAAACGTACAAAAAATTAAAATTATAAAACATGATAATTATCCGCGCTTCCGAACACGCACTTCCATATCGCCCACGCTTATGCTCAGTGAGAGGAAGAGAAGACCATGAACCTACGGCGCCTTAAGATGGCATCTTATCAAATTCAATATTTACAAAGCAGAAGTGATAAATGACTCTTCAAAGACAAACGAACATAACTTTCGTACTGAGTTTTTCTATTAATAAATCAAGGCAGCCGTGGTCGGGTCGTGAATAACGACCTAAATCCGGATCCGTTTATGATGTGCGCAAGCAAATTCCATGTTAGGGTCCAGTTTTATTGGTGCCTTAGTTCTGTGGGGTAAGCGCGGCGGGGCTAAAGCGATCGAGCAGGATAAGCCATAGTATTCTAATACCTAGTTCTAATTCTTTTTCTTTTCCTTACGCTGTACTAGTATGTATATGGCATGGGCACTCTATGTCAAAGTGACATGGCTTGAATTCGAATGAAGAAAAATCCTCTTAGTTCGAAATTAACCCATATTGCTTTGACATAAAGTGCCCATGCCATATACTAGTACAGCGTCGAGCACTCGGACATTTACCTTATGTCATATTATAACATACGTGTCCTTATGGGCGCGTCCGTGGTAAGCATGCTGGTGTTTACCTACCCTGTTTCGACATATTACTAATGTTATTATTTTATAATTATGTAATCATGTATAATTACAAGATATTTCTTTTCCACCAGTATGTGATCGTTTGTTTCTTAAAAAAATGTATTTTCACCCAATAGGGATGACGACTTAGATTTTTTTACGATGCCATTCGAACCAGTTTTTGGAGCGGAACAAATGTTTGTATGGGAGCAACTACAATTAAAGAACTGGCGGCAGCCATAAACGCTTCATACTAATTGACACACATGTTTAACTTAAAATCGCATACCCGAACCACATGAGACTTCTTCCGCTCAAGGCAAACATAGTTTACTGGGATGTAGCAAACATTCTGTGTTCACCGTTAAAGTGATTCACTTTCGCGGTGTTTGACTTTTCCGACTTGCTTTCGAGAAGTTTATTCCGTTTGACGTCAATTTTAGAGTTATTAGGTTGGCCTTTCGTAGAAATCAAGGAACAAACCATATGAAAACTGCTAATATTATGAAATGTCTCACTTATTACGTTTCGTTACAACACTAAATGTACACTGCCAGTTTACTGGGATCGGTTGGAGATGGGTCAGTTAACAAATTTCTTGTTGTTATCAGCATCTTGTCTCGGAGAGCCAGAAGACAACGGTGGCTGAGTTTCTTTGAAACAATAAGAAGAGGTCCACCATGAAATAGGTTTACCAATATTTCAAAAACACTTGTTTACTGAATTTAAACCCAATAAAATTATATATTCATATTAATTTATTCGTAATTGTCATAGTTTTAAAGAGTGACCCTAAGACGTAACCATAGCAACGAGCATAAAAATATAGTTGAATATAATTTTACTTTATGTTTATGAAGACTTTTTAACCCCCGACGCAAAAAGAGGGGTGTTATAAGGTTGACGTTGCTGTGCACCTGTGTGACTGTGTGACTGTGTGTCTGTGCATCTGTGTGACTGTGTGACTGTGTGTCTGTGCATCTGTATGTATGTCTGTGGCATCGTAGCTCCTAAACGAAAGGACCTAATTTAATGCGGTTTTTTTATCCAAAAGCTGACATGATCTAGATGGTTCGTTTTACAAAATCGATTTAGCCGTTTTTAGGGTTCCGTAGCCAAATGGCAAAAATCGGAACCCTTATAGATTCGTCATGTCTGTCTGTCTGTCTGTCCGTCCGTATGTCACAGCCACTTTTTTCCGAAACTATAAGAGCTTTACTGTTGAAACTTGCTAAGTAGATGTATTCTGTAAACCGCATTAAGATTTTAACACAAAAATATAAAAAAAACAATAAATTTTGGGGTTCCCTATACTAAGAACTGAACCTCAAATTTTTTTTTTCATCAAACCCATACGTGTGGGGTATGTATTCAAAAATGATATTGAGGTTTTTAACATCATTTTTTTCTAAACTGAATAGTTTGCGCGAAAGACACTTCCAAAGTGATGAAATGTGTGTCCAGCCGCTGTAATTTCTAAAATAAGAGAATGATAAACCTAAATAAAATATATGATGTACATTAACCATGCAAACTTTCAACGAAAATTGGTTTGAACGAGATCTAGTTCGTAGTTTTTTTTTAATACGTCATAGATCGTAAAAAGCAATTTATTTAACGGAACCCTTCATGTGCGAATCCGACTCGCACTTGGCCGCTTTTTTTGAGATATTGAACTTTGAAATGAAAATATCGGGGATTTTTCAACTTTTCCAACTTGTTAATTGTGTTGACCGACTAAGTATGTAAGTTTCGCAGTGAAATAGTTATTAGCCGTGAATCGTGATATAGTTATATCCCCAATGGAAAATTTATGAACGGAAAGGTATTACCTAGACTGGTCTAGTGAGATAGTATATCGAAACGTATCAATATCTGTACAAAAAGTGCTTAAAATTCGAAAAGCCACATATTAGACGTTGAATAAAAAGGTCAAAAGAGTTGGACATTGACATACAAACATCGCCTGTTTACGAGAAATGAAACGTTTCAAAATGAAACATTTCAAAATGAAACGTTTTACAACGATGGGCTCCATTACGCATTATTGTTGACAGGTCATGAGATCGCTGAACTTGTGATATGACTATGTCACGAAATGGATACTTTTCAGGGCGTTTTCCCGACCAATGCAACAATTAAGTTACGAGAAAAAAATCCTTCGCTCTTCTGCTTAAAAAAAAATAGTTGTCTTTAAAGTCGGGTTACGGACGATAATTTTACGTAATATCGTCATAAGAAAACATTGTGCTGCCATAAAAACTTTGGACCCCCATTTCACCACCTCAGAAGGTCAATTTTGAAAAATCATTTCTTAGTGCACCCCTTGACCTTATAAGGAACCTACGTGCCAAATTTGGAATCTCTAGAACCAGCGATTTGAACTGTGCGTTGATATTTCGTGCGCGCAGCCAACGTTCAGAACGGGACAATGAGTCACACTTTTTCGTGCGTGCAGCTGGCGTTCATCAATTTATAACACGTTATCAAAAGGTGCTGGTCTATTAGCGATGATGAGATGCACCTATTCGCGTATTTCTGCATGCGGTTAATGCACCCAAGCTCCCTCCGCACGTCCAAACGTACAAATAATTACAGCAAAACCCCACCAATAATGACAAAACGTTGACACGTGTTTCGCCTCTCTACGAGGAATCATCAGGAGATGCTGGCAAATGATGTTGCTTGCGCCACGTCCACTGAGCAAATGCCATTTTCAGTGGACTTCATAACATTCTTAATATGATATTGCATTGATAGATTGCTATCACATCGCCCTCAACACATTTCAAACATATTCCCATAGTCAACTGTTACTACACCCACGACTAGAAACGGGGTGCTATTCTCCGTAACACATGGTCAATAATGCGACCACTAAATTCACAGCGACTGAAACGCCTTAAAATTGCAAGAATCCCAACCCTCTTCAACTTTTTATTTAAAGTTAATTTACTTTGTTTTATTTGTGTCATGTAGCAAAATCTAATAACGTGTACCTACTGTGAGTTTAAGGTAAGCTTTTTCATTTATTTAAACTTAATTTACTTTTTGTACTTGACGATTAAAATATGTGTATTAAGATTTCATAGAGAATACTGCAACGTCACTCTTTTCATAGTTGTAGTCCATGTTACTGTCGAAACAATCGAAATAACTACTTTTCGATACGCTCCATACAACTAAAATAAATTCGACCAATCACGTGGCTGCTTTACTGAACTGTAATGAATTGGACCAATAGAATCGCTTTGATGTCGTACGCTCGTTGATGTCTTTTAAGATATCAACAAGCGTACGAGCGATGAGCTGCACTTCGTTTCAACAGTATCGAGTTTGTTTAATTAGTTCAGTTGACTCGTAGAAAATTAATTTTAATGAACTTGTACAAAAAGTATTGTTCACAATAGTGTTATAATCAAGTTTTTTAATCTCGTACCTTACTTAGGCCACTCAGCAAGCTTCGTGGCCTAAACACGGTACTCGACTAAAAAGCTCTCTATTATAACACGATTGTGAAAAATACTATTGTTTTATTTGTGTCTTGTAGCAAGGTCTAATAACTTGTACCTACTGTGAGTTTAAGGTAAGCTTTTTCATTTATTTAAACTTAATTTACTTTGTTTTATTTGTGTCTTGTAGCAAGGTCTAATAACTTGTACCTACTGTGAGTTTAAGGTAAGCTTTTTCAAACACAATGAAATAAACAAATAAAAATAAAGTGTGTACCAGTGCAACTCCCCATATAATCGCCATGTCACAAGCTCTCACTAAAACAACCTGAATTATGCCCAAGTCAAACGGAAGTATACGCTTCGCGGAATTTGCGGGCAGTTAAACAAAAAAAATACACAGAACCCACTCATAAATCTGCGAATTAATTCCCTTTTAAATGTCGGTTAAGAAGGCCCAACCACGATATTATTCTACGAGTAGGGACCGAGGGTACCATAATACCCGTACTATAATATATGGGCAACCACGTGCCCAGAATGGCCAGGAATATGCCTCTCGCAAATGCTGAGTACGAAATTGTTTGAAGCTGTGAACAGAGCTATTTGGAAACGTGTTATTGGATGGGTAGTTTAGGCATTGCGTAGTTCTAGTTTTGGGTGGCTGTTAACTTTGCTCGCACAATTTTGGGTTGTGAAATTTTGTAAAAAGAAACAGGGGATCTACATTCGCAGGAACCTTTTTTTTAATTAGTATTCAAAGATAGTTTTATAATATTACTGTGACATGGTATTAATTTATAGATGTTACTTATTGAACTCGAAAGGAGAAAGACATAATTACCTACTCTTTAATATTTTGTATATTTGACGACCGATCTAGCCTACTGGGACCTTCCCTGCGAAACTGTCGGTTCTAGGTTCAAATCCCGGTAAACAATGCAATTAATATTTAATTTGTGTTGTGTCTGAGTCTTGAAAACTGTAGGTAATTAATTGTGTAATCATCCTCCTAGCGTTATTCCCAGTTGTGTCCAAAAGGAGCCCGAGGTCCGCCTTGGCACCTTATCCCAAGATTTGGCATAGGCACGTTTTACGAAAGCGACTGCCATCTGACCTTCCAACCCAGAGGGAAAACTATACCTTATTAGGATAAGACCGGTTACCTCACAATGTTTTCCTTCACCGAAAACTTTATCGAATATGTTAAATTGACAATGAAGTTTCTGATATTTATGTTTCAACATCCTTGGTACTTTTATTTCTGTCACTGTGTTGATACACGAAGTCTTTGTCAGCCTACACACTGTATTTTGTATTTAATTTAATTTTACTATAAACGCGATTAAGACCAGTTTATTTTATAATAACAATATAGGCTTACTTCTAAGTTTATATCCGGGTATTGTGACAATCCTTATAAAAAATTTCAAAATGTGTTTACTCCAATAATCCACGGAATTATTTGATGAAAAAAATCTGCCATATAGAACAACTAAATAGCTATACAATGTAACAAAATTGCTTAATGATATGATGGACTATTTTGGGCAAAAAATAAAACTAAAATTACTAAATTGGCCTATGAATTCGAAATTAATGATCTTATGACTTTGCCAGTTAATCTGATAAACAGTATATTGGTATGGCTAAAAGTTTTGTAAAACTTTTTCTCTGTATTTACGAAAATACTCATCTTATTTTAAGGTTACGTCTATATCCGGGTAAAATTTCAAAAAAAACTATATTAGAAAAACGAATAAGATTTGGCGATCGGGAGTTTTAGTATTACCTTCGTAATGGTTTAATCTGCAGGATTTCATCGTCAACAGAACATCGACAAAAATGGTGGCTCTTGTCACACTGTGCGCCTGGCACACGGTAACATGATAAAAAAAGTTCATTATCCCACACGTTAATTTCGGTCTAAAAAGGCATTTGACGCGAGTTGTAAACTTGAATGTTGGCATTTACATGATTTCAGTGGAATTTTTGTGACGAGACCTGCCTTATCGAGGCCTACAAAATTGTTTGGTGGCTTACTAATAATTTTACGAGGTATGCGCTAGGGATGGGTAAAGTTTGGATGAAGAGTTTCGCGTTTTTTGTATTAATTTGTGATACTATTAAGTTAAATATTCAAGAAAACCCCATTGTCATAATTTTTCAAAACGGTTTTATCTTTTGAACTAATTTAAGACTTTTCATTCGATCGGTTTTCGTGTTCCTGAGGAGTAAACACGTAACATTTCGAACGAACGTTAGGACAATTCAACTGTCATTTTCCCATACAATTATATACCTGACGAACGTACAAAGCATTACGAAATTGACCAGCTGGTCGGATCAGTGAAAGCGGATCATTTAAATATTTTTATCTATCCAAATATTATAAGTTATATAACCGCACATTATGACCACCATAAAAACAGACTGTTTTGTTAGAACAAATTACTTATGTGTGAAAATGTTATTATTGCTAAATAATAACATCGATTTCGATGCTATTATTACATTCAAATTTCGAACACCTCGAAAAACAAAGCAATTTGATTTGACCTCTATTCTAATATCAGTCGAGATGACGTTTAGTTCGAAATAAATTGTCAATTTGCATACAAATTTGACAAATGTCGCACGTAAGTAAGATATCGCACGATATGACAGTTGGCGCTGACTCTAGTTTGTCTCTGAATTAAAAAAGTACTATGACACCTGCCAGAAAACAACGCCGCGATGCCGGTCATAATATGCGGCTCCTGGATGCATCATTTGTAGGTACCACATAAGTGATTTGGTGTAATACTGTTAACCTATGTGTGAATTAATAAAAATTCTTAATTCTTAATCATGGAGGCTTATGATATGTGGATAGATAAAGTAGTGTATGTAACTGTACATAATTAGGCATTAACACACTCGTGTGATGTTATTATGAAATTCACCTGCGGCTCGTTTCATAAACCCACACTCGTGTATAATGCCTTTCATTATGTACAGTCACATAAACTACTATTATCTACACCCATATCAAAAATCCTCTTGAATGTGTTCGGAAACCATATACAATGACCACCATTATTGCAACCAGTAACGTAACATCAGCGTTTTATCTGTACCAGTGTTATTATAATGTATGAAAAATCATAATTACATAGATGATCGACATTATTATTGAAATCCAGTTGGTCATGATTTGAAATCTAGTCGGCCGTGGCTGTGTAATGGCGGTTATTTAAATGGTTCCCGAACACATAATTGAGGATTGATAAGATGTGGGTGGATAAAGTAGTGTATGTTACTGTACATAATTAGGCATTAAAACACACATATTAAGAGAGATAAAATAACACAACAAAAACTTAGCCTCATTACAAATTACAAGCATTGCAAACAATGACGAAACACATGAGCAAAGTCACACACACCCGAACAAATCAGTAGGTACCTGCAATTTATCGTTCTTTGAATTTAAGTAAATTTGAGAATTCGACATAATTACTAAAGTTTTCGCTGTTCAATGCGCAATCATTGTATTTTTTGCGCAACTAAATACGGTAGAGCCGAAAGGGATAAGGGATATGATTTGAGCAGTCTATGTTTGTATTTACGTGTGTTCCACCGTAGCGTTTAAGATACTGAACTGATTTTGATAAATAAGATGTCAATCGATTCGTAATTATGATCCGAGTGACATGGGCTAGCCCATGGTGCATGTAAAAAACCTCTCTTTGTCAGTTAGTTTTCCGTAGTCAGCTGGTCGATCGCGTTACGCGTTGTACGCGCGTAAGGTAGGTCTAATGTCACTTTTTATATGGAAAATTGACAGTTAAATTGTACCGACGCGCGTTAGGAGCGTTACGGGATTACCCCACTGGTTACAGTTTTATGCTCGTGCTTGGATAGTAGGGGTAGACCGATGAGACCTTAGACCTTCAGGTTGCGGGAGTCCGCTGGATGCAGGTGGCGCAATACCAGTCATTGTGGCACACCTTGGAGGAGGCCTTTGTCCAGCAGTGGACGTCTTTGAATGAATGAATGAATGAATGTTTCTTTATTTCAGGCAATAAACCCATTACTACATTACAATATATATGATACAAAGAAATAAAATAAAATAAAAATAAAATCCTTAACTAATACAAATACGTACAATTATTTGCGATTCGGGTGCCGATTCGCAGATAACCAATGCAGGAAGATAGCATTTCGGTACAAGTTAAAGTAATTAGCACATTATTAGAAATGCGTATTCTTTGCCAGAACGACGCTATTCGATTTCTAATAATGGCATAGAAATCGGGTACCCTGGCGTCAGCAAACATTGCCGATGCACTACAGAATCTAGGCTGTTTGGTGATAATACGTAATGCATCATTGTATTGTACTCTAAGGGTGCTGTAAGCCTTCCGTGTTTATTTTGCCCACAGTTGACAGGTATAAAAACTTTGACAATATGATCTAAACAGGACAAGCTTAACATCCTTAGAGTACTTTGCGAATCTGCGTGCTAGCATATTGCTGCGTATAGCCAGGGCCCTACGTTCACGCTCGATATCCAGGTCGTCTTGCATGCTCTCACATAGTATGTGAACTGCTTTACAACCCGAACTGACTCACCGTTTAGAAACACCGGCGGCACTCTCTCCGGACCTTTACCATACTTAAAAATAACCATTTCAGTCTTAGCGATATTGTACTTCATGCCATTTTTTTAAGGCGAAGTTCTCACAAACCGCCAAGAGTTCACGTAAGGCACTAATCGATGGACTGAGGAGAACCATGTCATCCGCATAACTTAAGTTATTACAGACGCCATCAATATGGCAGCCGACACGAGTTCTCCTCAGTTCATCGATCAGATCGTTGATATAGATGTTGAATAGGTCCGGAGAGGTGAGCCTTCCTTGACGGACTCCACACTCTAGTCTATATTCACTAGACTGTGAGTCGCCCCATCTTACGCTGTTTGTTTGGCCCCCTTACCAAAACTTGAGCAACTCGACCATACTATGTGGCACGCCCGCATTCTGTAATTTGCCCCAAAGCACCTTGTAGTTGACAAGGTCAAATGCCCGGCTCAAATCAAGAAAACAGGCGTAGATGGAGGTTTCTCTCTGCACGTAATAGTTAACCGTGTTTTTTAGACACAATATGGCCGAGTCGGTTGAAACACTTTGGCGGAAACTGAGCGTCGTTAATAACTACATCCCTCATCGATTCGGGTTGCAAAAGCCGCTCCAAAATTTTACTAATTACAGTACCTAAGGATATAGGCCTGTAGTTAACTAAGTTGGATAGGTCACCCGTGCGGTTTTTAGGTATGGGAACCACCACCGTTTTCATCAATCTACTGGGGAGGCAGCCATGTTTAAGGCAAATGTTAAACAAAATAGCTAGGTTCCTATATATTTCATCGCTGGCATAGACAATGTGCTCGATGCTGAGCCCGTCGTGCCCCGGAGATTTCCCACGTCTCATAGATTTCACTACGCGAGCTACTTCCTCCGGGGTTATCGTCCAGCTGGTGTCATGTGGCGCCGACTGGGGCTCAGCATCCACCACATTCTCCAGGTGCTGAGGAGTAGCCTTGAAGTGGCTAGCGAATAACTCTGCTATTTCTTTGTTGTCTTTCGGCTGATATGATGATGATCCTGTAAATTCTGGTGCATGGCTGGTGCCAAGCATCAGGGTTTGTACTCACGACCTCTATTTAGAATTCGCTGAACATACAAAGTCTCTACTCTTAATAACAAATACAGAACTCCTTGTTTTATTTCCGTTTCCGCTTGACGGTATCGGAGTTGCAATAACTTTTTGTCAGAAGACGCGTATTAAAAGTAATTTAGCAAATTGACAAAGGTATCTAGAATACCTACCTACTTGTTTCTTCGTTATATTAAATAAGAGATGTTTACGTGAATTTAGCCTGGAAAGAAAGAGAGCTTTGTTCTTTGTCCAATTTTTACAGTGTTTTATTTATGTATATAGCTTATAATATTTTTATTTTTGATTTAATTATAAAAAAATAGTAAAAAGCACCTAAAACCATCGAGACAAAGACAACAAGCATGTATCTTCTAAGCCGGTGTCCCTGCCGTTCCCTACAGGAAACAGGCGTAATTATAGGTTTATTTGTATGTATGTTTATCTACGTAGCGCGTTCTAGGAAACAGTACCCTACACAATAGCAAAAGTTGATTTATTTAATGTATCATTTAGTGCAGAGGTCGGCAATATTTTAGCAACCAAGGGCCACATAGGAGCTAACAAAAACTACGCGGGCCGCACTTCTTAATTATTTGTGACTTTATGGCAAATCCAAAATTCAGAATTCAACGACTTTTACATACATACTTACTTTCAAAACAAAGTTTTAACCGACTTCAATTCAGTACTCCGCCAAGCCACATTAACATTTCCACATTTTTTTCCAATTTACCACATAAACTGATTTCCGAGAACAAAAGCGTTGATTTTTAGACCAATAAACCATATCGCTGCATGTGGGCCGATAATATTTGAGGACTTCCGTCGATTCCTCAAGGATCTCAGAATTACCTTTGGCACTTCATTGTTTGCTATTTCAACGGAATAATATCAGAATCTGTGACGTACTTATATAGTTTGAAGTACATCATTGAGAAGTTCCACAAGCCATCTATGAAATAATTAATGATAAAATTTATGATTTCCGGGTGTAAATACACGAGTTTTAATAGAAAATACCGAAATTACTACACGCGTGCCTAATATATTTGAGGAGTTCCCTCAATTTCTCATGGTTCCCATCATCTAACTGGGGTTTTGGAAACAATGGGACCAATCTGAAAGCATATTCTTTCAGTTAAAAAAAGAATTGTACGAATCGGTTCATAAATGACGGAGTACTGAGGTAACAAACATTAAAAATAAAAATAAAATATATAAAAATACATCCGAATTGAGAACCTCCTCCTTTTTTTGAAGTCGGTTAAAAACAGTCATGGAGGCTCGCGGGCCGCCTGTTGCCGACCGCTGATTTAGTGCATTCCATACGTTTTTAGGGTTAGCAAAAAACGGAACCCTTATGGATTCGTCATGTCTGTCCGTCCGTATGTCACATCCACTTTTTTCCGAAACTATAAGAACTATACTGTTGAAACTTGGTAAGTAGATGTGTTCTGTGAACCGCATTAAGATTTTCACACAAAACTGGAAAAAAAACAATACATTTTGGGGGTTCCCCATACTCAGAACTGAAACTGAAAAGCTTGCGCGACAGACACTTCCAAAGTGATAAAATGTGTGTACCCCTGTAACTTCTAAAATAGGAGAATGTTAAAACTAAAAAAAATATACGATGTACATTACCATGCAAACTTCCACCGAAAATTGGTTTGAACGAGATCTAGTAAGTAGTTTTTTTTAATACGTCATGAATCGTAAACCGCAATTTATTTTACGGAACTCTTCGTGTGCGAGTCCGACTCTTACTTGGCCGCTTTTTCATATTCTTTTTACATTGTAACTGGAAGCTGCTTTTATTTATGACATTTTGAACTCTGTTTGTTTATTACAAGCTGCCCGTTGACACGTATTCCAAAAAGACTCAGATAGAACCACTTGATAAACTATATGTTCATCCTGAGATCAATATCTAATGCTTGTGTTTTTTTTTGTAAGCAGAATGAAGATAGCGTGAATGGAAATTACCGCCTCTGAGAGAAGTCGTAGATTTTTTTTTCTGCTAAATCAAAGTGAAAATATCAACGCGTTTCTAGGTAGGTATGTCACCAAATGTGTTTAGCAATATCTTAAATGTATTAATGTAATTTGTATTTATTTGAACACTTTTTTTATTTATTCAGACGTAAAATTAATAATGTGACAAAAAAGAGGTACACACCATTTCCACAACGCAGGCTTCGTCAATACATCAAGACAGCAAATATCTGCAACACGCTTCGTCAATCATTTACAAATTATATATCCACAACAGGTTTCGTCAATCATCTACAAATCATAAATCCACACAGGTACATCTTCATCACACAGCAATATCTTTGTATTATTTTCTCATTGTTTGAGAAAAGGAATATATTTACCATGGCGGAAACCGGGATTGCCTGTCATCTCATGGCCGGCTCTCCTTGTTGATCCCCTTACCTTCCGCGCCTCGGCGATAATGTGCCTACCTACTATTAAATATGACACGTAGTATTAACTTAAAAGTTAAAAAAATAAAGCTTAAAAGAGACTACGAGTATTCTAGTATCTCCTAGAAACTTGCATACTCCAGCGCTCCCTGGTGGCCTATAATGGCAAGATTTATCTTAAACCTGCTTCTAACGGCTCCTTGCAGAAACTGCACATTTTTGCAATGTTTTTAAAATACACTTTTTAAGATGGGTACGAAAATACTTGCTCTGGTTACCACATTCACTGCCAAGAATTGCTACGCTTATAACCAATGATCGGATGTCCCGGTGCAACACGGAGTGAATGACCCCAAACTTTATGTTAATATGGATATGCTCCGGGATTCCGGGACTTACATTTTTATTTGGAGGACAGTGATTCTGATCATATTACATGAAATAAAATATATGAATAAATAAGAATCATTCCTAGTGATATCTTCAGGGATGAAAGAGGTCATGAATACTCCCTATTACTTACTAGGTTATATTTATAGGTTTACACTGTGTCATACCCCGGCCCATTGCTCGACGATTCCCAATTCAAAAACCTAGTAAGGCTTTTTGACCACGCCAAATCTAGCAAGTCTCAAACACTTACTAGGTTTGTAATGGCTAAGGTGAGTTACTATGTTGTAAACTGGTAAAGTGATAGTTCTAATGGCACTTGCTAGGTTTCAAGGTATTAAAATCTGGGTAATTATTATGATTTTTAAGCTGGTGTCTCCGTAAATTGGTGAGGACTAGGCAAAAATATGTTACGATACAATTTTCAAAAAACAATTCTATTTGGTTTTGACATCGGGCAGCCGAAGCGGCTTTATTACAAATACCATAATTCTCACTAGCATCTTTTTAAACAAGATTTTGTCCTATCCATATTAATATTTCTCCTCGATATCCCGCCGTGTTGCACCGTAAATTCCGATCACTGCTTATAACCAATCCCGTGGTTTTCCCCGTATGTAGCAGAAAGATACAACTGGGATTTGATTTCTAACACAAGTGGAATGGTGACAAGTTTAGTACAATACAATACAATTAAATACAGACCATACATACATACAGACACAGACCATAAAAAAAAATACATGTCAGGTTTAGTTAGGTTTTCATCTTATATCTAAAGTGTTAGTAGACATTATTTCCCATTACATGCAGCGCACTGAAATCGTTTAGGTATAGGCACCATCCAACCTGCCTGCAAACATTGCCAGAATGCTGTTGGTGCTGACCCTTACCCTATTGAGCAGCGATGCGGTTCCGTAGCCAAATGGCAAAAAACGGAACCCTTATAGATTCGTCATGTCCGTCCGTCTGTCTGTCTGTCTGTCCGTCCGTATGTCACAGCCACTTTTTTCCGAAACTATAAGAGCTATACTGTTGAAACTTGGTAAGTAGATGTATTTTGTGAACCGCATTAAGATTTTTACACAAAAATCGAAAAAAAACATTAAGTTTTAGGGGTCCCCATACTCAGAACTGAAACTCAACAAATTTTTTTTCATAAAACCTTTACGTGTGGGGTATATAGATAACCCATATCCATAGGGATAGGTCTTCAAAAATTTCAAGAGATGTTATTGAGGTTTTTAACATCATTTTTTTCTAAACTGAATAGTTTGCGCGAGAGACACTTCCAAAATGGTAAAATGTGTGTCCCGCCCCCCTGTAACTTCTTAAATAAGAGAATGATAAAACTAAAAAAAATATATGATGTACCATGTAAACTTCCACCGAAAATTGGTTTGAACGAGATCTAATAAGTAGTTTTTTTTAATACGTCATAAATCGTAAACCGCAATTTATTTCACGGAACCCTTCATGTGCGAGTCCGACTCGCACTTGGCCGCTTTTTTATGTATTATGGCAGAGAAGCTGTCCACGCGCGCCTTCGCGAACATTGCCGACGCGCTGCAGCAACAAGGCAGCCCCATCAGCACTCTAAATGCATTATTGTACTGCACTCACAAGACTCTGTACTGTTTTTTGCGTGTAGTTCACCCACAGAATACTCGTATAAAAAGATGTGCAATATGCTCTGAACAAAGTAATTTTTACTGCTGTTGAGCTTCGAGCAAACCTGCGGGCAATCATGTTTGCTCTAACAGCCAGCTCCCTTTTGACGTTGGCGCCGTCCTTGAGGTCAGAGGTGATGATGTGGCCCAAATATTTAAATAGACTGACTAATTTGTGGGCCACCATTCAACTTTAAAACTGGAACCGTGGATGGACGTATAGGTTAGAAGCTAACATTACGTAAATATTACGCACGGTAAAATACCAACTGCAGAGGGGTAGTCACGTAACGTTTCAAACGCGCGTCAGCACAAGTAAAAATTTACACTTGGATCTATGTGCAATGCGTTAGGTAGATAGATCTAGATACTTTAAATTTTTATATGAAAAAAATATAGTTGGACTGTTCTAACGCGCGTTTGAAATGTTACGTGATCACCCCTCTGATCGACTAGCATTTCAATGGAGCAATATCATAAAACGCGTAATTTTTTTTTAATCATTAATTTTCTACTACTAATAATTACATGGAAAATACTAAATTATATAAATAAATATCTTAATCTGATTCTCACTCAGAATAAACTTCTTGCTGATTTTTTTCATGCAAATGTTTTCGGACGTCATTGCATAATTACAATGTATTTTCATTTAATTCGTTGAATTACGAGAAAAAAACGGGCATTTTGAAAAAAGTAATATTTTGCGGTAACAAGGTGATGTCATTGTGTGTTATATGCGCTGGTTTCTACGTATGCCATGTAATGTATTGGAAAGAGTAGGTACTACGCTCGTAGGCGATCCCGTGGTTTTTTTGCTAAGTAGCGGAAATGCGCCTACGTTGTAGCACTAGGCGTGGTTCCTAGTACGTGTGAACACATTCAGTGCCGAGAATCGCTACGCGCTACGCTGTTAGCCGTTCCCGTGGTTTTTTTGCTAAGTAGCGGAAATGCGCCTACGTTGTAGCACTAGGCGTGGTTCCTAGCACGTGTGAACACATTCAGTGCCGAGAATCGCTACGCGCTACGCTGTTAGCCGTTCCGTTCCCGTTGTGACGTACGAGCACGCCACAACGCAGCCGCCGCAGCGGCGCCGACGCACGGTATCAACCGCGCGGGGAGCCGACCGACTCACCGCACCGCACCTCACCGCACCATACCCCGCCGGCCGTATATAAGAGCGCGCACCCGCCAGATCAGGGGATTTCGGCGCACAGACCCACGGTGGACGAGTCGGCGCCATCCTCACTTATGGCACCGGCCAACGCCCCCACCCAACGGGGCGCACCAGCCGCATCGAAGCCCCCGACAGCCAAAAAGAAGGCAAAGAAGAAGAAGGGAAAGGCAAAGGCAGCCCAGGCCGAAGCCCCAACTTCTACTCCGGAAACCAAAGAAGGGAGACCCGGCTCCCAGAACACCATCGCGAAGCTTATATCGGAACTCCTCACTGTCGCCGCGCTCCAGGGCCCCAAAGCAGTAGAGGAAGCACTGAAGATTACCCTCAACAGCCAGGGCCAAAAATAAGCTGAGGGTAGTCTACTGGAACGCCCAGTCACTGACCGGGAAGATAGCCATGCTCCGTCACTTCCTCCGTGCGCAGAACGTGGACATACTACTGGTCAGCGAAACACACGCCAAACAAGCCATCAAGATGAGCGGCTACCTTGTGTACCAGAAGAACGAGGCAAACCAAGAGGGACGCTCGTATCGAGGACTGGCTGTCATGGTACGCCGCACCATCATCCATCAGCCCGTCGACTTCGTTGCCTACGACTCTATCACGGCACTCGGAGTCGACATAAAAATAGACCAAGGGGACCTGAGGCTGTTTGCAATATACAGACCGCCGCACAACCCACAAGGAACACTAAGAGCTGACATAAGGGCGCTACTCCAGTCCCCAGGACCGACCATCCTGGCCGGGGACTGGAATGCAAAGCACTTAGCGTGGAATTCCTCCCGCGAAGATGCAGCGGGCAGAGTCATCTATCGAGAACTGCTGGACCGCAATTTCGATGTCGCCGGGCCCGAAGAGCCGACGCATTATAGCGATATGCATGCGTCAAGCGACATCATAGACTTTGCGGTCCACAAAGACATGACAGCGGCAATACACCAAGAGGTTCTGCTCGACCTGCCATCTGACCATCGTCCAGTGCTTATGGTACTAGACACAGCACCCAGCAAGACGCCAAAGAGGAGGCCGACAAGGAAAACCAACTGGGAGGCTTTCGCCTCCTCGATCGGCAACTCGCATCCCGGGCCAGTCTCTACTGCGGAGGAAGTGGAGACAGCAGCAACAGCCATCACTCAAGATATCCAGCTGGCGCTTGAACAATCATCACACACCATTGCAGCAGAAGAGAGGTGCAGACCCCTCCCTGCTGCCTTACAGTCGCTAATCCTGAAAAAGCGCCAGCTGCGAAGGAGATGGCAACACACAAGATGCCCCACAATGAAGACCGAGCTCAATCGCCTGGTGATACAGGCGAAGACTGAGCTAGCGATCTTCAACGCAGATCAATGGGAGGCCCACATCGCCAGCATAGACGGTAACGTGCCGTCAATCCACCGACTATGCAGACAACTTGGGCAAACCGCCGAAGCAGTAAGACCACTGCAAGATGATCGCGGAATGCTCCACTACAAGGCCGAGGAGAGAGCCGAACTGTTCGCAGACTCATTAGAAAGCCAGTTCCAGCCGAACCCAGTCCTGAACATCAACCATCAGAGGGAGGTGGAAGAGACCCTGGAGAAGTACTTTGAGCGCGCGCCGACAGCAGAGGAGGACCCGGTCTTCTTCTCACCCGGCCAAGTTCAAAGAGCAACCAGCAGAGTAAACCCAAAGAAGGCCCCGGGCGCCGACATGATCCCAAACGAGGCATTGCGTCACCTACCGCAGCACACTATAGCGGCCGTGACGCGCCTGTTCAATGGGATCATGCGCTCGGGTCATTTCCCGACGACCTGGAAACTTGGCCGGGTCATTCTGATACCCAAGCCTGGAAAGGATAAAAGGAGACCGGGCAGCTACAGGCCTATCACGCTGCTCAGTACCCTCTCCAAGGTATTCGAGAGACTGCTCCTGAACAAGCTCCTCCCTCACATAGAGCCACGTCCAGAGCAGTTCGGATTCCGCACCGAGCACTCCACAACGCTGCAGCTTACCAGATTACTCAGCTACATGGCGGAAAAGATGAACAAGAAGGAGCATGTTGTCGCGGTTTTCCTCGACATGGAGAAGGCATTCGACAGAGTCTGGCACGAAGGCCTGCTGGCCAAACTGTCGACCTCCTCCGCACCGCGACGCATTGTCAGAGTCCTGCGCTCTTTCTTGTTCGAGCGGCGGTTCCACGTGGCGGTGGAAAATGCCACATCAACTGAACGCCCGATCCTCGCGGGCGTTCCCCAAGGATCATGCCTGTCACCAGCCCTGTACGCCCGCTTCACCGATGACATACCGGTGGCCAGCGACGTCAAGCTGGGACTATTTGCAGATGACGCAGCCTTCTACGCGTCATCTATATCACCTGCACGCGCCGCTACCCTGATCCAGCGCCAGCTTGACGTCTTACCGGACTGGCTGGCCAACTGGAGGATGACGGTGAACGTCGACAAGACACAGGCCCTGATGACGGGCTCGAGACACCTTCCACCGCCACTGAAGCTCCTCAACGAGGAGGTTGAATGGCAGTATACGGCAAAATACCTGGGGGTCGTTATAGACAGACGCCTCACAATGAAGCAGCACACCGGCGAAGTGGTGAGACGGGCGAAATGCGCGCGCTCCAAACTCCGGCCGGTGTTCACCAGCAACCTCCCACTCCGCACAAAAATGGGGGTATACAAGGCCTATGTTAGGTCCCGCCTAACTTATGCGGCTCCTGCGTGGTACGCCCTAACGGCAGAAACCAACAGGAAGAAGCTCAGGGCACAGGAGTCGCTCAGCCTGCGGACTATTGTCCAAGCCCCCCGTTATGTGCGGAATAGAAACATCGCACGAGACCTAAAACACCAGAACTTGGAGGAGTTCATCGGACACCTAGCGCAGCGCATGTTCGCCCGCGCTGACGCATCATGCCACGCATTAATAAGAGGAATCGCGCCTTTACACGCGCGCCCCCCAGATGACCGCCGGCGACGAGCCCAACCACGTGAGCTCGTGCCGCTGACCTAAGCCACAGATAGGCAAATACTGCCATCCTAAAATGCCACAGACAGGCCCGACTGACGAAAGCCAAGAAGGCCATGTCCAAATTGAAATTAAAAAGCCAAGATGGCAATGATTACCGGTTCATTCGTTAATGAACCGCGACAAAAAGCCGACAAAAAGCACTCAGTGTGCTGACATGTCCACCGCCACACTCCAAATTAAATGGAGAGTGTGTGAAGTCCCCCGACGAGATCAGGGGAGTTTTTGCTCGCGGCTTGCCGTGTGCACAACTCTGCCCTCCACCCTTCTCCCGCTCCCTTTCCATGCGCCGCTTGGTCCGCCGAGTGCACTGCCGTGGAATTCCTTCCCCCTCCCCTTTCCATGCGCCGCTTGGTCCGCCGAGTGCACTGCCGTGGAATTCCTTCCCCCTCCCCTTTCCATGCGCCGCTTGGTCCGCCGAGTGCACTGCCGTGAAATTCCTTCCCCCTCCCCTTTCCATGCGCCGCTTGGTACGCCGAGTGCACTGCCGTGGAATCCCTTCCCGCTCCCTTTCCATGCGCCGCTTGGTACGCCGAGTGCACTGCCGTGGAATCCCTGACCGTCTCCCCCGCTCCCGTCTGGAGTCGCTTCCGTATCTCACCAACCCCGTAGCATAATCGACAGGCTACCGCGCCGCATTCCGCGATTTAACATGAATCATAATTTAAGAGTTGCTGTTTAAATAAAAGGGCATAAGACCCACTGTTAATATCTTGTGAACGCTGGTATCATTTACCCAGCTCCCGAAAGGCTCCTCCCCGACTGAGTTATCTAGGAAACCCCTTCAGGCAGGGGGATATGTGTGTGCAGCTCACCCTACACATCACATTTGGCGCCCAACTCAATAACTCACACAGGAGTCTCGTAGATCTCTAGGAGCCGGGAGACAGGAAATTTGTTTTTTGCATAAAGTAAAGCCGTTTGAATTTTAACCATATCATTTGTCTCTGTGTATTTCCCGTGCAACAGGTTACACTGCTTAGCGCGACGCTTCCCGCCCACCCGTAAAAGAGTAAGTAAAAGTGCACTCCGTAATAAATAACCCCGCGTTGCCCCGGAAACCGGCGGGTCCCGGTACGCCCATGCAGACAGCGTGGATATACCAGCTACAAAAGCCAGGCCTCACGAAGGAGGCGCAAGAGAGAGGCATCACTACAGAGGGTTTAACGGTAGACCAGATTCGTAAGCTCCTCGTGGAATCCGTCAAGGCTGCCGAGGAAAATAAGGAACAAGAAAAGCCGATAGCCCGAGCCATGGACGACGACCCGAATAAAGACAAGGTACACAGAATAAATAAAACTATTAGAGAGTGGAACCTTTCCTACAGGACCTCCGACAACCCGGTAGAATTTATAGAGAGGCTAGAGGAGCTAATCACGGCCAGCGGCGTAGACGAGGAAGACGTACTGCCGGCATTACCCCGTATCCTGCAAGGGAAGGCCTTATTATGGCATAGAAACAATGCCGGGTCCTGGAAGTCATGGGAAGAATTTTTAGAGCTTTTCAAATTGTATTATTTTCCGTATAACTACGAGGATGATCTCATAGTAAGAATCCTAGCTAGGAAGCAAGACTGCAGAGAGAGCTTCATAGATTATTTAACCGACCTGCAAACGTTCATGCGTAGACATGGGAAACTGACCGAAAAAGAAAAACTTCACCGAATCCACGAGAACATGCAAAAAGAGTACAAGCTGTACATAAGGAAGCATGACTACAAAGACCTTAATGGTTTAATAAAACTAGCCGCCGAATACGAGGGGATTACCGCCCCCTCAGACTGTAATATGGAGACGGACCGAGCATATACCCCTCAGACGAGAGGTACCTATCCGAGACAACAATGTAATAAACTGCCAGCATATTGTGGACAACCGCAATCAGGCCCGAGGCAGACAGACACGAACAGGGGTAACTACCAGCCACGGGAGGAAACAGCAGACAAAAGCAGACCCGTGAATGGGATGACAGTAAAGATACACCCAAGGTACGACAGAGACACCTGCTGTTGGTCGTGCGGCAAGCCCGGGCACAACTCGAGAGACTGCAGGTCACAACGGCAGATCTTTTGCAGCGGGTGCGGGAAGCAAGGAGTGTTAAGTAGGAACTGTTGCATGAACGGGAACAGAGGAAAAAGAGAGTCGCTAGGAGCCGCCGGAGATCACGGTCGAGAAGACAACCGGGTTTACGAGAGTGTTGAGATATCCGGGAAAAGATGGCGATGCCTTATAGATACAGGATCGACGAATACCTACGTAAGTAAAGACGTATATGAAGCATGTAAAGCCCAGGGGGCACTAGAAAAACAAATCCAGAGAGGCGTCGTGCTCGCAGACGGTACGCGGACGACCGTCGACACAACCGTACTAGTTGACATGCACATCAAAGGCGCCACGATAAAACACTGGGTAAGAGTTCTACCAGCCGCGGCGGCAACAATAATCGGCATGGATGTGCTAGGAAGGGCCGGAATGGTCATGACATGGGCAGGAGATACCGAGAGTACCAAGACACCGACATCTAACCCAGGGTCCCAGTTAAAATGCGAACCGACGTCGCCCGAAGGAATAAAGAGGAAAAAGGACAACAAAAGAACGCCAGCGCCAGACAGAGAGAGGGACGTCGGCGACACGCAACAACCGGCCGCGCAGGCATTTTCAAGGAAACAGGCAGTGCGGCAACGAGAATTGCAACTGTTCGAGAGAACACCGAAGACAAACACAGAGACAGAGAACATATTAACACCGCCGTATACACCGCGTTGTAAGCCGGTAACAAAAAGACGAAATAGGTCGAAATTTGCACCGGCGTTCCGACATTACGGTAGAGAACTACGTAACCCGAACGACCGAAACTCATTTCCCACCCCCCAAATAAAGGAAAAAGGGGCGTTACAAGATGTGTACAACGTCGTAAAACAAGGGCAAGCTTCGGCCACACAGAAATTCTACTACGACAAGCACAGGAGATATTGGGAGCCCGCCATAGGGGAATTATTGTTGAAGCGAAATTATGTACTATCAAATGCAGAGAAAAACATATGCGCAAAGTTGGCACCGAAATTTATAGGACCATTTAAAGAACAAGGGAACACCACGCGACGTCGCGTGAGTCAACCACCACACGAACGTGGACCGTACCGTATAGGAGATAAGGAAGAAAATAAAACGGACGAGAAAAACTTTTTTGCTAAGTAGCGGAAATGCGCCTACGTTGTAGCACTAGGCGTGGTTCCTAGCACGTGTGAACACATTCAGTGCCGAGAATCGCTATGCGCTACGCTCGTAGCCGTTCCCGTGTTTTTTTTTGCTAAGTAGCGGAAATGCGCCTACGTTGTAGCACTAGGCGTGGTTCCTAGCACGTGTGAACACATTCAGTGCCGAGAATCGCTACGCACTACGCTCGTAGCCGATCCCATGGTTTTTCTGCTAAGTAGCGGAAACGCGCCCACGGTGTAGCACTTGTTAACACATTCACTGCCAAGAACCACTACGCGCTACGCTCGTAGGAGATCCCATGGTTTTTCTGCTAAGTAGCGGACACGCGCCTACGGTGTAGCACTTGTTAACACATTCACTGCCAAGAACCGCTACGCACTACGCTCGTAGCCGATCCCATGCTTTTTCTGCTAAGTAGCGGAAACGCGCCTACGGTGTAGCACTTGTTAACACATTCACTGCTAAGAACCGCTACGCTCGTAGCCAATCGCGTGGTTTTCCTCGTATGTAGCGGAAAGCGCCTACGGCGTAGGCACCCAGTAGTCGGGTTTCCGGCACTTGAACCAAGTTTATCTTGGTTATTGTAAGATATGAACATTTTCGGACGAAATAAATAAGTTGGCAAGTAAACATGTTTCATACGACTTCGACATTCGTTTATTATTATGTTTTTTTAGACACAAATTATATGCTTACCGTATACGTTACATTAAATAATTTCCTTTTCAAAACAAAGTTTTAACCGACTTCAAATAAGTAGCCAAATTGCTTTAAGTTTGCCTATAAAATTTGAAGAGTTCCCTCGATTTCTTCAGGATATCATCATCAGAACTGGATTTTGGTGACAACGGGACCAATCTGGAAGTATATGTTTCCAAACAAAGAAACAATTTTTCAAATCGGTTCATAAATTACTGAGTTATCGCGTAACAAACACACAAAAAAATATTTAAAAAAAACATATAGACGAATTAAGAAGCTCCTCCTATTTATAAGTCGGTTAAAAAGATTTATTCCCTTTTTTAATTATGGAACATTTTTATTCTATTATCTTTTGATGTATTCGAATGTTTATTAATGACAAAACATATCCGTATGAAAGGCAGACTATTTCTGTAAGAGTTCTAGAATAAATTTCTTCGTACTTAAATTAGTTTTCAATTAGACAAGCATGTGAAGGAAATCCTAATGGGTTCCACTCCTGGTCAAAATTCAAGTAAATCCGTCCGCAAGATGCGAGTAAAAATCAAAAACATTTCATTCTTAGTTACACAGTAAAATGTAACTATAAGCTTCGTAACATGTTACAGTGACGAGAAAATAGTTAGAAAACTGTTGAATAATGTGATTTTTCTCCGTACACCCAGTAGCGTTAGTAAAGTCTGGTTTACAACGCCCCTACGCCCTACAGTCCTCCAGTCTCTCCGCGATCACCGGCTACGCAGGCCGCGCCAGTTGCCCTACAAGCCTTCATACATCGCGACTTTTGGTGTTCGAATTTCAGTTTTCGGCGCGAGTGTTTTGTTTTCAGTGTTTTTTGAGACTGGTAATGAAGTCATGGTTTTTATGTTGCGGCTAAATTAAAGGTGAGTTTTTAGTTTTTTTTCTGTGGGTTGGTTAGTATCTTTTGTTTGGTTTACACATATAATTTTTAATTAATTTCAAAGCTAAGTATATTAAAGTTTATTGCGAATAAATAATTAGTTAATTTGGTAAATTAATAATAACAAAACAAGATAAGTCGGCGTTCTTCAGTCCTTTCACAATGACATAAAGGGCAGCCACTTTTCTTGTTAGAATAGACTTAATTCTATTTAATTACAAATATTTACAAAACTATATCCAAATTGGTACTTTTAGCATTAATGATTAAACAGACCGAAAGTGGACCCAAACGATTTTTTTTCTTTTGCAAGCTTTACGAGTATATTAACTTGCACTGTTCGTATGTATGTAAGTATGTAAATTGTCCGTCAAATCCATTTTTCAGTCACTTCCCGTTATCCAATTGTGCTGAAATTTTGCAAGCATATGTATATCGCATGACAATGCAATATTATGATGACTTGGAGCAGATCTGATGCAGGAGCTGGAAGGTGGTCATAGGAACTCCGCAATAAAACGACACAACCCCATCAAGTTTGAGCTCGTTAGAATCGTCTCAATGAGTAGTTGATGATGGTATCCAGAAAAGTACAGTCGGCAATAAAATCTGGTACCAAAAATGAAACTTTTGACAGAAATTTATTAATTATTAAAATTATAGCTCTACTTTTGAGGTGTTCATACAACGCGCATAATATATGTAAGTTGTATTTTATTACATACTTTAGTAGGTACCTACTATTAATAAGTATAAAAATATTTATTTCAGACTACTGGTGAAATATATTTTGTTAGTAACAATCAGCTTAAGGAACCGACATTATAGCTAAGAAACTTAATATAAAAAGTACATTTGCAAAGTATATTTGGGTGACTTAATCTTGAGTCTTGGATGTTTTGACCCTGGCAATGACAAAATAGCTGCTACAGCTGTCAATATCATTGCCAGTGTCAGTTTACTACGGATTTTTACGATATTTTTTTGTAATATGAGACGGATCAAGCAAAGTGTCTTATTTGCCGTCCTAAACCCAAAACGTCAGTGAGGAAACTGTTTATATATTTCAAAATAATTGACGCAGCTGAAAAGTCTGAAACTTTTTTCTTGTGCTAAGGAAGGTTGATTCATTAACATCTAGGTATTTATCTGGGGGCACGGCAGTGACCCCGCCAAGTCGAGCAAAACAAAGTCGTCCTTTTCTCGAAGCCATTCAGGCCATTTTCAACATGCTGTAATTTCGTGCTGGTTAAAGCCAAAACCCTGAATTTTCATTAACATGTAGGGCATAATATGGCTTACATATATTCTCAATAACATTTTATTTAAACTTTTATTGCCCGTCAAAGTTCCTTAGTTTTGTCACTGACATATACATATGATCATCGTAAGTCTAAGATACTTCTAACAAGCTCCAAATTTTTAACATAATTAGTTTTTAGACTATCTATTCATAAAAAATCTAAAAATATTGCAGTTTCCGTCAAAATTCAGAGATATACAAATTGCATAAGTAAG
Source organism: Epinotia brunnichana (assembly GCA_963854355.1). Taxonomy (NCBI): domain Eukaryota; kingdom Metazoa; phylum Arthropoda; class Insecta; order Lepidoptera; family Tortricidae; genus Epinotia; species Epinotia brunnichana. Next base: position 10,855,339 of record OY977946.1, read on the forward strand.
TTTGTAATCCTATACAAATACATGCGCTTACAACGTTAATTTTGCAGTTTCTTCCCGCAAAACTATACAAACGTTATTTGCGGTTGGTAAAATAACATTTCCATACAAAGTTGGTAACACAATAAACTATAAAAAGTAATGAGATCCCATAAAAACATTCTGTGTAGAAAATAGACCAAATCTCGCAACTCTTCCACCACAGTAAAAAGTGGTGAGATAATTATTTCGTAGAGCCAAGTCAGACATTCTTATTAATCTTTATTTGCTTGCTAAATAAAATTTTGTGACTTGGCAATCACACTTACATAGTTTAAGGTATGCAAAAATTAGTAAATGCAGTAAAGTTGTGTGATTCCCAAGTTGCATAATTTTATTTAGCAAGCAAATAAAGAATAATAAGAATGCCTGACTTGGCTCTACAAAATATCTCACCACTTTTTACTTTGGAAGAGTTGCGAGACTTGGCCTATTTTTTACATGGAATGTTTTTATGGGATTTAAATTTGACAAGAACTTGAGGGGACTGCGGATTAAAAAAAAACTATTATTTCCGAGAAAGCTGTTGCGTTGCCGAGTTAGTTGGCAGTATTCATTTATTTGTAGATTTGAATAGGTACCTACACGAATCGGATAAGATAAATATTTTCATTGAAGATAGGATAATCTACCGCGGAGGAAAGCTGTTGCGTCGCCGATTTGGTTGACAGTATTCCTCTATTTGTGGATTTGGAATAGGCACTCAAATCAGATTTTTTATTTTTATTGATGTACCTTACCTAGGGATTATCTAGAGCCGAGAAAAACTGATGCGTTGCCGATTTGGTTGCCAGTATTCCTCTATTTGTAGATTGGAAAAGGTATTCGAATCGGATAAAAAATAATTTTATTGAAAAAAAGATACCTAATCTAGATCGGAATAAACTGTCAGTACATAAAAATAGATGGCAGCAGAACTTGGAAAAACGACACAATAGATTTATGTTTAACTAGGTTCTGCCCGCGACTCCGTCCGCTTAGAACTCGTTTATATCATAGCTCGTTTTAAACGTTCATCTACCATTTCATCCCTTAGGGAGTTATTGCTGGGATGAAAACTATCCTTTGTCCTTCCCCAGGATTCAAACTACATATGTCCATACCAAACTAAATTTCAAGTGGTAAAACGGTTTAAGCATGAAAAGGTAACAGACAGACAGACATACCTACACAGTTACTTTCGCATTTATGTTTAACTAGCGACCCGCCCAGGCTTCGCACGGGCGCAATGCTGATACTTAATATATATGTATTGTACATATAAACCTTCCTCTTGAATCGCTCTATCTATTAAAAAAACCACATCAAAATCCGTTGCGTAGTTTTAAAGATCTGAGCATACGTAGGGACAGACAGACGGCGGGAAGCGACTTTGTTTTATACCATGTAGTGATATTAGTATAGATAGTATGGATATCGAGATTGACGTAGGCACAATTTTATCCCATGGCTTTGCTTTCGATCTGTGAATCTGGGTCTCTATTTGCGAGGTTTCAGATCCTTTTCATATTTTCTTATCTATGGTGGATATTAACTTTTTTAAGCTATTAGTGTTACTAACAGCGCCATCTATAGTTTCTAACTAGAACCACTAGATGGCTTATCTAGGTAAGATCCTAGCATAGCAAACTAATTTAGTAAGTAGTTTAGGATTTACTCGACAGATGGCGTTACAATTAAAAACGCCTCGATGTAATGTCATTAGGATAATTATTATTTCCCTTTGCAAATATACACGATACGAAACGGACGTGTGCCCTTCTATTGACCTCCCATCAAGAAACCCAGTTCATCCACGTGGCACCATATCCACATTTTAACAAGTAGGTAAATACAATTCAAGTACCTACCTAAAGTAGTATCGGTTACCTTGGTTCTGCTACGGATAGCCTTATTTCCAGACGTCGGGGTTTTCGGAGCGGGAATGATTTGAGAAAGAGTAGAGATAAACAGATATGTTAGTCTAAGAAAATATCTTATTATGCCTAATGAATAACTACCTCTCTGTGAGTTGTATACAATCTGTGACAAAGTTTTATTTTAATTTCCGTAAAAGTCTTATAACTTATAAGGTAACAATAAAAATAACTTTAATTAATTACCTGCTGTAAATTGAATAGTTGACACGATTTTCAGAATAAACTATTAATATTTTTTCCATATTTGGGACAGTTAATCTACGGCGTCTTGCTGTAAATATCCATTTCAAGGAGCTAAATGATCTTTCCACGTCGACAGTTGTAATAGGTGCATATTTAAATTTTTTGTAGGAATCAATTGATGCACGAGAAGTTTGAGATTGAAGTTCTATTTCTTTGCCTTGTACCAACTCATTTATAATTTTTAGTGTGCTATAGCCAGAATTCTTCTTTAACACCAACTTCAGTTTATCATAAATCTGTTTTCCTTTTACGCTCATGTTTAATTTGGAAACATCTCTATAGGTTTCATGAACTATTTTTAAACTATCGCTGATGGACAGCTTCGCATCCTGTAGTTTTTTAATAGCATTTGGGATAGTCATCAAATGATTTGCTATGAAATTTAAGTCGCTTTATATATTTGCATTTCCAAACGCTCTTTTTGCCTTTCTGGGCTTCGGTGGGACTGAATGTATTTAGAACACGTTTCACTTCATCGTAATGTTTGCTGTAATACGTTGCAGCTTCTATCCAGGTTCCCCAATGAATAATTGTTGGTCGAGGTGGTAAAGGCACTCCGGGGAGCATTTCTTTAAACTTTTGTATTCTTTTAGGAGATTTTAAAAATGTCTTCTTAACATTTGCGATTAAATCATTCACATCTGGATAAAGTTTTCTTACTAGTTCAGCCACTCTATTTAAACCATGAGCCAAACATATGACGTGCAAAAGATTGGGAAAAATACATTTTAAATTTCTTCCAGCCTTTAGCATGTAGCCCACACCGTCAGTTAAAAGTAAAAGTACTTTATTGTGATTATTATGGTTAGCACCCCATAATTCATCAAGAGCACTTGTGACCGTATTGGATATTGATACATTGTTCGTGCTGTCTAACCGTTTACTGGATATCAAGTGTTGAGTGCCAATGTGATCATCACGTAATGCTCCCACTATTACGTTAGCTATTTGACGACCATAATCATCCGTGGTTTCGTCAACACTCACATATATATATTAATTTTTTAGCTCGCTCCGTATTTTATTCATTTTTTCATCGTAAGCTTTATTTAAATATTCCCGTCGCAGTTGACATTCCGAAGGAACTTTTGCAGTTTTTCCAAATTTACCGGTAACACAATTTTCGATAAAATCTTTAAATATCGGATTGTTTACCTGCGTCCATTACAGCCCACAACAAATTTCAAGAGCTCACTATTGAAATCATATTTCATACCTGTATGTTTATTAGATGCGACATGTCGCGTTACACTAGATTTCGTTTGAGCGAAGCTCACATTGCACTTGGTGCAAAATAATAAAGAATCTCGAACCTCTATCTCTGGATTATTTTCTATCCACGAACGCATAAACTCGTAACGAGTTTTTTTTCTCGGAGGCATATTTGTGTTGACTGATTATTTACAGTTTTTTTTTAATACAATTGCATATAAGTTTATCTACTAGACAAGCAAGGGTAACGGTTGACAATAGGTGTCTAATACAATGTCAATCTTGACGCTCGATATCTATGAAGCATTTTCTTATAAATGAATAGACTTAACTGAAGAGGTTGATAATGAATGAACATTATAAAATATGTACCTATATGTATGATTAATCTTAATTTATTTTTCAATCAATTATTCATTCGGTAGAAACATACTAGGGTACGATCTGTTTTTAAGTAAATACCTACTCTTTGGCTAATGTCAAACGTTCCCGCTCCGAACACCCCGATGTTTGCTTATTTCTGATGCGATCACGCAGACAAACTCCCAGAATAGCCCTCTCCATTGCCCTTTGGGTGACTTCAAGCCAACTTATAAGCCCCATAGTAATGGTGGCACCCTTTGGGGAGACCTATGTATATCCAGCAGTGGACGACTTTTGGCTAGTTTCCCAATAAATAGTGTGGAAAAAATATATTCGCCGACTATCTTACAACAAACTGACACAGTCCCAAAATCAGTGAAGCTCATTAACAATATTATATGTACATGAATAAATTGATTTAATTGTGCTTAATAGAACAAAAAATGCCCTTACCGGGATTCGAACCCGAGAGCTGAACCCCTCTAGGCAGATAAGGACCCTTAAGGGCGAACTCGACTTAGACTACGTTACCAGAGTATGTATACAGGGTGTTCGGAATAACGATGTAGGAACTTCAGGGGATGATACAATGGAATATTAGGAAGAGTTTGTCTTTTTTTATTGAACCAAAACAACTATTGCACAGCATAATTGACAGTAAAATTTGCCCCAAACTGCATCACAGTTTGTTGGCAAACAGCACTCATTAACTTCCTTATCTACTGTGTAAAAAGCTATATTTATAATGCCGTCACGAGCAAAACGCATTGCCTCGACATTTTCCATGACAATCTGCCTAAATTTAAATCCAAGGTGTTGGCGTACAGTCGCCATCACATACATAGGTACACTATAGGATAGGTGTTCAAAAATATCGGCACATGCACCCTAATGCCTTGAAAATTAAATAGAGGTGTGTTCCGATGTTTGTGACGTGCTTGTTTGCTCCGATGTATGTGATGGCGACTGTACCTAAAATAATTCTTGGTGTCTGTGTGTATTATTTAATTTAATATATTTAAATTTATTAAATTATTCACTATAATTTTAATTCTATTTTATTTAATTAATTTATTCGTTATTATTTATTGACAAAGTTGATGAGTTCACTAATTTATAATCCATTAATTTTGTTTTTTCTAGTCAAACAAAGTACTTAAATAATTGATGATTAGCTGTTTAATACATATTGTACTATTGTTGTATCAATATTTAATCAAGCTATGTATTCCGTTATTGTCGCATATATCAGCTGTAAATACCTTTTAAGATATTTTTTATGTCAATGAAATATGTGATGTGGACGTACTTATATAAAAAAAAGTGTGCCTTAGTCAAATCTGACAAAAAACTATCACAGATTAGTACGAGTAAGTATAAGATACAATCTCACAGACTTTTTCAATCTTTTTTTATGAAAAACCATAAGGTTGTAAAATTGAACCGGTAACTCATTAATATTCGACGTAATAAATAAATTGAATCAGCTTCATTTCTTTTCCTTGGCCCAGAATTTAAAACATTGATATTAAATAAAGAGAAACGTTATTAAATAGGTCACCAATAATTAAATTTGAGTCCTTCAAATCTATATTAACATTATAAAGAGGAAATTAAAGGACTTCATTCTGCACCAATAATGAAAATTACAACCATGTAGATAACATGTGTTCTACTACACTTTTGTTGTACAACCCTGTTGTAACGAAAAATAAAAAATAAAAATAATATGTGAGGTTGAAGCTTTGCGAGTTTTTTTTTTTTACTTAAGTAACAATAACTAACACATACTAACAATAATTAAAATGTCAATGCTATGATATATAACTAACTAAACTTAGCTAATAATCTTTAAAATTTAAGATTGGGTTAAGCTGTACCTGAATAATTTTTTGTCTACTATTGAAATAAACAGTTCAATTTTTTTTTAAGGACTTTATGTCACAAATTAAATCAACAAAATATCGTTACTTTATTTAATTTAGTATGTAGGTATTATAACAACATAAAAAAACCGGCCGAGTGCGAGTCGGACTCGCGCACGAAGGGTTCCGTACCATTATCTATAAAAACGGCAAAAAAAACCACGTTTGTTGTATGGGAGCCTCCTGTAGCCTAGTTGGTAGTGACGCTGCCTATGAAGCCGGAGGTCCCGGATTTGAATCCTGGTAAGGGCACTTATTTTTGTGATGAGCACAAATATTTGTTCCTGAGTCATGGATGTTTTGTATGTATTTAAGTATTTATTAATCTATATAATTATTTTTATCGTCGTCTAGTACCCATAGCTTTGCTTAGTTTGGGACTAAGCCGATTTGTGTTAGATTGTAAAATAAAAAAAGAACCGGTTTTTAGTATTTGTTGTTATAGCGGCAACAGAAATACATCATCTGTGAAAATTTCAGCTGTCAAACTATCACTGTTGTTGAGATACAGCCTGGTGACAGACGGACAGCGGAGTCTTAGTACTAGGGTCCCGTTTTACTCTTTGAGTACGGAACCCTAAAAAGGAATATTTTATAGAAAAATAACATATACCTACACTAAACTAAGCTAAAAAAAATACTATCAATAAAAAAATGCTCCAAATCGCCTTCAGTGGGCAAAGTAAATTAAATAGTTTTTGTCCCTGGCATGCTTTTGTTTAGTTGATTTGGTGTTATCTAACCACAATTATTAAATGTGTTCTTTTCACATCATGAAAGTAAAACTACGAAAATTTGAAACCTTATTTAACACGGTTTAGGAACGCATCGGATACCATAAATATTCATAAAATGGCGTAATATATTCATAAATGCCAACTAAAACTTCCTGCCGACGCTCTGAGTTAGTGCTGCCAGTTATCCCTGAAGTAAATTCATTTTAATTTAGCATATGCACCGCGGTCCAACTAATGAGGACGTTAAATAATAGTGTTTGGAGCCAAAATTTTATGCATAGAACATTAATTGAATGAGCGAAGCGAAGGTCTCTGTTTCAGCTTGGGCGAAAATTATTTCGTATATCTGGCTGTCCCGCTTTTCTCCTCTACAGCAGGTCGATCACGTAACGCATTGTACGCGCGTCAGGTAGATCTAAATGTCACTTTTTATATGGAAATATGACAGTTTAATTGACCTAACGCGCGTTCGGAACGTTACATGAGAACAGGGGTTTTAACTGGTCTACCCTTGATAACGTGCACATATTATATGAACTTTTTTACCGATTCAGTTACTACGCAGTTAAAAAAAAATTCGTGATTAAAAACTCTGGCTCGCGAGTTCTGTTCTATAGCTCACCGAGCCACTAGTTTCTTATACTTAGGTTTAGGCCGTCGACACATCATTAGTAGATTGTTAACCAAGGGTTGAAAGTGACCCATTACACCCGAGATGTTTCTGGCGCTCGCGCGCTCGATCGAAGTGAGAGCGCCAATAGTTCGAGGGTTGAATGAGTAATTTCACCCGAGTTAAACACTCTACTTTTCGTTTCGACTGTGAGGAAAGTAAAATACTACACGTATATTTTATAAAACAGGCATATTAAGAGTAATCAGTTAAAATACACATACTGCCAACTTTAGAAAAGTTTTATAAAATGCATCTGATCTAATAGTTTAATGTTATTTTTTGTATTTGTATAATTCTATAAATAAATGTATAGAATTATATGTATAATATGAAATAAATAAATTTATCAATTTTATATATACCTAAACAAAATAATTAAAACTACTCCAACCTCTTTGCACTGGCCACTTACCACGGCCTACTATATTATAATCGAGTAGGCCGCGACGCAACTAATCTAGAGGGCCATGCCGAAACGTCAAAAAAGAAAGTGCCATGGCATTATGGCGGGCAGCCGAAATTTACAAATATAATTTTAAATGTTGATTTTATGTAATTAGGAAAAAAAATACCAACTGTAAATTTTTTATCAACATCGTCGTATCGTCGTGATGAACCCGTCGCTTAATGTATAGCTGAGTTTAGATTAGCTTTTATTTTAGTAATATGAAGTAACTCAATAATCCTCGACTCCGTGGCTAACCGTACCAATAAAAAAAATACTTTCCACCCTAGGGAAGAAAACGCAATTTTCCACCCGGCTATATGCGCACTAACACACTATATAACTTTGAGATGAAAAAACAATTTCCTCAGAGATTTTCTGGCCTAGAACATGATTGAGAATTTGCACGAAACATAAAAAACCGGCCAAGTGCGAGTCGGACTCGCGCACGAAGGGTTCCGTAACATTATCAATAAAAAAAATTATTTAATTCTGTTTTTAGTATTTGTTGTTATAGCGGCAACAGAAATACGTCATCTGTGAAAATTTCAACTGGAACTATCACGGTATCAGTGAGATACATCCTGGTGACAGACATACAGACGGACGGACGGACGGACGGACGGACAGCGGAGTTTTAGTAATAGGGTCCCGTTTTACTCTTGAGTACGGAACCCTAAAAAGCGATGGTAATAATATCTCGGAGAATCCATTTTTTTAACCGACTTCAAAAAAAGGAATAGGTTCTCAATTCGAATGTATGTTTTTTTTTATTGCCTATGAAGGAGTGCAAATTGAAAGAAGTCACACGAGCATTGCCGCCGACCCTTTACTGAATAAGGATTCGCTGAGCTGACAGGGAGCCTTTTTACAAGCTTTATATTAACTTGCACTTTTCGTATATATGTAAGTTGTCCTTCAAAATTTGCAATCCATTTTTCAGTCACTTCCCGTTATCCAATTGAGCTGAAATTTTGCAAGCATATGTATATCGCATGACAACGCAATATTATGATAACTTGCAGCTGATCTGATGCTGGAGCTGGAAGGTGGCCATAGGAACTTCGCAATAAAACGACACAACCCCATCGAGTTTAGGCTCGTTAGAATCGTCTCAATGAGTACCTACCTACTTGATGATGGTATGCAGAAAAGTATAGTCGGCAGTAACAGCTTGTACCAAAAATGAAATTTTTGACAGAAACTTATTAGTAATATGTTTTTCCTGCTCACGGGACAATGATGTCCCGGACCTTTGGGAGCCGTGCGAGTTGCTTATATGTTTTTAAGTCCAGTGCCACCTCTCTACCGCAGCCCTCTGACCGGTGTTGCCCCTAGGCCATTTTTTAATGTCGCTATTAATAGTCGCTATTAATTTCCATCTAGCAGTGGGCGAGTCACCGTCTGCCAGAGATAAAAAGTGAGACAGTTTTACTAAGGCAGGCGTCCGATGTTTCACCCAATAGCCCAGCCACTAGTCCATCATTTTCACCCAATAACCCGTTTTATTTAGATTCCATCAACCAGCAATATTCTCTATACACCCCAGCGGATGATGTCTCTGTGTGCGTCCCATGACACGGGCAGGGACAGCATCCGCTCGGTGTACTCCTTGCATTTCATTAAATTGTCAAAAAGACATCTACGTGTTGGCTCAGTTGGTACTTTGTAGGTACAGTACAGTACCAACTGAGCCAACAAAATTTAAAAAAGTATAACTCATAACGTTATTTATAAGGCAATTTTTAAAGTCTCTATTGAGCGCCGATTGTTTTGAAAATGAATTTATTTGATTATTTTTGGTAACAGGATCAGTTTTTTATACTTCTTGCTTATTAACCTATAAAAATAAGTCTATAACTGTGAGGTTTGGCTACCTAGGGGCACAACAATCTTATACAACAAATGTCCGATTCAGTTTTTTTTTAACACCTATGTTTGTCGCTATGCTTAGCACGTAGGAAGCTCCATCATTGACTTAACAATGTGGATTGATGTTACAAAATATTCTTTATCTACGTATTCAATTCACAAAATGGTCTTAAGACCACCGCACAAAGTTAAATTCAAGCAACACAAACTGTATTGTGCAATTTCTGCAATTAATTTAATTAGCAGATGTTTGTTTAGCCATATATGTTTAGTTTGTAGAATCGATGACCGTTGGGGTAGAAAGGTTCTTAATTGGCGACCACGTACCGGAAGGCGCAGCACAAGGTGGATTGATGACCTGGTAAAGGTCGCGGGAGTCCGTTGAATGCGGGTGGCGCAGGATCGGTCACTTTGGCACTCTTTGGGGGAGGCCTATGTCCAGCAGTGGACGTCTTTCGGCTGATATGATGGTCATGATGATGAGCTTTATACATACATATCCAGATGACAAGATGACAACTTCATTTGCCAAGTAGCCACAAGGTCCAAACGACCTTGAATACAATTTATTACCTATGTAATATCAAGATAAGGGTGAAAGGGTATGCCCTCTAACCTTAACAAGGGCGTAAAAGACCTGTAAATTATTCTAAGACCCGAAATTTGTACAGGGTAAGGTACATGTCTTAATTAGCTGCCTGAGGAGCCCTTATCAAAGTAACAAGAGACGGGTACCATAAGTAGTATAGGTTAAATACTACTGTCTTTAATTTTATTATACCTACTGACCGTGGGTATAATAAAATTAAAGTACCTACAATAGTACATTGTTTAACAAGGGGCGTATGAGGAATATTGCAAACGAGAGTCTGTCAGGAGCCCGACGCCGTAAGGCGGAGGGCTTTTGATGACTCGAGTTTGCAATATTCTTACGCCCGTGTTATACACAATGTTTTTCATCACATTTGCGAGAAAATATTTAACCACAAAAGACAGAAAAACCTATGTTTTATACAAGCGCATCAATCAAATGTTGACGAAATTGACAACTTCACTTCTAGATCAGTGCGAGTGGAGGGCGGAGCTTCAATATTTCAACCAATCACTGAGCATGGAGCATGTGGTTCTTGCAGCATGCCCTGCAAGAACCACATGCTCGATTTTATTTTCCAACCAATTACAGAGCAGAATTCTTGCCGTCCAGGTTTGCTTAACCAATCAGATCACACACAAGCTCATTACTCCCTTGGGGCCATTATTGCCCGCGGGAACAATTTAGGGCATTGTCCTTCTGTATACAGGCAAGGAATAGCACCATTTATGAGCAAGTGTGATGAAAAATACCTTATTAATTATAAGTATGTTTATCTTCGTCTAGTACCCGTACAAGCTTTGCTTAGTTTGGGACTAGGTCGATTTGTGTAAAATTGTCGGCAAATATTTATTTATTTTTATTCTGATGGCTAGCAATGTATTATGGTAGCCATCTGCACATGTATCTGATACGACAAACGTGTAAAAATATCTGACAGACTCCAACACCGTTACGAATTGGGTAATTTATTTGGTTGTACGTTATTTTATAAACAAGAGTTTTATAGAATCTCGTTTCACATAACTTTTTTCTCATAATTATTATCATTTCATAGAATAATCAATACACAGAATACTTACTTTGAAGACATTTAAATAACTAGCTACCGGCGTGGCTCCGCCGCGTATACAGAGAATCTAGGTGGAGCGACGGGATAAAATATAGCACATATACTTTATCCTGTAGGTCCATTCTACGTATCCCTTATTTTCACCCCGAGATCCCTAATAGGGATAAGTTCGCCTTTGTACCTACTTTAATCTTACATATCATGTTTATGTTTTAACCTGTTTTGTGTACAATAAAGTGCTTACATACATACATATAACCTACTGAAGAAAGGGTTTTGGAATAGGATGGGCATAATTTCTGAGATTACCCCCAACATACAAACTAACATTTCACAGACATGACACCTGTTTATTATTTTAGACGGAGAGCTGAGGGACCAAGAATGCAATAGTTTTATAAAGGCTGATATTTTAATATTAGGTCATAAATAGCTTGAATATCAAAAGTCTGCCGTCAGTCAGCCAGTTTTTGGGACAACTGGCGTGGAGGTGGTTCCGAACTTGTTTCAGATTTTATAATACATCTACTGTTTTATAAAATCAGCAGAGTAACGCGGCCAGCATATTTATTGGGCACATTTGCGCCAGGTACCTGCCGTCCCGGGAATCTATTAGATTAGCATTAATATTGTTTTAGTTTTAGTGTACATATTTTTAATTTATATTGTATCTAACTTTATATTTTTGTCAATAAATATTTTCTTCCTCAATGTAATTTAATGTTTCGATATTCATTTCATAGAATAACAAATCAAATATTCTCTATAGTCATATGATTTATTTAATAAATAACTTATTACCAAGGCAGTTTCTCAACGTTTCAATTCATTTTATAAACATAAAAACATACACCATCTAAAAGAAAATATAGCAAATATAACGCTTAAAAGTATTCGGTTGTGGCTCATTCAAGTAATAAGTAACTGAAACAATAATATACGAAACAAAAATACAAGAACCAAATAGTATATGAAACATTTTCTGCGAAACGAAATTCTATGAAATTTCATAGAATTTCGCTCCCGCACCCATTTATTTATTTAAACTTTATTGCACAAACATTAAATACAAGAGACGGATTTAATGTCATGTTAGATGTTAAGTATTTCGCGCCTTGTCTTGAGAAATATTCATGCAGGTGACTGTACTTGCGATGTGTTCCACTTTACAAGCTTTTATTTAACTTGCAATGTAAATAACTTCACATTATGTAACTATGTTTGTTCGGGTAGAATCTTGCAACTCAATTTTGAAGCAGATATCTTCAACCGATTGAGCTGAAACTTTTCAATATTATGGTACCACCGAGCTGATCTGATGATGTAGACAGAAGGTGGCCATGGGAATTCAGTACTTAACAGACGTTACCCCGTTGAGTTTGGGCTAGTTAGAATCGTCTCAAAGAGTAATAGATGACGGTATACAAAAAAGTATAGTTGCCGATAAAAGTTAGTACCAAAAAATATTTTTTGTCAGAAACTAATTAACTATCCGTTTGTTGGTACAGCTTTAAAAACAGAGACTGTTGTGTCGTTTCATTGTTTGTAGGAGATAATTACAGTTGCAATGTTCCAATGCTCGTTCGGAAAGTTACGTTATGACCGTGCTGGATATAAAGGAAGATAGGATTTTTTTAAATTACCACGACCTCATTTCGGTTCATCTCTTTCACATACCAATAGCATTTTAATATGTTTGGCGCTCTCTTTCTGACAGATTAGACTGATGCTCGTGGAAAAGAGTGCGTGGACCCCATTGAAATGTGATTCGGATCGGAAACAACCGACAACGTAGACCTAAGATTTTTCATTAGTTGGGCACGAAAACGGTTATCATTATTTTACGTTAATCGTTCCGTTAAACTCCTTGAAAACCGCACTTAGTCACTCTAACGGAATTCTTGCTCGCGAGAGCCTTTTACATGCAAGCAGGTTCCATGAAAAAGGTTCAACTAGGATATTTTCAACCATATTTAAACGATAGTAAGATTGAAAATAGACTGTCTGAAAGTGTCACATGGGATCTTCTTAGTTGGACGCAAGCGCAGTTTGGAATAGTTCGGAGGTAAACTTTTCTAATTTTGTTTTTGCACCGGGTAACTTACGTCAACAGTTTCTTAGAAGACCTCGACCTGCATAATGCTTTCGCAGCATGTGGTTTGGAGGTCATAATGGTCAATTTAGTGTTAACGGATTTCTGTTACGGCATGGCAGCAGTGGCATTAAGTCCGCCATTTGTAGGTATAGCGTACACATCGTTGAATTGTCAAAGAAACAACGGCAGAGCATGGCCATACCATTCATGATATTTGACAGAAGGAAACATGTCACTTTCATGTCACAGAGACATGAAAGTGATGCTCTCTGATGCGATCTGACGCCTAACACAAAAGGAACCATCACGTCCTCACGTCTGCAGGGTCGATCACGTAATGCATTATACGTACTTTTTGTATGGAAAATTAAAGTTGAATTGCCCTAACGCGTAATCGAAATATTACGTGATTACCGCCAAGAGCGCATCAGTTACGTTAATCTAACCGTACCATGAAATGGAGTTACTTTAATTCCTGGGTATACATTGATCAAAACTTCTCTTCATGTTTAAACTCCAATTATACGCTTTCTGAACGCATCATTTGGTTTTTTTTTACGATTGGCAGCATTGAACGTCACTGTCAATGTGTCTTTACCAGTCGAGGGATCGGGCACGCCGCTCGATAAAAAAAAAATACGTGCGGACTCATTTTACGGACTTTTAATAGCTTGTATAACTTCTAAGGTACAACTTTCAGTATAGTAAATTACATTAATTTTATGAAATTCACTGAATCAGGCATGTATCTGGCTATAACATCAAATACTGTTGCAAATCACAACCTTGACGGCCATTTGCTTTTTTCGATATTTGTAGCATGGGGTGTCATTGATCACTTCTGAGGGTTTACTTTGATCACGATACCTTCATCATCATCGTTATCATATCAGCCGAAAGACGTGCACTGCTGGACATAGGCCTTCCCCAGAGAGTGCCACAATGATACACCCGCATCCAGCGGACTCCCGAGACCTTTATCAGGTCATCAGTTCACCTGCCTACCCATGCTGCTCCTTCCGGTACGTGGTCGCCACTCGAGAACCTTTCTGCCCCAATGGCCATCGGTTCTACGTGCAATGTGCAATTTTACCCTTTTGTGAATGATAGCCTTATTTAATATTAAATAAATACCCTTTTTTTTTCGTTGTCAAAGTAACCCCAAAGTCACATAAACCTTTATAAATCTTAAGCCTGTGAACAGATTTTTTTTAAATGTTCTATTGTTTTTTTCCTTAATATATACTATCATAATCCGTTAAAAAAGGGGGGTTTTAAAGTAACCCCGATGTCAGTATAAAGTTATTCACCGACCTAATTTTTTTTCTAAGAGATATATTAATAATATTTTTTTTTGGTGCAATCGATAGAGGACCAAAAACCGATATTTGCATTTTTTTCTTTATTTTTTGGATAAACTTTTAGGGAGATACAGACGTTTTAATTTTGAAATTGATCAAATCAACCCCAATTCACGGTACTAAATGTATGCAGCCGATATATTATCGTCCTATTGCGCCACGAAACGCACGACGGCATCGGCACGACACGTCCAATAAAGGCCTCCACACACCGGTCGCGGGCGCGGGTCGAGCGCGGGTCGGGTGCGGGCCCGCGCAAGTTGTAAAACATTGAAACTACACATCGAACGCGGGCCCGCCGCGGGCTCGCGGGCCCGCGTTCGATGTGTGTTTGAAGTGTAGTTTCAATGTTTTACAACTTGCGCGGGTCCGCGTCCGACCCGTGCACGCGACCGGTGTGTGGAGGCCTTAAGTATGAACAGAGGGCCTACCGCGAACGGCATTCGAAGTTTTCCCTCTCTGTCGCACTTACGTACTAACTCGTAAGCATGACAGAGAGGGGAAACTTCGAATGCCTTTCGCGGTAGAGCTGCCACGACGACCCAACATGAGTCTTGACGTCTGACATAAGACGCCACTTCGTCTGACATATATGAAGCTTAATTACGACACACATCAGCATGCAAGGTAACGTATGTTGAAATGATAATTTACGTTTTAACCGACTTCAATTCTGTACTTCACCTTATTTGAGGATGTTTCTCAATTTCTCCAGATTCCCATTATCAGCTCATGACCTAATGACCATTGGACCACGTGGGAAGGATATCAAAAAAATAATTTCCAAATCGGTCCAGGCATCTTTGAGTTATACATAAAAAAACATTCCGACGAATTGAGAGACTCCTCCTTTCTTGAAGTCGGGTAAAAATTAAAATTAAGTTGTTACTATATTTGTACAATTCACTTTATACAGGGTGACTGGTAATTCGACCTATTCCTTGAAAGGGGTTATACTAGAGCTAATTTGCAACAATTTATGTCCAGTCAACCAGGCCCCGTAGCATGGATGGCGTTATCACGCGATAAGTGATAGGATAAGCGCGTCGTCTCATTCTATCGAACGGTGTCAGCCAGGGACGGCAGCTCTATCCTATCACTTATCGCGTGATAGGCCATCCATGCTACGGGGCCAGGGGTCGAAACTCGCTGGTTTCCGAGATATTCGAGTTTATAGTTTGTATGAAAAAAAATCTCCTTGCAGCCTTAAGCTGGTGATTGTGATAAAAGTACTTCCATTTGGATGGTAAAAAAACATTTTTGTCACAATCAGCACTTTAAGGCTGCAAGGCGATTTTTTTTCAAACAAACTAAAACCTCGAAAAATTAAATAAAATCGTCTTTTGACCCCTGGTTGACTGGACATAAATTGTTGCAAATTAGCTCTAGTATAACCCCCTTCAAGGAATAGGTCGAATTACCAGTCACCCTGTATTCACGATGACAAATAAGCGTACTGTGCATTACCCCGCAAAATAATTTACTCCGCACGCAATAGAAAGTCCGTAGAGAATATGACAGCCACCTCAACTTCATGTATAGTCAACGTTAAAATCATGAATTGTTGAATTCTCTCCTGCGTGCGTGTAACATCCTCCGCTGATAAAAGACATTAAATCGTATTTAAATCCGTCGCAATCTCTGTACATCGTTTGGAAACTATATGTGCTATTCTATCAGCTTTGCATTAAACGTGTTCGTGAAGTGAAGGTGTTTTTGGACAATTTGGGATTGCGCTGCGCGCCCCACACGAGCACATGGTGTGCCACGAGACGCTAGCGTGAAGGAGGAGTTCACCCAAGTCACAAGTAAGTGCGCATGACTCCTATTTCCAACCTTCTGTTAGCTGATTCATCCACCTGTTCCGAATTCCAAAGGCAGCTGACTTTCCCGCACAATTTCGCATCAAGTAGCTACGACAATAGACCACACGGTTGGATACCTACATACAGTCCACTAACGCGCTAATCTCTGAAAAGGGAAACTAGAAAGCGCACCGCAAATTAAAACACCCTTGCAGGGCGTGATCTAAATTCAATTCTGTACGCCCCAAGTTTTGGTACATTATTAGCCATATTACAAAAGAACACTTTATGCAATGAAAAGAAAAGTTTGAACAAAATAAAGTAGGTATATTCAAAATTATTTTCATAACAATGATTGAATTACAAGAGAAACAGTTTTAGTTTCTACGTCAAGAGTTAATGTGATTGGCTGCTTATTTACGAACCGAACTAGAACATTAACGTTGTAAAAAAATACTTGTCAGCAACAATACATTTTCAATTACTTATAAAATACTTGAAGTAGAAAACAAGATCGATCGTTGCAATAGGTACTTAATCAATGGACTGGAAAACGTTTCGTAGGTACACGTAGATTTTTAACGAATAATAATAAAAACCGGCCAAGTGCGACTTGGACTCGCGCACAAAGGGTTCCTTACTATTATTTATAAAAACGGCAAAATAACCACGTTTGTTGTATGGGAGCCCCCATAAAAAAATATTTTATTTTGTTTTAAGTATTTGTTGTTATAGCGGCAACAGAAATACATAATCTGTGAAAATTTCAACTATCTAGCTATCACGGTTCTTGAGATACAGCCTGGTGACAGACAGACGGACGGACGGACGGACGGACAGCGAAGTCTAGTAATAGTTTTACTCTTTGAGTACGGAACTCTAAAAATCACTAAATAACTGTAATGAGCTTCATAAATCACTTATAATTAAATAATTTCTAAATTAAAAAAGCGGAACTAAGCAAATCAGGTAATAGAATTAAAACCATCGATTTTTTTTTATAAAATTATAAACAAATATTTCTAATTTATATTTAACCCATTTAATTTAATTTAAACATAATTCTACAAATACATTGTTAAACAAAATAAAAATATTGTCGATCACAATTTATAACAACAATATACAACAAGAATAACTATTTTCCATGTGCAAGGGTGCAAAGTTGTAATTTAACCGCGATCGCGCGAATGTGGAATTGAAACACGAGCTAGCGAATGGATTCTGGGGTTGAACCACGAAACGTTTCGCAAAATAGAATCCTGAGCGAAGGGAGTGGTTCAAAAATATAATCCTGAGCGTAGCGAGTGTTGCAACACACAAGACGTCAAGTTAACTGCACCCGTGTGTAACACAAATCTTTTCACCTCACTAAAGCGAGGAAAGACAGATGGAGTCATCAAGTCATACACTGGCAATACATCGAAGGAACCCGGAGACAAGGACGCCCCCTGCAAAGATGGAAAGACGATGTTACCGCAATAGCGGGCAACATGTGGACCCGACACGCTCAAGACAGGAACAGATGGCTAGAGATGGAGGAGGCCTTCATCCAGAGATGGATGATCCCCAAATAAACAACATACTATATATGTACCTAATAATCATAACTTTTGTAATAACTGCATGCATATTTCAAATATTATAAAAAATCAATTAATTACGAGACACTGTATAAAGACTCTACCTCAATACTTAATAATGTAAAAAAAAATAAAAAAATAGGCACCTATGAGTTTACTTATACAGTGCAAATTGCTAATACATATATAGATACACCAAAGATCAAAGTATTCATATTAAAGTGAATAGAGAATGCATAATTACGTATGAAATGTAATAATATTAAAATTTAAATATTAAAAATAAAACTGTAAAGATATATAAAGAGATATATTAGATAGGTGCATGTATTAACTTATCATACAAATGAAATAGGATGATCAAATATTTACCTATGTAGTTTGTTTAAATTAAGCATGCTATTTCTAAAATGATGGGAAATAAAGGCTATTTTTATTTATTTATTTATTTATAAAGCGAGGAAAGTACTCATCCTCCTAGCGTTTTTGCCGGTAGTACCCTACACGAGCACGAAACGAGGAAAATACTACATTAGAAAAAAAAATAACAAAAACCTATTAAAAAAAACATTTTAAAAGAAAATTAAACATTAAATTAAGAGAAAATTAAACATAAAAAAAGAAAAAAATACATTTTACAAACATAAAACATTTTTTTTTTTATAATTAAAAAAACAGTAACAAAAAGGAAACAAAACATTTAAAACGGGAAAAAAACAAAAAAATACAAAAAAGTATTTACAATAACCTAAAACAAACATTTAAAAAAATCTGATGGGTGAAAATGATCCTGTCTGGACTGGCCTTTACATATTATTATGTTTAAAAATACTAATAATTAAAAACTAATAACACGTTCAGATTTCATATTCCTTGCACTCTTGTGGATAAAATGCAGTTTTGCTATTTGTTTTTAAAGAATAAAATAGAGATTTTTTTCATCATCTCTTCTTCATTTTGTGCGGCCATAAAATATTACCTCACCACAAGTTATTTAATTGAAGGATATTTTTAATTAAACCAAAGAGACCCCTCATACTTATCGATATTTTTCCTTCCTTTAATACCATTCCATATTCAATCATGTTAATAGGGAACATTACTGCAATGTTCTGCCGCCAGAGTGCAGCACTATCACAATTAGTAAATAGTTTTTTTTACAACTTTGACAAGTCCTTCAAAGCTCTGGATCAAATAGGGAAGAGAATATTCCATTAAATAAAATGCATCAGTGCTGCGTAATTGGATGCAAATTCTTGCATCATTCATTCGAAGGGCATCATTCATTTCCGAAGGAAACGATGATACGAAAACTATGTGAAGCGGCAATACGTCGTAAAACAAAAAAAAGCCCTCATCCACCTTTAAATGGCTATAGGATGCCATTTTAATATCACAGTACAGGTATTTTACATACGAATGATAATAAAACTATTGTAGTTTAACGCGTTTTCATCAATTATTTGTTATTGTTTGTTAGGTTAATAAATATGACATTGTACGTCATGGCGGTTTGTTTACGGTTTGTGTTAGTGTCGCCCTCTACGCAGAGCTTTGCGTAATGTTCCCTATTGAATATTCAATAGCCATCTGAATTCGCTTTCTAAAAACCAATAGGGCTCGATTTCATTTCCATCCCCTCCTGTCACAAACTCCCGAACGATCTCTTTACGATAACAATGTCGTTTTAATGGCGTTGTAGCATGTCAGATAGTGACAACGATGTAAGGTCTATAGTCAGCAGGTACCATGTACTTGTATTGAGTTAGCAATACGCTGTTTAGGCGTATGTGCCATGCGATCTTGTAAAAAGGTTAAAGGCTCTAAAACTAAGCAAATGGAATAATGTTAATGATGATGATGTGTCTGTGTGTCTTTCTGTGGCATAGTAGCTCCTAAACGAATGAAACGAATCCATTTTTTTTTCCGAAAGCTGACATGATCGAAATGGTTTTTGGCTACGTTTTAACAAAATCGGTTTAGCGTTAAGCGTTATCGTTAGTTAGGTTTTAACGTCAGAGCGCAAACTTATGTGGCGCTTACTGTACTTACTTATGTAGTAACTTTTCTGTCGTTTTCTTATAACTGAGGACCACAACCAAATTGCATTGTCCTTCCAACGCCTAAGCCATGCCTCTCGATTACTTTCGCTTTCATCGAAAAGTTTTTCTAAGTACTGAATATCTTTGCTTTGATACTTTGTTAAAATTAACTAACATTAATAAAAGTATTTACTCTTATACTCGTAATTTATCTAGAATATGTATATACTTTATAGTTTGAAGACGGTCTTCATAACTTTAGAAATACCTATTATGTAGAATTAATCAAATTATATGAAGTAAAAGTCGGATTACAGCAGACAGGCTGATACTGGCTTAAAATTCATTGTCTTATTTTATCAAACGAGTACTAATCTGTTTAAGTCTTGGTACTTATCGACTATCTCTTGAAAAGCTTAAATTGTAGATAGAATTATATTAGATTAACTCATTCGTATATTCTGCAGTGGTAAAGTCTAACAGAAATTCGTTTCGTTTAACAAAGGTATGTTTTTTTTAACCTGACTGTTGTTATCTTTTTTGCTGGCCAGGCTCGCTAAATGATAATAAGGTAACCTTCCGGTTACTAATTAAAAAAATCATAGGAACAATTGCACTATTGAACGTCAGGAAAGGGGTTCTATTTAATTTAGCTAGCAATATTCGAATTGAACCAACACAACACACTGAGCGACATACTGACATGCATACATTGCAAGTTAAATAAAAGCTTTTAAAAACAAAACACAAACGGTAACATGGCCGCCATGTTGAGAGACGGGTGAAATGGCTATGTCACGAGCTGTAATTAAACGTCGCGCACACGACCACTCGCCGGCGAAGTTCGTAAGTGTTGTTACAAGTTGCTACAATACGTTGAAAGCGAGTTTCAAATTCCCGACATCTCGAACCGCTAGGCCATTTTGGTACACGTTTTTGACGTTTTGAAATTATCATAATCATATATACTGGTGGAGAATGCCTTAAGGCATTAAGTCCACCTTTTATAATTCTTGTATGTGCAATATAATAAAAATAAAAATAAAAACATTTTATTTTATCACATAACTGACCTTTAGGAAAACTTCATTTTACAAGTTTAACCATTGCCTCGTTTGACCAAGCTACAAGATACAATTTTACAAGCAACGCCGAGGTGCTTGACTAATAACTACTGACCATTAATAGTACATTACTTACCTAGGGCGGTTAAACAAAGAATGTCTCAGATCGCAGGTATTTGACGCCCGAGCCGAAGGCAAGGGCGATAAATATGCGCTCTGAGGCTTTCTTTATTACCGCCCGTGGTAAGTACAAAATTTTACGTCTCTATCTGGCCAGGAAGTGGGGTTTTCCACACGCATAGCGTGCGGTAATTCCTACTTTATGGCCAGGTATGACGTAAATAAATAAAAATAAACATTTGGGGACAATCTTACACGAATCCGACCTATTTAGTCCCAAACTAAGCAAAGCTAGCGCGTACTTAGGTATATAGATAAATAAATACTTAAATACATAGAAAACATCCATGACTCATGAACAAATATTCGTGCTCATTACACAAATAAATGCCCTAACTGGGATTCGAACCCGGAACCTCCGGCTTCGTAGGCAGGGCCACTACCAACTAGGCTACAGAGGGAGTACAGAGGTCGTCTATTGACCTGTGTTGCCGGTTTAGACTTGCAACTTGCGGCTTCGTGAACACCATTGGCAACACTGATCAAGACTCAAGAGGCCAGTCGTTATTCGTAAAGTCATCAAAAATCATGACCAACTATAAAAAACCCAAAATAGAAATTGATAACGAACCACTAGAATACGTCGATCAATATATATATTTAGGTAAGAACATTGGATTCCAGGGCAACTCTAACGAATTAGAAGTCGAAAGAAGAATAAACAACACATGGAAAAAATACTGGAGCCTCAAACAAATATTCAAAAGCAACATGCACGTAAAATTTAAAAAGAAAGTCATAGACACATGTCTTATTCCATGCCTAACACGGCCTAACGGCCTCCGTAGCCCAGTGGGTAGTGACTCTGCCTACGAAGCTGGAGGTCCCGGGTTCGAATCCCGGTCAGGGCATTTATTTGTGTATTTATCACGAATATTTGTTCCTGAGTTATGGATGTTATGTATGTATATAAGTATCTATATGCATGTATCTATTATATATATCATCGCCTAGTACCCACAACACAAGCCTAACTGAGCTTACCGTGGGCCTAGGTTTATTTGTGTAAGATTGTCCCGTAATATTTATTTATTTTTTTTTTTTTTATTTATTTTAACATATGCGTGCCAAACATGGAATTTTACAAAAATCATCAAATATAAATTAATTACATGCCAAAGGGGGATGGAAAGAAGCATGTTAAATATTAAAAAAATTAATATAATCAGACATACAAAAATAAGAGAAAAGTTAAATACTATGGACGCATTCGAACAAGCACAAAAACTGAAGTGGAGATGGGCTTGACACGTAGCGCGCCTTAAAGACCACAGATGGACTAAAATAGGTTACATCGTGGAAAGGCCCACAGGGCAAACGTCGACCAGGAAGACCATACTCACGCTGGGAGGACGAGATTAGAGAGACCGTTAAATAGAAAAAGTGAAAGTTTATTTTTTCAAAACAACCGGGTTCGATTCCCGAGCTGGGTACAGTTTTTCAAATGTATGAATGCAGTTTTTATTTATATCAAAATCGGTGATATGGTTCCTAAGAACAAATTTTCGTATGTCTAATAGTTTCAGACATTCCCATACTGACCGATTTGAATAAGCCACCCTGTACATCTACATATATATATTTCTAGTAGATTAAGTAAACATAAAAATAGGTATACTTAAAAGTGCACTACAAATGTAAAAAATTGGGAAATAAAAGGCTTTTTTTTTTTTTATACTGAACAAAATTGGTATTATTATAGCGGTGGTCTTCTGTAAGATGAAGGTAATTATCCAGCACGGCTATCACAAGACGGCCGCGACATACTCTCGAGCTCTCTCGCACTATCCGTCTCTCTCTTATTAGACCACTTAGAAAGAGACGGATAGTGCGAGAGAGCTCGAGAGTATGTCGCGGCCGTCTTGTGATAGCCGTAATTGGGCTGCTTCGAACATAGGAACAGATTAGTTCAACTCATCTAAAGAGGCGCGCAAATGCGATTTGAGCTCAGGTAAGCGAGTTGACATTCCGTAAAATAAGTATATTTTTGTACTCGACGATTAAAATATGTGTATTAAGATTTCATAGAGAATACTGCAACGTCACTCTTTTCATAGTTGTAGTCCATGTTACTGTCGAAACAATCGAAATAACTACTTTTCGATACGCTCCAGACAACTAAAATAAATTCGACCAATCACGTGGCTGCTTTACTGAACTGCAATGAATTGGACCAATAGAATCGCTTTGATGTCGTACGCTCGTTGATGTCTTTTAAGATATCAACAAGCGTACGAGCGATGAGCTGCACTTCGTTTCAACAGTATCGAGTTTGTTTAATTAGTTCAGTTGACTCGTAGAAAATTAATTTTAATGAACTCGTACAAAAAGTATTGGCAACGCGCGTTACGTAAAAGGGAGCAGACAGACTCAATGGTATTTTTCACATAGTGTTATAATCAAGCTTTTTAATCTCGTACCTTACTTAGGCCTTTCAGCAAGCTTCGTGGCCTAAACATGGTACTCGACTAAAAAGCTCTCTATTATAACACGATTGTGAAAAATAATATTGAGTCTGTCTGCTCCCTTTAACGTAACGCGCGTTGCCAACTAGGTGAGAACAACGTATCTAGTAGATACGTTGCTCTCACCTAGTGCAGTGATAACTCCCTGCATTCGCTATTATTGCGTTATCTGTGTCTTATTTTGTTCATTATTTTTTAAGCAGTATCTAATCTCCTTGCTGCACGTCGTGTTGAGGGACTAGCTGGTTTTTCGGCTATTATTTTTAAAGATTCAAATTTGAAATGCATAGAATATTCTTCCCGAATCTTGTCAATGTTGGTAAACAAATCGGTGAAGGCGTGATTCTTGATATAGAAATCGTGGTGCGATCTTGCTTCTTGCTTACGGAGCCAGCCCTGTTCTTGCTGTGTAATCTAAATAATCTTGTCCCAGGCGCGGAAGTGCGTGATCTTCCCTTTGTGATAATTTTTTTAGCTGCGATTCCCATCTCGGAAGTTCCAGCCACAGCGCCACAGGAGGCCTGTATTTATTGCACAGCGATTGCTAAATATTTGCGTTGCCGGACTAGAGGACAGTTCGGGTGAGTGTTTGTTTACATCATTAGGGCCTGTTAATTTGCCGGCTTGGTAGTGGTTGTGGTGTTGTGCTAACGGGTTTTATTTTGTTGGTAGCCACCAGTTTCGGGCGGACAAGTATCGGACCGACATTCACAAACGCTTGGACGCGTCTGTTTCACGAGGCGCCCCGCCGGGCGTGGAAACCGGTTGAGGCAACGAAATCCTGCTGGACATCCTGCATTTGTGCCCCTGCATTTGTGCCACGCAGGCAACGTGTGGGCAGTTCGTCGAGTTTCGTCGGCTACGGACCGTTACGATCAGATTAGTACTACATTAGGAGTTAGGTCTAGCCTCTATCTTTCGATCTAAAATTAGGCTCCCCTTCGCACCTTCGACCCTCCCTCACTTCTTATTCTGGGTGACTACCCGCTATCGCGCCGAGCGTGCATAGCCGGGCTCTGATTATTTTATCGGATCAACTTTTATTTTCAAAATTTAGAAAGGCTTCTTGTTCGCCAGCGTAGTTATTTTTTCGGTTAATTCGTTTAGGTTGATCATTACAAATCGTCATTCACGTCATACCACCATTCCACGCACTTATCATTACTTACCCTTATCATATTATTTAAAAAGCATCCGTGTCCTGGTATCCCGTAGCTGGGCGTACCGATAACGAACAACAGGCGGAGCGGTTCGTTACCAGTTGGGAAGTGGGGATATTATCATTATTTACCTTTGCGTGCTGTGCGTCAAAAGGGTTATAATCTATTACTTGGGACATCTTATGTACCTTTTTTTTTTAGGGCCATTAAAAAGTGATAAATTTGCTCTAACGTTGCACCTTTTCAGGCTGTGATTTCTGGTTAATTTTCTCTGATAATGTTAATGACAACTCAACCGCGACAACAATCTTTAATTGTGTGGAATGTATTTACTTTTTTCTTTTCCTTGCATAAATAAAATTTCGAAGACATTGTGAAATAAATTACGTTCCTATCGGTTTGCAGAAGTGTGTGTTTGTTTTATTTACACTAGTTTTCCTGCACTAGTTGGCAACGCGCGTCTACCGCTATTTAAATGCGCGTCATCTACCGATATTTAAATGCGATCGGGATTAAGTTAATGTGACATTGTTTGTTGCTGAATGGATGCCAACACTCAGCTATCATGTTATCGACAACCCTAATAACATCTACCAAACTCGTTCAATTGTTTTTACCCTATCTTTGAATTCAGACTCTCTCTACACGGAATTAGGTTGCTTTTCAAATGCCTCATACAAGTTTTCGATATGTTCTGTGCTCTAATAAGTATAGAATGTATAATTAATAGTTTCTATAGAAACCCTTTGAGAGCATAGCATTTAGAAACTGTCAATTTACGTGATAGACTGATAGTAATGTGGTGACATCTTGCTGTGATATTGCTTTGTGAAGAATGTCATATGCCGACAGATGCGACATCAAGTAGGTAATCTATCATTAAACTACTCTCTTTAACTGTCTATAGACACATGGCATGAATGTTGGCTAGAAATGCCTTCGAATATAAAGATAACCTCGTATTAAAACATCAAAAACAGGATGTTTTAAATTTATAAGCGATATTTTTAAGTCAGCCTAGCAGAGGAAGACGCAAACGTTTTTATTTTCCACAGGCGGTAACAAAGAAAGCCTCCAATTGCTGTTTTGCCGCCTTAGGTGAGTAATGCACCTACGTGGTCCACGTATACACATAAATATTTGCGCAATACAAACAAATCATTCATTAATAGTATATGGTCCAAGGATCTATGCCAAAACGGGCAAAGCCATTCAAAGAATCTAGAATGCTTGTACCAGGTTCTTTTATTCGGTACCTAAAAGACGCTTTACGCCGATCCTGAATGACAAGCGTATTCTAAAAATGGCTGACCGAAGAGAGTTACATCTGGCTTGTCTTGTACAAAAATTCCGGATTATCTTTTTAAGAAAATAACGTGGATGAAGGACGTGCACTATCAGAACACTCGCAGCACATTTCAGAACAAAGTATCCCTCCATCACAAATAGAGGTAGCATTAAATTCGCAGTGCAAAAATATGGAACGATCTGCCTCCTTCGCCTGCCTGCTTCGTATTTATATGTCCCTAAATATTTTTAAAAGTAAGCTTCATTCAATTATTTTCAATAAACAAAAAAGCACTAAAGCAACCCGCAAATATGTAGTTCCCTAATTAATTATTGAATAAGTCCACTTAAAGCAACTAATTCGTAATTTTTAAATAATTACATTGTCCCTAGCGAATGTACCTCCAGGTACAGCAAATTTACCTAGTTTTCTTAATTTTTCTTATTTCTATATTTAGTTAGTTATTGTATATTTATTTTCATACTGGAGTTATTGTTAGTAAAACCCGCGTTTTTTTTTAAATTCTTTTGTAATCCTTGGGGGTGGACTGAAAACCAGCGCTGTGACATCAAATCGGTGCCACAGCAAACGCTGAGTCCATCCTTATTGCCATATTGTGATGTTTTTTGTATTTTTTATTTTCTAATTATATATATGAAAAACCGGTCAAGTGCGAGTCTGGCTCGCGCACCGAGGGTTCCGTGCAAACGTTCATACACCAAATCCGTCACATCATGACCCCATTCATTCTTGAACAATCTTAATAGCTGCTCTCATAGTAGAGTATCACCGTCGTGCAACGCCATCTGCATTTTGGTATTAATAACTTACAACTAGTATGTTTGTTTATCAGCGATAATTTTTTATCACGCCTACAGATTTCGATTCTTTTTTTTTTATTTGAAAGAAGGGTTTTTAACTATAATCTCATTGGAATTTGAAGACATAAAATTTCACACAAAAGGAATTAAATTACGAACTTAGTTAAGAAATTATTCTTGATATATAGGGTGTTTGGTCCATCGTTTGCCAAATTAAAACGTCAGGTAGTTTGGGTCATTTGCTATCACTTCCAGCATTAAAAAAAAAATGGTAGCCACGGGTTTTTTTTTATATTAAAAAAATATATAAAAGATCAAAGGGTCCCCCTTAGAATTTTAAATATTAAAAGAACCCGTGGCCATAATTTTATTTTGAATGCTGGAAGTGATAGCAAATGACCCAAACTACCTGACGTTTTAATTTGGCAAACGATGGACCAAAAAACCTGTATAAAAAAAAAAATACGCTAGATAGAGTTTTATTTTTCCTGTACTATTTATGTTACTCGTAATCACATGTAATCATTTCAGAATTTTGCCTTGGTAAACTTCGGAGATAAGGGGAGGGGATGGTATCTTTTTCAATATTTTCCTTACTGAATCCAAATTTAACTACTGTAGAAAATAAAAAGTTTTAGAAAGCACGTTTCAAGCCCTTTTATATGATACCCCACTTGATCTTTTAACTAGACTTTGAATTTTTAAGAGGGCGCTCGTTTTTTGGTCAGGAATAAGCGAGAATGACGGATTTTTGACGTTATAATTCTAAGAAACGGAGAGCTTTTTCTAGATCCTGATTACTTATTTGCATAGGTAAACTCCTCATATTGGTCCTAGCCGCCTCCAATTAACGAAGAACTGAATACTTTAACCGAAAATACCCGATTACCGACAGTAGTTTTCTGAAGAGAGCGCAGAGTCATAAGTTTGAGCCCCTAATACTCCATGATAATATATGAGAACCTACTTGTTTTTTTCTATTTTCACTAGCGTAATATGTTGCCATTGCGCCTAGCCGCCTCGAATTTTCCTTATTCTGCACGTATATATATGTAAACTGTTCTCAATTACACCATATTTGTCAACAAAATCGTACTGAAAACTCAAGGATTTTCTCATTATTGTTGAATAATTTTTGTATTGAATCTTACACAACATTAAAGTTCATGCTTGTACCAACAAGATCCAGTCCAAAAAATATAACTTTTGTCAAAATTTATATTTATAAATAATTATTCAAAACTAGTATAAATTTACCGTCGCGCGGGAATTTATCTCAGTACCGGCTGAATAGCCCTCCGAGACAGACGTGTAGTGTGTTTATTTGTGGCTATTCACGAAGCTAACCGGCCACTCTTCAGATAAAATAATATTATTTTGATCTCCGACTAGGCATAGTTGTTACCAACCTCGGGGTCAAACTATACTGGGGATACATTCGTGAGGCTAATCGAGACAAGTTATGAATTGCATAGCTGCCATATATGACGTAGTGTAGCGAAAAGGCTCAAACCCACCGGATACGTAACATTTAAAATTGAACCTTCTACCTAAAACAAAAGTCATACATTTCAATGGTGATGTCTTGTGGGTTGGATCCTTTTGTCTAAACTACGCGTTCTATAGTCAATTATTATTGTACGAGTGATCGTGATACTTGATAGATTTAATTTATTTACTTGTTACTATCAGTCCACCTTGTTAGTATGTATGTATGTATGGGAGTTTGGGTGAAATCTTCAAATTAGGTACAATTGCGTATCTTCGGTGACATAATATCATAGAGCTGGTCTGATGATGGAGTCGGAAGGTGGCCATAGCAACTCCTAAACTCAACAAGATAAAGCCATCGAATTTGGGCTCATTTATTTGGTCATGGCACGGCAAGACTTAGGTGCTGGATGATTTCCAGAGTCTGATGATGGAGCTATAAGGTGGTCATGGAACTCCTAAACTAAACTAGATAAACCCATCTAGTTTGGGCTCATCTGTTTTGTCTTGGTAAACACTTTGGTGATGGATGATTTCCAGGATCTGATGATGGAAGGTGGTCATGGGAACTCCTAAACTAAAATAGATAGACCTAACTTGTTTGTGTTTGTGTGATTTGTCTGTACAAGTACCCACGAACCAGCGACATAATATGCAGGGTTATTGAAAATAACAAGATGAATAAAAAACTTTCTAAAAAACAAGCTTATATGGCATTTGTTAAGTACAGCACGATCTTACCTTGCATTTAGTTATTATTTTCGTTTATATATAATAATAACACACACCGGGGGTTTACACTGGAAAGGGAGATTTTTACGTGGTTTTATTACATTTCCGAGTCATCATCATCATCATCATCATATCAGCCGAAAGACGTCCACTGCTGGACATAGGCCTCCCCCAAAGAGTGCCACAATGGCCGTTCCTGCGCCACCCGCATCCAGCGGACTCCCGCGACCTTTACCAGGTCATCAGTCCACCTTGCGGGGGGCCTACCCACGCTGCGCCTTCCGGTACGTGGTTGCCACTCCAGAACCTTTCCGCCCCAACGGCCATCGGTTCTACGTGCAATGTGCCCCGCCCACTGCCACTTAAGTTTAGCAATTCGGAGGGATATATCGGTTACCTTGGTTCTGCTGCGGATAGCCTCATTTGTGATGCGATCGCGCAGAGAAACTCCCAGCATAGCCCTCTCCATTGCCCTTTGAGTGACTTTGAGCCTTCTTATGAGGCCTATAGTAAGCGACCACGTTTCCGTGCCATATGTCATCACTGGCAACACACACTGGTCAAAGACTCTCGTCTTGAGACACTGCGGAATATTGGACGAAAAGATGTGCCGTAGCTTCCCGAATGCTGCCCAGCCGAGTCGGATTCGACGATTGACCTTCCCTTCGACATTTCCGAGTATCACTCTTTATTTCTAAATAAATGTTAAAAAACCGGCCAACTGCGAGTCGGACTCGCGCACGAAGGGTTCTGTACCATTATCTATATCTAAAAACGGCAAAATATATATATCTAAAATCACGTTTGTTGTATAGGAGCCCCCTGTAGCCTAGTTAGTAACTTGGTAGTGACTCTGCCTACGAAGCTGGAGGTCCCGGGTTCGAATCCCGGTAAGGGCATTTATTTGTGTGATGACCACAAATATTTGTTCCTGAGTCATGGATGTTTTCTATGTATTTAAGTATTTATTTATCTATATAAGTATGTTTATCGTCGTCTAGTACCCATAGTACAAGCTTTGCTTAGTTTGGGGCAAGGTCGATTTGTGTAAGATTGTAAAAGAAAAAGAAACAAATAAAAACTAAAATAAAAATAAAAAGATGTATTCTGTTTTTTAGTATTTTTTGTTATAAATAGCGACAACAGAAATACATCATCTGTGAAAATCTCTATCTATCACGGTTCATGAGATACAGCCTGGTGACAGAAGGACAGACAGGCATTCAGACAGACAGACGGACAGCGGAGTCTTAGTAATAGGGTCCCGTTTTACTCTTTGAGTACGGAATCCTAATAAGTGACATAGGTTTTAGGCTCAGAACATAAAAAAAGGGAGAAGTGCCGTACTGCTTAATTTCAACCAAAACCGATGTCCCCAGTTTTCTCCCACAACAGCGCCCACAGGCACACACATTGAACCGTGTAAAAACAAAGACTCGGGCGTTGCCAGTGAGTCTACGGCAACATGCAAACAAGGGCTGTGATTGGCTTAAACGCACTACACTAGGGGGGCGACAAACGTTAAAATTATGTTTTATCGACATTGATATTAAAATTAATATTATGTTATGATATTGATGGGTAACAACTTCAACAACATGGTAAGTTTATGTGGTGGTATTTAAACTTTTAGCTACAAGTTTAAATAACACGGGTTGTTAACTTACCATAAATCGCAAAAGTAAAAAATATTGACGAATACCTACAGAGTAACATAAACGGCTTTTTATAAGTTCGTGTTCACATACATTTAAAACTCTGGTCACATCGATATTTTTGACCTGTAGGTACCAGGCCGATCCAACTCGCATTTTGGCGCGAAATAATATGTACATTACTCATATTACGAGATTTAAGGCTAAGGGCGAGTATCCACCAAAGATGTGCGAAGATGTGTAACCATACATTTTACACCAAGGTTTCAAGCAAGCGAGGTGTCAAATATTCGAAAAGTGTACGGCTCTTATTAAGTGGTTGGAAACATTTTTCTTGAAAATGTTATGAACACATTATCTCTTCTCTGTACAGGAAACCAGTTAGGACCTCTGCCAGTAGCATCTATCCATTTTTTTAGTACCTACTCGAATTCTTTGGAAAACTGTAATAAGAAACCGAGATTTCTTCTTCAATTATCACATTTCAAATGAAAGTAAAAAATACTCATTTAAAATAAATTATTGGTAATAATATCACATTTTAAGTTGTTCTGAAGCCATTTGCAACTAAATTATATACTTGTATATACAATTTTAATATGTCTATTTACCGTTCATACTGCAACTTAGTGAAAATCTTATTAGTAGGTACCGTAAACATTTTGTGCCTTTTAATCTTATTAGTATGTTATTAGTTACCTTTAAGATAGGCACCCAACCAAAACAAGTAATTAAATAAAATAAAACAGCGAAAGTAGTCGAAATAAAATAACTAGTATGATATCGTCCTTCTATTTTATCGATTACGCGTAAATTGTAACTGCACTTTGGCACCGCTCTAGTTTGCGACGCCAAGCAGCGGCCGTACCACTAAAAAATTCAAGCATCGTCCATATCCATAGTGGTTTAATACATTGCGCCGTGGTTTACTGTATTGAACGTTCAATGTACAACGCATAGAACAAAAATATGCTTTTTCGTTCGATATGTTAGTTCGATCCCGAGAAATGATGCGGCGTTGCGTTTATTTATTAAAATATTAGTTTTTACTGACTTAAGTGAAAATACTAATACTCACATGTGGTGCGTGACTCCACCATTCATGTAGGTTTTAGTTTCATTCCTATTTTTGCATGTAACCACGCTACAATTCGGCATTTTGAGTAAACGTAGAAAAACATTTCAGATTCACGGCAAATTGCGACTAACATGCGGTGGGCAGTGACATGCCCATTTGGCCATGTCGCACCGACACGCGCCAAGCCCCCGTTTCATATCTATTCCTTTTTATCATCTGAGGTTTTAGGCTTTTGAATAAAATCACGCATTAATTAATTGTATTCTAGATAAAAAGCTGTGTTTGTATAATTTATAATTTTCAGTTCCTTTGGTAAGAAACGGACATAACAATTTCTATAAAGGGCCGTTTTTTTTTACTGTACATAACATAAAAAAATTTCTTCAAGAAATGAATACGTAAGTACCCAGTAATTTCCTAGTAGTGGGTCTACTGGTATAATTTCATTACATTACTATGTATAAATAAGACTCAGATAATATGCAAACTATTAATATCCGTAAAACAAATTATTATTCTTATTACTGACAACTTTAAAACTCGTTAGTTTATTTTATACTAAAAAAACGAAACTAAATATACTTTGTCATATCATAGTATTTTAATACAAATAGAAAACTTGTGCTCAAAAATCAAATACTTACTTTATTCAAGTTATCTAACTTCGCTAACATGATGTTCTAGAACATCATGTTAGCGAAGTAATACTTACCACTTTTTAGTGCAAGTATCAATATCGGTCACGGAGTGAATTCCAACGGTGCGCTATACAGCTATTTGCATCGGCAAGCTCCGCGGTTAGTTCTATCCCGATCGCACTTACATATAGCTAGAAAGGGACGGCACCCGCGGCTGGTGCGATCTCGCTGTGCATGTGGGGGTTAGGTACGTTTGTGTGGGTGGTAGTAGTATTTACCCACACAAACGCACTACGCGTGTCAAAATACCGAATTCTGAGCGAGCGCTTTTTTGAAGAGCACTCTTAACCCTCCTCATATTCGTCATTTACACAGAAAATAAAAATGTATATAAATATATTTCATTCTCCATATACACGCGTCTTAACCTTTTTAACAACTGTTCCAAATTTCAAATTGATAGCTCAAGAAGTTCCTGATATATTTAACGTTGTGACAGACGGACAGACGGACAGAGTCTTCCTTTTTGACCTTTTTGGTACGGAACCCTAAAAATGTGTTAATTAATGTGTATGTGTTTTATGTGTGGCAATAAATCTCTTTTCTTTCTTTCTTTCTTCTTTCTAAGTCGGTCCCTCAATGCCTCGGATCGTGACCGCTATGTCACTGTCGGGGAGTGCAGAATTGCAGATGACTCGTCAATGGCTCCGGTGTCGCGCTGTATGCAGCGCCTGGTGTTCTCGTAGTCCGGTGAGCTTTGTGACTTGATCAATCCATTTGGATGGCGGTCTGCTACGAGCTCTTCTACCCTCCACCTTTCCCGTCAACATTATGTATTCGAGGCTACTGAGACAACCCTCAGTATGTCCATATAATTTACTTTAAAAACAAAGTTTTAACCGACGAAAAATCAATCAACCCCTATTTTCCTACCCTTAAAGTTGATTTTTTTTTTCAAATTTATAAGGGACCAACTTCGGGGTAAACCCTTTCGAAAAAAAAAAGAATTATCAAAATCAAACCACTCTGTAAAAAGTTATGCGTGGTCATACATAAAAAAAAAATATATACGCGTCGACTTGAGAACCTCCTCCGTTTTTTTCGTCGGTTGAAAATGACAGTATGCGTTGCTGGCAAACTGTCGAGAGGCGTGTGCGGATTTTTAGTTCCTCTATTATGAACACTTGGATTCTCAGTGCGTTCCATGGGATACGTAAGAGCCGGTGCCAGCACCACATCTCAAATGCGTCTATACTGCTCAGCATATTTGCTTATAAGTAAACAAGCATAAAAAGTTCAAAAAACTGCATCCCGACTTCGGAAAACTAACGAAAAGAAATCGTTTTTTTTTTCAAAAAAAAAGTAGGCCCTTTATCACTCGGAGCATAATTTCGAATCGATTATACCTAGTTAACAGAATCGGTTCATTATTTTAATCGCTACGAAGGAACACACGTAAATACAAACTCAATCTGCTAAAATCATATCTTTTCCTTTGCGTTCTGCCGTAGTCGGGCAAAAGGTGTAGGTACTGATGTCATTGTCAATTAGGGTGGGCCAAAAAACTTTTTTTCAGAATTTTGGATTCTAATAGACGTAATATGGTGCTAATTAGTGTTGATATAACGTGTGTAAAATATTATTGCAATTTATTTACTGGAACTGCCTCCCGATTAGGCTTAATAATTCATAAATGTAACTCATTTTGCATTTTTTTTAACAATTGTTAACATACTTAGGGTACACTACTTACACTTTTAAAACTGCTTATATTTAAACCAGAACCATATTATACCGCAAAAATAACATCGGAAACGTAAACAAAGTACTGGAGGGTAAGTTTGATTTACCTACCGCCCGAAAATGTACTATTTTAGTCGTTTTTTTGCGCGTTGCTGAACTAAATATGTAGAAGAAAAGTGTGTTATTGTGCTTTTTTTAAGGATGAATCGTACGAGGCTATAGCTAGGAAATGTCCTGTATTTGGCTATACTACGATTTACGAGTGGATAAGATTTGACATTAAAATGACTAAGAATACCAAAAAGGAACCTAATTTTCAAGAAATTGCTGATATTTGTCGTCGAATTTTTTTTAACATTTGGAATAAAGCATCTCTCTCGACTGTCTCACAAGTGAGAGTGCAACAAATGCTTATCATCTTAAGTTTAAAAACCTGTTAAAATCTCATCCTAATATACCTAAAAAGCATGCATAAAAACATGGTTTCACCAAGCCACCAGCCACATGGAGGAAGACATTTATAGGAATTAATATCTAGGTCTCATAACTGATAAGTCGATAGAAAGAACTGGAGACTATTATTGATCCGATAATAAAACGCAACAGCTTCTTTGCCCATCCTGAAAATCTATTGCTCGCAATGTTAACAGACCCTTAAAATACTTAAGAGAATTGTCTCTGCGTCGAATTCTATAAGCACGAGTTCAAAACTTCTAACTATAAATATTAAGAAAATTAATGAGAACTGTATGAGCACTATAATTAAAAACATAAATGATAAAAAAGTGCAGGCCACGATAAGATTAGAGCAAAAGACATCAAATATATTTCTCAAGAAATAACGCCAGTCCTTACACACTTAGTAAATCAGTGTATACATTCCTCTACTTACCCAGATAAACTGAAAATAGGAATGATACGGCCAATTCACAAAAAAGGTAGCTGTACTGATACTAACAACTATAGACCAATCACTATTCTTCCGACCATAGATAAAATAATTGAAACATTTCTAGGAAAAAGTATTAACGGATTCCTATCAAGCAACGGTATCATACATGAAAGGCAGTATGGCTTTCAAAGGGGAAGAAATACTGCTCAATTGCTCGCACAATTCACAGATGAGGTCAATTGCCACCTAAATGAAAGAAAGCATGTAATTGTTACCATGATTGATTTTAGCAAAGCCTTTGATACACTAAACTTAAATAAACTGTATACAAAACTCAAGCAAGCTGGTATACAGGGGCCACTCTTAGAACTTATTAAAAACTATCATACAAACAGGTATAACATGGTCAGTATAGCAAATGAGCAGAGTGAGATGGCTCAATCGCTACAAGGCACAGCCCAAGGCTCAATAATCGGCCCTACTGAATACATAATCTATGTTAATGACATGTGTAACATATTTAGAGAGGCCTCAGTATACCAGTTTGCCGATGACACCTGTTTAATAACTGCAGAAAAGGACGAAAAAACTGCACAAAGTAAGATGCAGAGTGAGTTCAACATACTATGTGAATGGGCCCATGATGCTGGACTATCTATTAATTATCAAAAAACTAAACTAATGCATATACACTCTCCTTACATCAAAACTAATATGATACCCAGGATTGTGGCCCATACACACTCATGCATGCATACCACTCACACTTCATGTAATTGTGATACCCTAGAAGTTGTAACACATCACACTTACCTTGGCCTTACAATAGATAATAAATTTAACTGGAATAATCACATAGAAATAGTATGTAAAAAACTAAGAGCCATCCTATGTAACATTAACATACTTAAACATAAAATTCCGTACACTACTCTGCGACTACTGTACATGGCCATGGCTGACTCAATCATAAGCTATGGAATCTCTAGCTATGGTAGAACATACAAAACATATTTACAACGTATATATAACCTACAAATTAGACTACTGAAAACAATAGTCCCGCTAAAAATTAAATATAAATATAGAGATAATTATCATAAACTATTTAAATACTGCAGAGTCATGAATGTATTCGATAAAGTTAAAATGGCAATTGTAATGCAATATAAACATAAATTGGGAGATCTTGTTAAGTACACAAGGAAAGGCAACCTACGAACCCTGACCAGTAAGAATGTATACATAATTAACAAATATAATTTAAGTGTTTTTAATTTAAGTGTGTTTTTTGTTAAATAAATATTTTTTTTTTTTTTTATTTGTAACAACACATATGGGCAAAGAGTGTGGTCTAACTACCTACCCTTTGTATTAAACAGCTTTCCCAAAACTATAGAAAGT
This sequence comes from Epinotia brunnichana, assembly GCA_963854355.1. Classification (NCBI taxonomy): domain Eukaryota; kingdom Metazoa; phylum Arthropoda; class Insecta; order Lepidoptera; family Tortricidae; genus Epinotia; species Epinotia brunnichana. The sequence goes on from OY977946.1 coordinate 10,891,925, forward strand.
AAACCTACAAAAACTAAAAATATAATTAAGAAAATGTTCATTATGGCCCCCAGTAGTAACATAGATAAATATAACTAGTTATTAAGATAAAAAAGTTTAGTAAATAATCTTAAATATTAAAGATTGTACTAAATGTAACTGATATATATAATTTAATCACAGATCTGAAAATAAACAGTTCAAATTTTTTTTTTTTTTTAAACTCCAAATGTTTAAACAATTTCAGGTTCCAGATGTTAAGATGCATGCTAAAGTATATTACGATCTGATTGACTGGCAGATTCTGGTTACAGAACCACCAATCCTGACGCAAGTTTCTAATGAAGAGCTTGAGTCTTAGGTACATCACTCGAGGAGAGGACAATTAAATATATATTTTGCTATTTTCATGCCATACCCAAGCAGTTGAGAGATCAGTTAAAACTGTAACTGAAGCTTCGGGAAGTTTGTGTTCAAAATTGATTCGCGTAAACTCATGCCGAAATTCGACAGTAAGAAGGATTTTCGTGTAAATTAAAGTACCTTTAATAGCAATAGGTACACTTTTTACCTATGTCTATAAATTCACGTACCTATAAATAAAATATATGTTTCTAATATTACGTTTTATTATTTACATCCAAATTTACAGCAAATTATATGTATTTAGTGTAGTTATCAGAAACAAAAATATATTTAAATTTCCCTTTTTAGGGTTCCGTAGCCAAATGGCAAAAAACAGAACCCTTATATATTCGTCATGTCTGTCTGTCTGTCTGTCTATCCGTCCGTATGTCACAGCCACTTTTTTCCGAAACTATAAGAGCTATACTGTTGAAACTTGGTAAGTAGATGTATTCTGTAAACCGCATAAAGATTTTTACACAAAAATATAAAAAAAACAATAAATTTTGGGGTTCCCCATACTAAGAACTGAAACTCAAAAATTTTTTTTTCATCAAATCCTGGTGTGGGGTATTTATGGATAGGTCTTCAAAAATGATATTGAGGTTTCTAACATAATTTTTTTTAAACTGAATAGTTTGCGCGAGAGACACTTCCAAAGTGGTAAAATGTGTGTCCCCCCCCTGTAACTTCTAAAATAAGAGAATGATAAATCTTAAAAAAATATATGATGTACACTACCATGCAAACTTTCAACGAAAATTAGTTTGAACGAGATCTAGTAAGTAGTTTTTTTTTAATACGTCATAAATCGTAAAAAGTAATTTATTTAACGGAACCCTTTATGTGCGAGTCCGACTCGCACTTGGCCGCTTTTTAAAAGTCAATCCGGAGGCTTCATATAACATCCAATTAAAATGAAACTTTTTATTTACATACATATATGTTATCATGTAACACGTTAATATTGCTATTAGAAGTAGAAAAAGAAACATTTTTTTTCTCATTCAATTGTGATCCACCCTATTGTCTATGTCAGATAAAAAACATGAAAGGTATACTTGATATGCCGGGGAAGTCAAATAGGACCTCTAAATCTTCTCTTTTTTCATAGTCAAGAAGAACTTTCTAAGACAATTCGCAGATCTGACATGACATGGCATCTCGTTATTCAGTTAGATTGGATTCTGATAAACATACGTCATAGCTTCCATAATAAGCAGTGACATAGCTCCGTTTCGAAATAGCTTCCATGTCACTTTTATTCACATCTGTTCTGAATAACTCCGCATGACGTTTCATCGCGTAAAAAGAACCTTTTTGTATGCGACTCTACCTAAGAATAAGGTTGGAAATCGTATGAATCATTGCTATTACATATAAAGTCTTATGAAACGTTTTAATAACTTCCAGGTAGGTACTTACATATAAATAGTTGGCCTGACGACACAATAAAATATATTCTTTTCGTAGGGGATTAGGAAGGTAAAAGCATTTTTTCTCCGTGATATTATTTGGGACTCCGGTGAATCGGGCCATTAAAATAGCGTATTCTTTTTATTTCGTTATTTTTGTTAAGTAATTACAACGATCAATTATCGGCAGCATTCATGCATGGTTTAGGCCGTTTCTGGACATACGGGCGATTGGTAGTGCAGTGTATCGGTAGTGATCGGTGTTTTCGGGGTATGAAACAAACAAATGACTTTGGGCATATTTGTGCATAGCCGTGGATATTTTCATAACCCGAGTATCGCGCTGTCAACCGCTCTGCTCGTCCACAAACCCCGGCCTTAGTGGTCCCTGGATGGGTTTGAGCGGTTACTAACTGAACGTTTCCGGGCTTAAGAAGGCACACTGAGCCGTAATTTCAGCTGTCAAACTATCACTGTTATTGAGATACAGCCTGGTGACTGACGGACAGACAGACGGACAGTCTTAGTAATAGGGTCCCGTTTTACTCTTTGAGTACGGAACCCTAACAACAAGTACCTATCTATATAGTTGCTTGACTTAAGCTTGTTTTTTTTTGCAATTCTCTGAATATAATACCGACGTATTAAACAAGTAACTAAGTCAAATTGCTTGATTTTATTTTAGCTCGTTTGTGTTTGAGATACTTGTATTTAATTTAGATTAGTTAGCTTTTTTGAGTTACTTGAAATCGTTTTTAACAAATAACTGAAAAACTATATACAATTTGAAAAAAAAAAACAGTAATAAATGTAGTTTTGGGCGTCTCCACACAAGGAATCGAATGAGTCAATTTTTTTTTTAAAAATGGACGTACTTGTTTTTAATTTCGGGCAGCCGCGCTGCTTTGCCCACGGATTGCAGAGAACGCAGGAAAAACCATGCGATAAAAAATTGCATATGACCAACCAGAAAGTCTTACACACGTGAAATAATTTTTGTTATCGGATAAGTGGTTACAGATATTATTGCCCATTACATACAAACAAACAAACTTACAAAGCTACAATCACACATATAATATCTTTATAATAATAGTGTATTTATTGGTCCGAGGCTTTCTGGCTTAGAAACTTGCTGGATTTTATTGCATATAATTTGTCACTGGCATTCTTATTTCGAAAACATGGGGGGGGGGGGGGATACTTATGGCATGCCATGCCGGCAGATTACATGTCAAAATCACGAAATAAAAAATAAATGGGTAAGCTGAGTTTCTACATATACCTACACGCTAGTTTTGTGGCCCTACATTTCAACTCGGGGCTGGTTTGAGTTAGGAACACATACTTTCAAGAACCTAGGGAAGCCAGTTCAAACGTCGCTATTTTAAGGGCGACAGCCGAAAATTCCATCTGTTAGGTATCTCTTAACATTGACCTCACATTTACCAGTATTTTTATTAGGTACATACATACATACAATCACGCCTTTATCCCTAAAAGGGGTAGGCAGAGCACATGAAACTTGTGTTCCAGTGCCACTTTTAGCATAAATGTGGGTATAAAAGATCGACAAAATGTGATGTTGCAGTGATAGGTTGCTAGTTCATCGCCCACAACACACTTCAACCCTGTTCCCTTAGTCGACTCTTACGACACCCTCTATTAAACCTATATTATATTATTATAGTAAGAATAAACTTATTGAAGAAGACTATAACGCCGTATACAACCATGAGTAAATAAAATACTGCTAATTATATTTAACTTGCACAATAATGTTATTTCGATAATTAAGAGGGTTTTGAGTCTGGAATACTTTGGGTAGTTTAACAGTGTAAGTAACGTGGTTGTCGTATCAGTTAGACCCATAAACTAGTTAATTAACTAGTCGACGTAATAGCCAACCCACAAGCCACAAAATTATATCACTGTCAAATCTCCCAAAGTATTCCAAACTGGCGACCACTCATTAGTAGTGCAAGTGATATATTCAGCTACTAAAAGTTTTGTGGTTTTCTCGTTACATTAATATGAATATGAAAAAGTTGCAGAACAATCGTTTTTACGCCCCATATTTGATGGAGTCAGCAATATAATAGGCTTGTTGTAAAAGGCGACTGTACGGAGTCGTCAAAGTCGCCAGTGTGTACTAGACGGTGGCCACCTCAAAACATAGAATACTAGAGAGAGGACAAGCCGCCGGCGGCCGTGTCGCAGCTGTATGCTCAATGGGCATACACTGCCATACTGTGCACGCGTGCTGATCGCAGAGAATATTACGTTTTTTCCCAAAATGCCTGATATGATGCGCGTTTATTGTCAAATAAGCGTGTAGGTATACAAGAGTGTGTGTTTTAGATGTGTGCGTGCTTTGTCTTGTCAATTACTTGGGCGTTGTGTGGGTTAATGTACTTGCGACAGGCTCACTCTATACAAATCGGCTGCCATGTCCGATCTCCTTATATTCATACATCTATGGTGGCCACACTTGGCTAGACCCCACAGAAAAATGTAATGGCGTCCTAGGACTTACTAAAAAAAAAGCGGCCAAGTGCGAGTCGGACTCGCACATGAAGGGTTCCGTAAAATAAATTGCGGTTTACGTATTAAAAAAAAACTACTTACTAGATCTCGTTCAAACTAATTTTCGGTGGAAGTTTGCATGGTAATGTACATCATATATTTTTTTTAGTTTTATCATTCTCTTATTTTAGAAGTTACAGGGGGGGGGGACACACATTTGACCACTTTGGAAGTGTCTCTCGCGCAAACTATTCAGTTTAGAAAAAAAATATGTTAGAAACCTCAATATCATTTTTGAAGACCTATCCATAAATACCCCACATGTATGGGTTTGATGAAAAAAAAATGTTGAGTTTCAGTTCTTAGTATGGGGAACCCCAAAATTTATTGTTTTTTTTATATTTTTGTGTAAAAATCTTTATGCGGTTTACAGAATACATCTACTCACCAAGTTTCAACAGTATAGCTCTTATAGTTTCGGAAAAAAGTGGCTGTGACATACGGACGGACAGACAGACAGACAGACAGACATGACGAATCTATAAGGGTTCCGTTTTTTGCCATTTGGCTACGGAACCCTAAGAAACCTTGAAGAAACAAACTGTGAGAAGGGCTTTGGCGCATTAAATCTGATATGCCAGAATCAGAATTCACTGAAGTAAATAACGCCGCGCAGGCGAGGACTGAGTCAAGCGGTCGTCTTCCCTACTTCCTTAGGGAAGCTGGGTTGGGGAGATGTTTCTACGAAAAGAGGTATATCAAATGTGTCAAAATGATCCTGCCCATTAAAGCCAAGGTTATCTCGACAAATATTGCTTTTAACACATTTCAGTAGACACGGGCATAAAACAATTTCTCAAGACAACGTTCATTTTTCATTTTAACAATAATAGCGAGCCGTGTACCCACAAATTGACTTCGATTTTGCTCTGAGAAATGGTTGTAATAAGTAAATCAATCCAAAGGGGAACTAATAAGTAATCCCTCTATTTTGTCTGTTCTTAACCGACAGCAAAATAAAGGCTATTATTTTGCATGCTTATTTAAGTAGAGTACGGCGGACTGTACCGTGTATTTGTACCAACATAATGTGACCCGTATTCCGCAAATAAAAATATTTCATTTCATTTCATTTCAATGTTCCCTTTTTGATTGTACGTAAAGTCGAATTTACTTTTTTACAAGCTTTCTATTAACTTGCGATGTATGTTACTAACTATACTATCCGCAAAACTATCTGGCCGGTAGGGCAATAAACGTCCGCTACCGTTAGGGGTGTAACATGTCGATAACTTATAATGTAAACGTCGATATAATTATTATATTTTCAAATGAAATCTTATATCATTATTGATATTGTTTTTAAAGTTATCTAATGAATAATACTAAATGTTTAAGATATTTCTTGAATAATTAGCAAAATACGTGATTAGGTAAATAGATAATGAGAAATGCATCTATTTAAGTCATTAGGAATAATTGATAACAAAATATACTATAAAATAAAAGGGTATACGAACTTTGTCTGTGAACCTACGTCGTAATGGAAGATTTTTGCAAAACCAATTTGACCAAGTTAACAGGTGATGTTAACCAGCAAGCTCGGCTGGTTATTCTAAACGTTTATAAATGGTTTCAATAGTTGAAAAAAGACCCTGATGTCATAAGGAAAATTTATTTTCAACAAGTAAAAAAACTGACAGCATTGGTTTGCGGAACGAGCGAACGAACTCTATATCGTATTTAGAAGGATGTTTCGGAAGCAGGGGTGCCAAATTCACCTAGACAGAAGTAATAAGGAACCTTCTACGGTTATCGACCTTGACGACTTTGATAAATCAGTTATAAAAAGAACTATAACGTCGCTGTATGCAAATGGAGAGTACCCCACAGTGCAGAAAATATTAGATGCAGCCAAGGAAAAACTACTCAATCTAAAGTGTTCGGAATCATCAATGAGAACTATTATTAAACGCTTAGGGTATAAATTCAAGAAAACAATGGACGGAAGAAAAACGTTAATGGAGCAAAAAGATATAGTTGCTGCCAGGGTGGACTTTTTACAAAAAATGGATCAGTTACGAGTATCTGGGGACAAAAGACCACGTTTTTATTTAGACGAGACTTGGGTGAATCAAAATCATTCACGTAAACGAATGTGGTTGGACAGTGAAGATAACGGAGGGTTTAAAACGCCAGTTGGAAAAGGTGCCAGGCTAATTATTTGTCACGTCGGCTCAGCCAAAACAGGATTTGTTCCAGAGGCAAAATTAATATTCAGAGGGAATGCTGATTACCATTCGGAAATGAACGCAGAAGTTTATTTGAAGTGGTTTGAACAATTTTTAATATGATAAGAAGAACCATCACTAATAATTATAGATAATGCTAGTTATCACACTAAGGTATTACATCCGATTCCTAATACAAATTGGTTAAAAAAAGATATTCAAGGGTGGCTGACTAAAAATAACATACCATAGAGAAATTATTAATGAGAGTAGAAGCAAGTCACCCAAAAAAAATATACGCAGTGGACCAACTTGCAAATGAACACGGTCACGAAGTAATTCGGCTTCCACCTTATCACTGTCAGTAAAACCCGATGGAGTTGATATGGGCTCAAGTTAAAGGAGAAGTTGCGACGAAAAATACCACGTTTAAAATGGCAGATGTTGAAAAATTGTTAAATGAAGCGATCGATCATGTTAAAATCGACGACTGGATCAAATGTGTTCGCCACGCTGAAAATCTTCAGAACGAAGACCTAGCTAAAGCACTTTTTATTGACACCAACCATTTTGTCATTAACCTACAAGACGATAGTGACACTGAAGACGAAGAAGAATAGCTAGTATTTTCCTTGTTTAGGTAGGTATTTATTTTGTTATACCTCCTTATAATTTTATTGTAATACTTTATGTCAATAGTTCAATATACTTATTAATATTTCGATAGTAACTATACAATACTGTTGTATAAAACACCACGTAATTTATACCTCCTTATTATTTTATTGTAATACTTTATGTCAATAGTTCAATATACCTATTTATATTTCGATAGTAACTATACAATACTGTTATATTAAACAACACGTAATTTATATTCTTTGTTTCATTACTTTATCGACATTCCTTTTTATGCGTAACGCTACCTGCCCTTTTGCTGCTCGGCCCGCTCCACACGCCGTGCAGGTGTGAAAGAGATAGCACGATTCCGATGATTTATGATCTGACCGGCCAGATAGTTTTGCGGATACTATAGGTATGTAGCTGGCGAACAGTTGACCACAAGCCTCACAAAACTGGTCAATCTCATGCTTCTGGGAGATGTTTGCCCGGATGTGACGCCGCTTATATATGGAGCAAATCTTATTGCCTTGGCAAAAAAGCATGGTGGCGTACGCCCTATCGCAGTAGGCTCTACATTCCGACATTTAGCAGCCAAGATCTGCGTCCGGCTCACTAGAACAAAATTACAGGCCCTCTTTGAACCCGTACAAGTCAGCTTTGGAACTCGTGTAGGTTGCGAGGCAGCTGTCCACGCTGTTCGTACCTTTGTAAAAAGTGATTCGCGCGAGGTTCTTCTAAAATTAGACGTAAAAACGCATTTAATTCGGTCAATAGGGACACCCTGCTAAACGAAATTAAAACACAAGTCCCAGAAATTTATAACTTTCTTCTCCAGTGCTACCACTGCCCCTCAATACTAATTCATAAATCCAACGAGATTCTTTCGGCCGTCGGTTGTCAGCAGGGTGATCCCCTCGGTCCAGGGATATTTAGTTTGGCAATAAATGCGATAATCCACAACCTTAATTCAAAACTAAATATTTGGTACCTCGACGATGGGACCTTAGCCGGAGACGCACAGACAGTCCTAGCAGATTTGGTGCATGTTAAACGGCACTTCAATCACATTGGTTAAGAATTAATTTATGACAAATCTGAATTATATATTTCGGACAAAGTTAATCCTCTAACCGTTTCCCAAATCACTCAAAATTTTAACAACGAAGCCCTAAACATAAAAATAGTATCGAAGGACAGTCTGCACCTCCTCGGCTACCACGTCTTCGAGGAGGCTCCCCCATTCCTCTTCTCTGAAATAAATCAACAACAAAATTCAGCAAGTATTCGGAACGCCTTGTCAAAATTAGCAGCCACTCAGCTTTATTTATTTTAAAATTCTGTCTGTTTGTCCCTAAATTCACTTACCTGCTTCGCTGTTGCCCCATTTGGAAATTCCCCCATTTGATCACACCTATTGACAGTCTAATAAAATCCTTCACTTCAGCGAACAGGCATGGACCCAAGCCGCCTTACCAATAAGGAACGGCGGCCTGGGAACCCGCAAAATTTCAAGTGTGGCTTTGCCGGCATTCCTGTCTTCAATCCACAGCACGCTAGATCTCGCAGGAATAATACTAAAAGCCCCAGCGGGCATTAACTGCGAGATTGCATGTTTGGACGAGGCCATGAATGCCTGACTAGCTGGACATAATAGCTGGATATAACCTGGGATACAATAGCCTCCGTCGCCACCTTACAAACTTTAATAGAGCCTTCAACAGGCAGGGACCGGGCCAGGCTGTTAGCGGTGTTCAAGCCAGAATCTGGTCACTGGCTGCATGCATATCCCTCCCCCAACACTGGTACTTTTATCGACCTAGACACCCCACGCATAGCCGTCGGTCTCCGGCTGCACAATTGTGTTTCTTGTGGGGCTCCAGTGGACCGATTCGGCCACCATGGCCTCTCCTGCTCCTCGGGCGCCGGCCGCCTGTCCCGCCACGCCACTCTTAACGACATTCTCAGAAGGGCGCTCATCAGTGCCAACGTTCCCGCTGCTCTGGAGCCTCAGATTGTGCGGAGTGATGGCAAGCGCCCTGACGGGATGTCGTTGATACCCTGGAAAACGGGCCGTGCGCTGGTGTGGGACGCCACCTGTACAGACACCCTGGCGGCGTCCTACCTACCAGCGACTACCAAACGTGCGGGGGCGGCGGCAGATGCCCGGGAACGCCTCAAGGTCTCAAAGTACAGCTGTCTCGGCGCCCAATATCAGTTCTTTGCTTTTGGCGTTGAGACACTAGGTCCTTGGGGTAAGGGTGCGCTGGAGTTCCACAGGAAGCTAAGCAAAAGGTTGAGGGAGGCAACGGGTGACCCTCGCGCCGGCAGCTTTCTCGCGCAAAGAATCACAATCGCAGTTCAGCGCGGGATTGCTGCCTGCGTGATGGGCACCGTGCCAAGTGGCCCGGGCATCTTATTTAATTAGGTAGTTATTTTATTTTATTTTTTCCAAGGTTTGGTTTTAGTTATTTTAGTTTAGTCTTGTAAAAGTTTTATACATGTTTTATACTGGTGTTTTATAATAACTAATTATCTTGATAAGAACAATATATGATATGACGTGAAAAATATTGCTAATCGCTCTAGCTAACAACGAATATACGAAATTTTTGAGTACTAGGTATGTATGTATGTCCCTATTATGTTTGTTTAGGTGAAATCTTGCAACTAAATTTTGAAGCAGATATCTTCAACCGATTCCGCTGAAATTTTGATTAAAGGTAAAGTTTGGATGGCAATTCAATATTATGGTACAATCAAGCTGATCTGATGATGGGGAGGTGGCCATGGAATTCAGTACTTAACCGACGTAGCCCCGTTGAGTTAAGGCTCGTTAGAATTGTCTCAATGAGTAGTTGATGACGGTATACAGAAAAGTACAGTCGGCAAGAAAATGGTACAAGCAATTATATTTTTGACAGAAACTTATTCCGGGTGATGTCTGCTTTATTTTCAGATGTTTTTCATACAATCCGAGGTCATAATTTTGTCAGTAGGCATGCAATTTTTACTGCCAAAAACCCGCCTATTGGGTGCCTACGCGGTACGTGCTTTCCGCTACTTAGCGGAATAACCACAGGATTGGCTACGAGCGTAGCGCGTAGAGATTATTGGCAGGGAATGTGTAATGTAGGTACTTGTTTGCTTGTTAGTGGAACGAAAAACTCGGTCAAAACTAAAGTTTAGGTCACAGCCATTCTCTCATTTCAATTTTAGTTGGATTTTATCGAATACCTTTGAAAATAAAACTTTTCGAGCAAGCGTTTTCAATCACAGAAAACGCTTGCTCGAAAAGTTTTATTTACTTTTTAATCAGATTTTTTCAAAATTGCAGGTTTCTGTTAGAGTTATGGGTATTGATTGATTCTGACTCAAAAATAAAGTTTTTGTATTTATCCTTATGGAATGGTAATCCAGCGGATTCTGTACGTAATGTTTTTAATGTTGGTCACATTTGAGTCATGAAACTGTGTGCAAAATTGTGGACACTTTTTTCCATCAGAATCAATCATACTTATGAATCGAAAAACCAAAAATTTCAAGTATTCTGAAGAAAGTAGAAAAAAGTGAGTACTTTATTTAGATGCCTTGAATCAGGTCTGAAGTATACAAGCTCGTTATTATACCCGCTTTACGTGTCAACAGACGGTGTCTTCGTGTTGTCAATTGTTGAATCGGTCACAAGTCCCGCAGGATACATTAACTTTACTCACTTCAATTAAAATTTATTGTTAAAAACTTCATTACTTTGTATGTTAATAATAAACAGATCGTATTGATTTCTGAACGTTATTTGCTACGATTACTGGGGGCCGATCTTTGAGTTTACAGCGCTCGAAAATTAAATAAAAGTAAATACGATTTTAGTGTCAAAATTGCAGGCACTTACTTTCTACCGCTATAATTGTAATTAAGTTTCGATCAAAGAGGAAAATTGAAAAATTATTTGCGACGAGCGGGATTTGAACCCGCGACCTCTGGAATCCGTCCATTGTTTGTCAAGTTTGTAACAACTTCACGGTAGATGTCGCTACGAGCCTCCTTAAGGTTAATTAGAAGAGTGAAGGGATTGAAAGATTCGTTGCCACTGGTGGGACCCACGGTAGCTCAGTTGGATAAGAGCAATGGACGGATTCCAGAGGTCGCGGGTTCAAATCCCGCTCGTGGCGAATAATTTTTCAATTTTCCTCTTTGATCGAAACTTAGAATTTCGTTAGCGGACGTTTCTGCTTAGTATAAATTTACTAATTGTAATTACCACTCGTTTTTAAATTTTCTATCGCTATTTTAATAGTACATTTCGATGCTAGTGCGGAAAGTATGTCATCACGTGATGAGTTCCGAGATATCTTGCCACGAGCCACAGGCGAGTGGCAAGACTCTGGACGAGTGAAGAATGACATTTCCGCACGTGTATCGAACGACGTTTTTTAATACAGTTGCGAAAAAATAAGAAAAACAACAGGTAAGGAAGAACTGTATTAAAAAAAATAATTTTTTAACAACTTCATTATATTTCAACTGTTTTACAATGATGTTACAGAATTAATAATATAAAAGATTAGAATTCCTTTCGTGTTGTTTTTCTTATTTTTTCGCAACTGTATTAAAAAACGTCGTTCAATATACGTGGAAAAGTAAAAAGCACTAGTTCGCGAAAACCAACTTTCCGCACGCTAAACAGCTACGTAAAGTAGCACTTTTTGAGCAACTGTATTAAAAAATAACATTTCGTCATTTTGGGCGATTGAAAGAGTCGAACGCTCAGAAGTCTAAAATCGGTCCCTTGATCATTTTGTGTTATCAAGTCTTGGAAGTACTTCTGTACATTTCTACGTTTTGTTTCAGGTACAAAATTGTTGATCCAAGTCAATTCGTGTTGACCTAACATAACGCTAAGCCGTAAGTCAATACATTTAATACCTTATTGTAACGCTTTAGGTAGGTAGTCAAACTGCTGCATATGTGTGCTTGGGCTTGTATCTATACAGGTTTTGATTTGTGTGGCACTGACACGGCAGGCGCACGCAACAACACACTACACTGTTGTGACTACAGCAACCACATGCACACGATAAGTTGAACTATCTAAATACCGTAGCCCCTACGACTTACCCTGAGAAAATTACGGTTTTTTTGGAAATAATTCAATATCACGCTAATTATTTGTATACGCCTTTTAAATGTTATTTTAAACAACTTTTACTATTGACATCAATAATTCTATGGACCGGAAGTTAGGAAAAAAAATTAAACCGCATGCAAAAATGGTATCAGTATTTTTATAATGAAAACATGTTTGAGTACACAAATTTGGAGACTTACTACCTGAATCCAAAAATATATGCATCAGGAAATAACGGCATTTTAATTAAATATTATACGACCTTGAGATAATATTGAATTTCATCTCGCCTATATAGAAAGGTTTATTCATTAACAAAAATAAGTGGATTATGCGCGTATCCCAAAAACGTATATAGACGTAGTCAATTATAAAGTAAAGAAAGTTTATACCATTTTCGCCTAATTTTTACTGAATTTATGAAGATTACTTTTCATTATTTTTTACCGTATCGGTATTAAATTTAGGTGTATTATTAATGAATATTTAGTCATATTACCCAATCTATTTTTTGGTGTAAAAATATGGCTGATATCGATATATTGTTGTGTTTTCATAGAGCAAAACCGTAAAGTTCTCAGGGTAACTAGAATGCATACCCAGCGGATTTTTTATTTCAAGTTTTGTTGCATGCTGCTCCATCTTCTCATAAGTATTTGTATGCCATATGGCAAAACATAGTGGTACATAATTTTAAGTTCTTTGACCATCCATATACCTATGTTTACAAATAAATGATTTTGAATTTTGAATTTGAATTTTGTTTTCGCATCATACCAGCAGAGATTTATACACGCGTCATATTTCAAATACGTAAAATTAAAATGCGTGTGCGAAAGAAATTGTAATTTTTAATGGTGAAAAAGTTACGCAATGGGGAATGGATGAAAGTTTTAGAAGTGCCTGATTTTTTTTTGGTGATAGGAATAACCTTCCTTAGCACCAGAAAAAAGTTGCGGACTTTTCAGGTGCGTCAATTATTTTTGAAAAATATAAACAGTTTCCTCACTTACGTTTTGGGTTTAGGACGGCGAATGAGACATTTTCCTTGATTCGTCTCATATTACAAAAAATATCTTTAAAATCCGTGGTAAACTGACACTGGCAACGATATTGACAGCTGCAGCAGCTATATTTGTCATTATCAGGGTCAGATATTCAAATATTTTTTTGTAATATGAGACGAATCAAGGAAAGTTTCTCATTCGCCGTCCTAAACCCAAAACGTAAGTGAGGAAACTGTTTATATTTTTCAAAAATAATTGACGCACCTGAAAAATCTGGATTTTTTTCCTGGTGTTATTATATTATTATATCGAGCCCGTTATGTCCCACTGCTGAGCAAAGGCCTCCTCTCTCCCCTTCCATTCATCGCGGTCTTGAGCAATAACTGGCCAGTCTTTTAAAAAGGAGTCCAAGTTATCCCGCCAAGGTGTTAAGGAAGGTTATTCCTAACACCGAAAAAAAAATCAGGCACTTCTAAAATTTTCATCCATTCCCCATTACACTACTGATTAACACTTTCACGCGGTGGCAGTGACTGCCATGAACCCGCTTAGCGGTAGGTGCCCGCTAAGCGGGTTCATGGCAGTCATTCCATAGTCGTTTTCCGTTACATACGGGAAAAAAACAAGCGATTGGCAACGAGCGTAGCGCTACTCTTGGCAGTGAATTTGTAGCAAGCTACGTAATATGGCTTTTTTAACCGACTTCAAAAAAGGAGAAAGTTATATGTTCCACTGTATGTATATTTTTTTAACGTAGGTATGTTCACCGAATTCTCCGTCAATAGTGGACCGATTTCCAAAATTCTTTTATTATTCGAAAGAGCAGGTTTGTTAGATTTTTTACTCGAAATCGTTATTTCATTGTAGCAAAATTTCGCATCGCACTTTTCCGCGATTGTAAATTTTGCAGTCGTTTTAATTATTTGGCTACCATTTTAACACAAGTTGTTTTCATTGCTCGCGGTTTTTCGCGAGTTGCCTTTTTTCTCTACAGTTTTTTTTACCATAGTCGTATTTTTGTGTATCGAAATTCCGTGCAGTTTTTTTTCATTGCTTGTATTTTTTATAGAGGCAAATTTTCTTAGTAGATAATTTTAATAGTCTAATTTCTCCGCATGCATAACCTTTGTACGGACAATATCTACATGAAACGATGATATATTAAAATGTGTTGTTCCTTAGCCTATGGCCGAAAACCTTGCTAAAAAAACTGATATTCCCAAGAATATAATTTAAATTTGAAGTTTGGCGTTCGTCATTTCAACAAAGATACTTTCATAGAAGTGAGTTTTGTAGTGTGCCGTAAAAATATAAAATGTAACGCCGTTAATTATGGAGGACACGCCTTCAATATCACGAAGTAGCACCACGAGTTTCATCTTTGTGGAAAGTACCCATGGCGGTAAAATTTTGATAAGGGCCGGTCATAGATTGTACCTGAATAGTGTAAATAAAAACACAAAAAACTTCTTTCGCTGATTGGCTTGGATGGACTTACCTACATTTGAGAAAAAACTGTTATATGGATTTATCTGATTTTGTTAAAATATTATGATTTTAACTGTATTTATATCAAAAACCACACAGAATTATACTTAACGGATAAAATTGTATCAAAACTAGTTTTTTACCCTTTTATTTTATATCAAAATCTTAAAAAATATCAGAATTGGATTTAGGTACCCGAGTTTGAAGTTAAGCGACTCATTTAAAGTTAAGCGGATACCAGAATTTTTATAATTAACAGAACCTGTAATAATATTTGAGGACAAAAGGGTATCTACAGAAATATCTGACACGTTCCAACACTCCACTATAAATAGAGTTGTATCAGATATTTTCGCACGCTTTAACCCTTTGAACGCCTAAAGTTATCGTGTATTGTGGTGCCCGCAGCGCCAAGAACGCCTTTAAGGGTTATGACAGCCGCTCTAAAAAAAAACCTGTCTTTCATATAAGGTTCATAGTCACTCTCTTGTGGAAAAAAGGTTGGCGTGTCAGTTACACTAGTACCTACGTGATGGCGAAGGAGGCTGAGGAACAACACATTTTAATATATCATCAAAATCAAAAAATCAAAATCAATTATTTATTCTGCAAATAGGCCACAAGGGCACTTTTACATGTCAAATGGTGTTTTCGTATATGTATGTTCATCGTTTCATGTAGTGTAGATATTGTCCGTACAAAGGTTATGCATGCGGAGAAATGAGAGTATTAAAATGATCTACTAAGAAAACTTGCCTCTATAAAAAATACAAGCAATAGAAAAAAACTGCACGGAATTTCGATACACGAAAATACGACTTTGGTTAAAAAAACTGTAGAGAAAAAGGCAACTCGCGGAAAACCGCGAGCAATGAAAATAACTTGTGTTAAAATGGTAGCCAAATAATTAAGACGACTGCCACATTTACGATCGCGGAAAAATGCGATCCAAAATTTTGCTACAATGAAATAACGATTTCGAGTAAAACATCTAACAAACCCACATTTGGTGAAAATAATATCCTTCGGGTTCTATCGGAAGATCAGCCCTGGCAGTATGCTTGCATTATGCTGAGATCTGAACCGTTTCGTGAGACAATGCTTTGACTAACACTCTTTTTTCAACCTATGGTTTTAGTTTGTTTATTGCCTCGAATAAATGTTTATTTTATAATATAGAGGTACTTATATATTTAAATATATAAAATGTTTATTCTCTTTTTTTTAAGGCTTATATCTAGAAACAAATCTGCCAAACCACAGTACGGTTTGTTGGCAGACAAACTTTATTTCTTTCTTTTAAACTATTTGCCGCTGTTTTTTGGTCAAAGAAAAACGCTTTGGGGAATATTCGTAATACTGTCACGAGTGACCCGACGAACTTTTTAATATTTCATAGGACTGTATTCCCTCGCTACCAGTTCTATTAGTTCTTTATGAAGTCTTAATGTTAAACAACTTTTTATATACTTTATTTCCGTTAATATTATTAAAATAGCAAAGTCTATTTTCCAAAAATATACTTAGCCTGATGTTGGGCATCAAAACATATCAAAGTTCACCCCAATAAGGCTTGAATCCTGAGTTTTTTTAACGATACCATTCGAACTACTATTAGGACATACCTATCTCAATAGACAAAAAATTGAGTCAAAGACGGACCGGACGTCGCTGGCGCTAACTGAAACGGTTTATGCAAAATTTTCATAGAGGTATGACTTCACAGTTTACTATTTGTACTAATCGTTTTATGGAAAATGTAGTAAATTTCTGTTTTGGTCGTGAAATACTGCGTTGAGGTGCATAGTTGTTATTTTATTAAAGCGTAAGGATCCTATTGGTAGCTTCAAATTTACTCTTGGGCGGTAAAAAATGCATATTTATTCTCAACTTTCAAGTTTCATATCTATTTATGATTTTGATTATTTTATAATTTACCCTTTATTGTAATAATTTGATGGTTTACTATCCATATAGCAAAACTACGGTATTCATTTGAACTCGAGGAAACTATCTTATTCAGCGAGCAACGCAGTTGCCTATGCTTCTTTAACGATTTTCCCAAGAAACCGTATAGCTTCTCCGACATAAAGTATCTGCACTTAATTCTTTTACAGAGTGTTTGAAATCACATTTCTAACCTGAGCTAGACTGGCTCGTGTTTGTGCTTAGTGTTCAATACAGAATGTGTTAAAAGAACGTACCTCGCCAATACTCCGGGACGCCCGATGAATTTAAAGTGCATCTTTGGAAACATTACATGTTTGTATCCATGTGAGCCCGCCTTTGAGAAAATTTAGTGCAGCGAGAAATTCTAGAAAAAAGTTATTAGAATTGATGATCTACTAAGTTTTTTATAACCAAAAATAATTTTTAGTAGGTACAAGCTTTAAAAACACTATCCATCCATGCGCAACCGAATGCTTTACTCTTTACTGGTTACCTATTATAAGCTAAATATTTCTTTAGAAAAATGGCACTTATTCTTTTTCTGCCACTTTTATGTTATTTGTGCTCGAACGATCTCTTAGCACCACAATATTGAGGATAAAAAAGTGTGCCAAAATTTGCATGCGTTCTTATTTTATGTGGCGCCATACAAAGTAGCTTATACACGTCAACTCGCAGACCCGAAGTTGGTCTGGCGGAAGACCCTAGAGCTAGACTAACCCGACACTATACCGACGACATCCCGGACATCAGCCTGTACGAGATTAGAATGGCTCTGAAACAGCTAAAGAACAGCAAGGCACCCGGTGAAGACGGAATTACAGCCAAACTCCTGAAGGCGGGTGGAAAACCGATCCTTACGGCCCTTTAGAAGTTTTTCGACACCATCTTACTGGAAGGGAGAACGCCAAAGGCGTGGAACAGAGGTGAGGTGGTGCTCTTTTTCAAAAAGGGTAACAACACCCTGCTGAAGAACTACCGACCCATCTCACTTGTGAGCCATATCTATAAGCTGTTTTCAAGAGTCATTACGAATCGTCTCGCACGCAGGCTTGATGACTTCCAGCCTCCCGAACAAGCCGGTTTCCGAAGAGGTCTTAGTACCGTAGACCACATCCACACGCTCCGCAAGGTTATACAGAAGACTGAGGAGTATAACCTGCCCCTCTGTTTAGCGTTCGCGGACTACGAGAAAGCCTTCGATTCGGTCGAAACCTGGGCTGTATTACAGTCTCTCCAGCGGTGCCAAGTAGACTGCCGCTATATCGAATTACTGAAGTGTTTGTACGAGAACGCCACTATGTCAGTCCGACTTCAGGATCAGAGATCGAAGCCTATTCCGCTGCAGCGGGGTGTCAGACAAGGGGATGTTATTTCCCCAAAACTGTTCAGCGCTGCACTGGAAGACGTTTTCAAGACTCTGGACTGGAGAAGGTTAGGCATTAACATCAACGGCGAGTACATCACTCACCTTCGGTTTGCTGATGGTATAGTAGACTTGAGTTCTATGCTCGATGACCTCAGTAAAGCTTCGGAGCGAGTTGGTCTAAGGATGAACATGGATAAGACGAAGATCATGTCAAACGTCCATGTAGTACCAACTCTCATTTCAATCGGACACTTTACGCTCGAAGTTGTAGACGATTATGTATACCTAGGACAGACTGTCCAGTAAGGTAGGTCCAACTTTGAAAAAGAGGTCAATCATCGAATCCGACTCGGCTGGGCAGCATTCGGGAAGCTACGGCACATCTTTTCGTCCAATATTCCGCAGTGTCTCAAGACGAGAGTCATGGACCAGTGTGTGTTGACAGCGATGACATATGGCATGAAAACGCGGTCGCTTACTATGGGCCTGATGACATAATAAAGGTTGCAGGAGTCCGCTGGGTGCGGGTGGCGCAGGGCCGGCCATTGTGGCACTCTTTGGGGGAGGCCTATGTCCAGCAGTGGACGTCTTTCGGCTGATATGATGATATGATGATACAAAGTAGCTCGCTACATAATATAATATATGGGAAATGACTACAAAATAGGAAAAATATTTATTGGTAAATTTTTGGTCCTACCGAAAGAGAGCTCATGAGACTTAGTGAAAATAATATAAAACTGCCAGAAAAATTTACTGTTAAAAATAGTGTCATTTTTTTTGAGACACGCTCAGATAGCTATTAAAGCGTGCCATTATGCGCCTCCTGTTTCCACCTTAAAAAATAACTTGGTGGCACTTATCTATTACAGCTAATTTCCTTGGCCTTACAATTGACAAACATCTCAATTGGAAAAACCACATAGATAATAAATTTTCTCAGTTTCTCTGATTGGCTCAGTGGACGTGGCGCAAGCAACATCTCCTGCCAGCATCTCCTGATGATGCCTCGTAGAGAGGCGAAACACGTGTCGAGGTTTTTCATTATTGGTGGTGGTTTGCTGTAATTATTTGCATGTTTGTACGCAAATAGTTGCATTTGATCTCCGCTGATCTACCAGCACGTTTTTAGCGGAATAGCAAAGAAATATTGTTCTCGTAATAGATAATAAATTTGTTTTAGGTTAGACCGATTCGTGTTCGCCCTACGGCAACTCAGAACCGTTGTATCTAGGGAGGCTGCACTTTCCGCATATCACGGATACGTATCATCTGTGATTCGTTACGGATTAATCATGTGGGGTAATTCGGTTGATGTATAGAGAGCTTTTATCTCACAAAAAAAAATGTGTTCAAATGGAACCCATTATTTGGCCCATTGCCGACCAATATTTAAGGAGCTAAAGGTTCTCCCCTTGCCCTGCTTATATATATACGAGATAACTAAATTTGTAAAAAAATATCCGCATATGTTCCGTTTGCATAACGTTATCCTAAATAAAACCAATGGTAGATATCCGCACAAGCTTTATGAGCCTAGACAGAATGTGAATTTTTTTTGTAAGAATGCTTATATTATGGCAATAAACTTGTACAATAATGTTCCAAATGACATGAAATGTTTACCAATATTCAATTTGACAGGAAATTATTTAACTGGCTGCTTGACATTTGCTTTTATTCCGTAAATGAATTTTTAAATTATTATTTTTTTAATTATTACTCTTGTTATAATTTGTCGTATTGTATGTTGTATTTAATTAATTTTTATGTCTTGATAATTTGAATGTTTATGATTTACCTACTTAAATTCAATAATATTTCTACGCCGATATCGGCAGGATATGTGAAACTGAAATTTGTAAAACATACCAACAATTGTACCATATTCGGAGAAATAAACTTTTCTATTTTCTATTTATATTTCTACAGTGAGCGATTCTCCGAGCCAAGCCGTTTTGCATGACATCGGTGAACATTTTTTGTTTCAGTATTTTGATATAAGACCTTTATATTCAAAAACAAGCCTACTTATAAAAAATGATTAGTGGTAAAGGCCTTCATATGAACCTTGAAGTTCACGAGATAATCTAGTATTTACTTACACCGAAATCAACATAGTGACTTGTATCGAAATTCTTGAAATACCTAGTAGCACCGTATTCAAAAATGCTTTAACAAAATTGAAATAAAACAAGTTATTTTTGTTACATAAGCACTTATTTATAACTTCTAAATGCTTCAATGAAAGATGAATTGTGACATACATTTTTATACCGTAAAAAAATATCATTATATATGAAGATTGATAGCAGTGATAATTTTATTGACTTCAGTGATCAAAAAATACACCGAATCCGCGGTAATCAATCTCACCGAATTCAAAATAAAACGTCATTTGCAAATGACAGAAGAAGTATAACTAAGTACAGGAAAGAGATTTTCAATACGGAATCACATACTGCAGGACATAGCTTACTCACTATTTTTACAACCAAAACACAAACACTAGACTATTAAAAACTGCTACACCGAATTAAAAAAAATTACGTCACTAAACGACGAATAAACATTTATATACAATCTGCCTATAGGCCGCTAGCCAACGTCCGCTCTCGTCGGTCAAAGCGTTGAGACTAAAGCTATATGCGTGTGCGGCACAGGGTTCCTGGCGGAATTCTTTGTGATAATTCTAACGCGTTTTCTAAATGCCACTGAGATTATGTGTTACCTTCGGACGTGACGAAAAAACGTTTCTATTCAGTAAGTTTATTTGATAAAATAGTAATATAAATTAAATAAGGGTCAAACTATTGTTGATAACGTGAACTGGTAGGTATAAAAATATTAACTAAAATTCCAATGTCGAGATATGATTTTTGTTTAAACCAGCTTGGGTAGCGGACGCGGGGCGGACTGAACATCAATTTGGGCCCTATTTTTTTCTCTTCAATCATAATTATGTTATATCTTTAGATGTCTTAGTAGCTTTAGCAAAAATGCTGAAGTACCTATATGTGTGATTTTATTAAAAAATATGAAACAACTAAGTAGGTATTTGAAGAAGTTATGGCCCCGGGCACGAAAAAATGTCACTCCGGAGAAATGCAATTGAAATGTGAAAATTTTAACTGTCTTACTATCACGGTTCATGAGATACAGCCTAATGACAGACATACAGCGGAGTCTTAGTAATAGGGTCCCGTTTAACCCTTTAGGTACGGTACCCTAAAAAGACAGACTTGCGAGTGCTTCAGCTCAAAGAGCCAGTAGTATACTTAAATAGTAACAAGTTAAGCTAACATAAAACTCGTTAAAAATTCTGATTATGGCTGTGTTGACTTGGAGATAGGTAGATTTTCTGATAGACTTAGCAAATGAGTATTCAATGAAAAGCAAATCTCGGTACATCTTGTAAATACATTATAATTAACGAGATTCTTTGATACGAATGTTGGTAATGTTTATTAATGTAAGAAAGAATCTGTAAATAATGAGTCGAAATTAAACGCAAAATAGTTGATTAAATATGACTACAAACGAAAGCAATTTTCTTGGCTGTTTCGCTTGTAAAGCAAATAATACTGTGCAGGTAAAGAAACAGAATCTACGACACTTTCTTTTTTATGACATTCACATAAAGTTTAACTTTACTTGTGTCCAAAACTTAGTTAAGATTGTTGTATTCATAGTTTACGAATTTGCCGCTAGATGGCGCTGTACCGCCGAGAAACTAGGTAACGCTAGGTTGCCGTAATATGTAGACACTAGGAACGATTTTTATGTTTGAGTGAGAATTTGTGTGGTAGAATAAATACATTTGTGAGAATACTGATCGCGGTGTATTATTCTACGCTCCCCTCGAGACATCAAGGTGCAAAACTGTACATGGTCCATTCGAGTCGGAGGCCATTTGGAATTGGCGTTTTTGGTAGTTCAGTGTGACTACACTTCCAACCCGCGCGAAGTAGCAGTGGATCGCTGTTCAATAGAAGCCGGGAAGACTTGCAGCTAGCAGAGGTTGCCAGCGCCATCTGGTGGCGAGCGGCGGGCAACACGAGGACAGGCATCTATCGGCGACTAGCAGGAAACAAATAGATCAAACAGCGACCATTGGAAAATTCGGCGAAGGGTGACGTCACACACCATCGGGAAGTAGTATACTGTCATGTCATCAGAGTGAGTCAAGCACGAACTGTGAGTACTTTTATATTTTGTGTCAAGCAAGTTTCAACTCTGTGAACACTTAATAAATTTGTGATATTTGATACGGAAATTTGAACCATATGTGCAAGAGAACAAAAATCATCAGTGGTAAATAAACTTGGAAGATTTTAATCTTCGGTTCATCGACATAGAAAAATTCGGACACATTACTAACTTAGAAATTTTGCATGAACATTTTGTATGGGAAATTAACTTAGAATAGTTTAATGAATACTAACTTAGAATATTAAGGGTAGACCTGTTGGTACGTGGAATCCACGCCCGATTTTGCTCAAAGTTCCGAACACTTGTAAAATTTTACCGTGTGTATTTGTAGGATTTTTAACTTTTTGTAGTGAGAATTATTCAGTGTAAAAATTCTATCATTCTATTCAAACGTTGAGAGGGTTTGCAATCCGGATCCAACTTGTATGGAAAGATCCGGATCCAGATCCGCGGATCCGGATCTTTCCATACAAGTTGGATCCGGATTGCAAACCCTAACTTGAGAGTATTCATTGTACATTTTAAACATTATGGAGGCCGTGATTAACTGTCAAGAGGACTTATATAGTCGTATATTTAAAGCACGAGCTAATTTTAAAAAGTCACCGAAGGAACGTATAACAAAAAATTATGTGACAAGCAGGTTGGAATCGTTAGAACATCTTTGGTCTGAATTTAGACAGGGGCACAAAGAATTGTTGCGTTTGGCTGATCGAGTAGTGTTAAAGGCGCATATTTACAGTAAAAATGATACTTATGACAAAACAGAGGAAGAATACACGGATTATATATGTGAATTAAAAGAATATCTAGACCAGTTTGCTACCTTTAGAGCAAGTCAGTCAAAGAGTAACGATGATAAGGCTCACGACCAATCAAATTTAATAAAATTGCCAAAAATTTGTATACCCAGCTTCTCTGGCAAATATCATGAGTGGACAACGTTCAAGGATTTATTCATATCCATGATCCACAACAACAATTCATTAGATGACGTGCAAAAAATGCAGTATCTCAAGAGTTATCTAACAGGAGAAGCTGAGCAACTCTTGCGTAACATACCCGTATCAGATAAAAATTACTCTCAGTGCTGGAACCAATTAGAGCAAAGGTACAATAATAAGAAATACTTGTCGCATTGTATTTTAAAACGGTTTTTGAGTCAAAGGAGTTCCAACACTGAGTCCGCCGGGTTTCTTAAAGATTTAATGGATACATCTCAAGATTGTTTAAGTGCTTTGAGTAACTTAGGTATTAATGTTTCCACGTGGGACATACTAGTAATTCACTTGCTGACATTAAAGTTGGATCCAGAATCACGCAGGCAATGGGAGCTCAATGTGGCAAGTAACTCGGCATCAGACGAGTTACCCACCTTCGCTCAATTTAAAGAGTTTTTAACCAGTCGATATAGAGCCCTGGAGTTCATTGAGCCGCAAAACAGCAGAGCCCCCAATGCGTACGTGAAGTCAGCTAGTAGTTCAGGTTCAGGTTATAGCAAACCAAATGTACTGCACGTTACTGACGCGCCAACTATGGCGTGCGAATTTTGTACTGGACCTCATAAACTGTGCTTCTGCAAGGAGTTTGCAAGTGAAAATTATAGTAAAAGACACGAATTTGTTACAAATAATAGGATCTGTTACAACTGTTTAGGAAGCAACCACTCTGTTAGATTTTGCCAAAAAGCCACTAGTTGTAGGATCTGTAAAAGAAGACACCATTCCTTACTTCACCCAAAGGATGTCTCAACTTCAACTGCCAATTCAAAGAATGTAGATCAAGCAGTTGAGGATGTTTCGGGGGAAGCCACACATCACGTCAAGCCTGATAGTTCACCGCCAGAAAACGCACCGATAGTCAGCTGTTTCACGAAGGGAGTAGTAAAGGAAGAGATTCTGTTAGCTACAGCTCTGATAAAGGCCGAGTCTAAAACAGGTGACTATCGAGTGATTCGCTCGTTGTTAGACCAGGGCTCACAGGCTTCATTTGTTACTGAAGCTGTAGTGCAAGATTTAGGGATAAAGAAAATTCCCATCCAAGGAACCATCTCAGGTTTAGGTGGCGATCAGACCTCAGTGAGGTCGAAGTATATGGTTAAACTCAAGGTTCAATCGCTAACCGACCCCACCTTCCAACTTGTGTTAAAGGCATATGTGCTGAACAAAATCACTACTTATCTGCCTGGGAAGAGAGGAGCCGTTCCAGAATGGATGGAACTACAGAAAGTCACGTTGGCTGATCCAACGTATCACACACCCAACAAAATAGATGTGTTGTTGGGAGCAGAAGTTTACTGCCAGATATTAAGAGAGGGAATGATGAGAGGTCCAAAAGGAACTCCAGTAGCCCAGTGCACAACACTTGGATGGATATTGTCGGGTCCTATCGGCTCGCTGAGTGCAAACGAGAATGTGACTGTTCTACACGCTCAGGTAAACGAGGATGAAATAATAAAACGTTTCTGGGAGATGGAGTCGGAGCCTTTATTGACTTCAAAAGGGATGCTGACGGTTGAAGAACAGCGATGCGAAGACATCTTTGCAGCTACGACGCAGCGAGATGAAACCGGCAGGTATGTCGTCAACCTCCCATTCCGTGATGAAGATCCGCTCTGTAAAGGAGGAAAATCAAGAGAGATTGCAATTAAAAGGTTTAAATCTTTAGAAAAGAAAATGGCTAAAGACAGAGAGTTCAAAGAAAAATATACATCGGTCATCAAAGAATACATGCAACTAGATCATATGACTCTAGTCCCTGCTGCTGAAGAGAGTAAAGATAACTCGGTATACTTACCACACCACGCGGTGGTCCGAGAGGATAAGTCCACAAGTAAGGTACGAGTGGTGTTTGATGCATCCTGCAAAAATGAAAAAGATACATCGTTAAACGATACCTTGATGATAGGTCCTACTTTGCAACCAGAGCTACGCCATCTTATTTTGCAATGGAGAAAATATCCCATATGTCTCATCGCAGATATAGTGAAAATGTATCGCATGGTAAGAGTATCGGACGAGGATGCTGATTTCCAACGAATTATCTGGAGAGACAATGAAGATGAAGAAATACAGGATTACAAACTGTTAACCGTCACATTCGGAACAGCATCGGCCCCATACCTTGCTGTCAAGGCACTCAATCAAGTAGCAATCGACCACATGGATGAGTATCCTGTAGCAGCAAGCCGAGTTGCTCATGGATTCTACATGGATGATCTGATGACCGGAGGTGAAACAGTCGATGAGGGCATCGAAGTCTACAAAGAAATGAAAGCATTGATGCAAAGAGGAGGATTTACCCTACAAAAATGGGGCAGCAACAGCAGAAGGCTGGGAAGAATACATTGATAAAAGTGAGGTTGGAGAAGGAAAGGTCAAACAGGAAGAGAAGAAGGTAGAAATAAAGCTAGACAATATAATAAAAATATTAGGACTTACCTGGAATAAGAAGAAAGATGAATTTCAATACTCAGTGAAGCTGCCGACTGTATCTGCACCTATAACAAAAAGGAAAATTATATCAGATGTTGCACGACTCTTCGATCCCTTAGGCTGGACAGCGCCATGCGTTATAAAATCAAAGGCGTTTATGGACAGCTGGTACGGGATGGGATGAAGAGCCGCCAAAGGACATATTAAATGACTGGTATACTTACCGCGAAGAGTTGGGCCAACTTGCTGAGTTTACCATTCCTGGGTGGCTTAACACCAAACTAGATGATAAGGTAGTCGAATTGCACGGGTTCTCAGATGCTTCCAACCTGGCATTTGCTGCGTCAGTATATCTTCGGGTAATCAGCGCGTCAGGCGACGTGAAAGTCCAACTGATTGCAGCTAAAACCAAAGTTGCACCTGTTAAACAGGTCAGCATACCAAGGTTGGAATTGTGCGGAGCAGTGTTGTTAGCCAAGTTGTTAATGGAAGTTGCACAAGTCCTTAACATTGCAAAGGAGAACGTACGAGCATGGACAGATTCAATGGTAGTACTTGCCTGGTTAAACAAGCATCCCAGCAACTGGAAGACGTTTGTGGCGAACAGGGTTTCCGAAATACTGTCTTTGCTTGAACCGTCGCAGTGGTTCCATGTTCCCACAAAGGAAATCCCAGCAGACTGTGCCTCGCGTGGTGTTAGTCCAGCGGAGTTGATTAATAACCCGTTATGGAAGACCGGTCCTCAATTCTTAGAAAATAGTTCAATTGCGTACAAAAGACCAAACAACAATGAAACACAAGTTGAGAAATCGATTAAGTCACACTGCGGCACCGTAGAAGAGTGCGTCTTAAGTAAATATTCGTCCCTTCCGAAGCTACTACGCGTTATTGCCTATTGTAGGCGGATCCTCAAGATAAGAGACTCGAAGGCAGATCAACCAGTCATACAAAGCAAATACATTAGTCCGTCAGAGTTCAATGAGGCCTTAAATACGTGCATTACAATGGCTCAAAGAAATGATTTTGGATCGGAGCTTTCCGAAATAACAAACCACAGTTGCATCAAAAACAAATCGTCAAAAATTTGGTCGCTTACACCATTTTTAGACGCCAAGGGGATACTTAGAGTGGGAGGCAGATTGTCCCAATCAACCACAACAGAAAATATTAAGCACCCAATTTTGCTAGCTCAAGACTCCCCCCTTTCAAGGCTGTTAGTAGCTGACGCTCATAAGAAAACATTACACGGGGCAGAGCAGTTAATGATGAACTACTTGCGAGAGGTCTATTACATTGTTGGCGTAAAAAATCTGGTAAAACTTTGCGTCCGTAAATGCATACCATGCGTCAGAAATAAGGCGGCTGTGCAACGACAATTGATGTGTTCATTACCACCTGCAAGAACCACACCAACAAAGGCATTTCTACGAAGTGGTGTAGACTATGCGGGACCTATTCAATTAAGGACATCGAAAGGAAGAGGGCACAAATCGTACAAGGGGTATATATGCCTTTTTGTGTGTATGGTGACCAGAGCAGTTCACATAGATGTTGTTAGCGAGATGACATCTAGAGGATTTTTAGAGACATTCAAGCGTTTTACTGCAAGACGTGGCCATTGCTCGGATCTATATAGCGACAATGGAACCAATTTTGTAGGCGCTGCCAAGGAACTCAGAAAATTGATGCAATCTGAAAGGTCAACGATGATACTAGAAATAGCTGAAGACTTGGCATCAAAAGGAACCACTTGGCACTTCATACCCCCACGAGCTCCCAACTTCGGAGGTTTATGGGAGGCGGCTATAAAGTCCACGAAGTTCCATATAAAGCGAGTTATTGGCGAGGCCACATTGACATTTGAAGAGATGTCTACGCTGCTTAGCCAGATTGAAGCATGTCTGAACTCCCGCCCGATATCGGTGCTGCCAAACAATCCCAATGAACCAAACCCGTTAACCCCCGGTCATTTCTTGGTGGGCGAGCCCCTCGTAACCATACCGGAAGTTAATTATGAGAATACTAATATTAGTTCATTGAGACGATGGCAATTGACCCAACGGATGTTGCAAAGCTTTTGGCGCAGATGGTCCGATGAGTACCTGGTTAATCTTCTACATCGGTACAAGTGGGCGTACCAAACACCCGAACCCGAGGTAGGTGACATCGTTTTGGTGAAGGAGGACGATCTACCTCCAACGAAATGGCTTTTTGGTCGAATTATGCAAAAATATCCAGGCACTGACAACTTAACTAGAGTCGTGTCCTTAAAATGTGGTAATTCAATAATTAAACGGCCTACATATAAGCTTTGTATATTACCTGTCACCACTTAACCAGAAGTTGTACTTATGTATTTACTTAGAACTTAGTTAAGCAAATTATTATTAGTTTAAGAAATCAATGTACCGTTTGAGAGAACGTACCATTAGCCCATTTGATATGTTAACGTTGTCCCTAGATACTCCATGGTGGGCGGTCACGATAATGGATGAAGGACATGTTGTCCTTGGTGGGCGGTATGTCCAAAACTTAGTTAAGATTGTTGTATTCATAGTTAACGAATTTTCCGCTAGATGGCGCTGTACCGCCGAGAAACTAGGTAACGCTAGGTTGCCGTAATATGTAGACACTAGGAACGATTTTTATGTTTGAGTGAGAATTTGTGTGGTAGAATAAATACATTTGTGAGAATACTGATCGCGGTGTATTATTCTACGCTCCCCTCGAGACCTCAAGGTGCAAAACTGTACAACTTGGCTTGTCTCAAGGTTATTTCCGTACAGGAATAGATATAAACCTTTTACG
This sequence comes from Epinotia brunnichana, assembly GCA_963854355.1. Classification (NCBI taxonomy): domain Eukaryota; kingdom Metazoa; phylum Arthropoda; class Insecta; order Lepidoptera; family Tortricidae; genus Epinotia; species Epinotia brunnichana. The sequence continues at coordinate 10,920,498 of OY977946.1, forward strand.
TCATCATATGGTAAGCAACACAATATTGTGAAGTGGTCCTCGAATGGTGTCAGGTTAGAATAGCACCTTTCCTAGCGTGGGTGTAGTTAAAATTCACAATACGCAAAACGTACCAAACGTATAATTATAATACACGTGAATTGTATAAACGGTACCTACGCGTAAAACTTGTAGTACACGATATGCAGAATGCACGATAACGAAATGGTCCAGCATGCAAAATGTACAAAAAGCGAATTTTGATCGTCCATTAATAAGTGAGATTGACTGATATTCTTCAAGTGTCAATCAAGGATGTTACAATATACAGTAATTTGCGCTTTTTGTACGTTTTGCGTGCTGAACAATTTGGATATTTCACATTCTGCGATTCACACATTTCGACACTTGACACACTTGACACAAGGTCAAGGTTATTTCCGTACAAGAATAGATATAAACCTTTTACGTCATCGTATGGTAAGAAACACAATATTGTGAAGTGGTCCTCGAATGGTGTCAGGTTAGAATAGCACCTTTCCTAGCGTGGGTGTAGTTAAAATTCACAATACGCAAAACGTACCAAACGTATAATTATAATACACGTGAATTGTATAAACGGTACCTACGCGTAAAACTTGTAGTACACGATATGCAGAATGCACGATAACGAAATGGTCCAGCATGCAAAATGTACAAAAAGCGAATTTTGATCGTCCATTAATAAGTGAGATTGACTGATATTCTTCAAGTGTCAATCAAGGATACTACAATATACAGTAATTTGCGCTTTTTGTACGTTTTGCGTGCTGAACAATTTGGATATTGCACATTCTGCGATTCACACATTTCGCTTCTAGTGTACATTCCAGTTTCTTTGGGCCGTGATATGTTGTACCTCTTAAGGGTGAATAGTTCCTGGCTGGAGAAATAAAGCGGCTAAAAGAATAAGGCGGTTTATGGCCGGAAACTTTTGGACCGCCCCTCGTACTTCTTTCATGCATGAGTGGTCCGTAGGAGCCGAGTATGTGCATTCACAGACTTAGTTTTAATCATTAAAATTATATCTCAACTCTGATATTTGACGCCCAAAATTTTGTGGGTAGGCCTACGCAGCTGACGGTCTTGGGTTCAAAACCCAGTAATGGCGAAAACGTACGATATAAGCGAGAGTATTGGCTTCTGATTCTTGGATGTTTCCTATGTGTTTAAGTATTGCATTTGTTGTCACAAGCCTTATTGAGCCAGCTTTATCACTATAGATTTAGGTACGTATTTCATTTATATGCATGCTAAAATGCGTTCAGTTAATGTATGCTCAACCCATTTTCACGAGGTATATGTTTAAATTTAGTAACCAGCACGTACCTAGATGAAATGTAATACTAGTAGATAAGTAAATATTTGCGCTTGATTAAAACCGACCAAGTGTGTGTTGAGCTACGCTCATTAGGGTTCTGTAGTTGCCCGTGCGGTAAAACTCAATGAAACACAAATTAACTGCATTCCGTTCATCAGCATTTAATACCCTTTTGACTATGTTCCATTTAAACAATTACCATTTAAACAATTACCATTGCAAGCCAAATAAAATAACAGTAGGATTAGATATGCAGACAACTAATTACTCTTGCCACCATTTTAGAATGGTCAGTTATTTTCTCAATAATGTTTTCAAAATCTACAGCATGTATTGTGATCAGCCTTATTTTACTTTACCACTTTGTCGGCGTGGTTGGTTTGTATACCCATATCAAGTTAGACCTTTCAGGGTAGTTAGGACCTTTTTATCCCCCGACGCAAAAAGAGGGGTGTTATATGTTTGACGTGTCTTTGTGTATATGTGTCTGTATGCATGTCTGTGGCATCGTAGCTCCTCAACGAATGGACCAATTTTAATGCGGTTTTTTTTTGTCCAAGAGCTGACCTGATTAAGATGGTTCTTAGCTACGTCTCAACAAAATCGATTAAGCCGTTTTTCGGGTTCCGTACCCTTAATGTAAAACGTGACCCTATTACTAAGACTCCGCTGTCTGTCTGTCTGTCTGTCTGTCCGTTTGTCACCAGGCTGTATCTCATGAACCGTGATAGTTAGACAGTTGAAATTTTCACAGATGATGTATTTCTGTTGCCGCTATAACCACAAATACTAAAACAAAACAGAATAAAATAAATACGAGTATTTAAGGGGGCTCCCATACAACAAAAGTGATTTTTTGCCGTTGTTATAGATTATGGTACGGAACCCTTCGTGCGCGAGTCCGACTCGTACTTAGCCGGTTTTTGTCATATAAATTTTTGAAATGAAAATGTCGGGTGAAGGTATTTCAACATTTCTGAGTTTGTAATTATTATATAATATTAAATACGCGATACTAAGACGCTAGCGATCAGAGGGGTAATCACGTAACGTTCCGAACGCGCGTCGGTACAATTTAACTGTCAATTTTCCATATAAAAAGTGACATTTATGGTCGAAATGCACAGACAGCGGTTACGGCGCGGTGCGGTGCGGCGCGAAGGCAGTACCGGTTGTAATGTTCGAGCTAATATGAAAAAGTCCGCACAGAATACCGCGCCGCGCCGCGTCCCGCCGCGGTATTCTGTGCGGACCCTTTCGCATTAGTTCGAACATTACAACCGGTACCGCCTCCGCACCGCACCGCGCCGCACCGCCACCGCTTTCAGTACGTTTCGGCCTTTAGACCTACCCGACGTTCGTACAATGCTTTACGTGATCGAACGGTAGGTGGACATGACAAATCTAAGAATACGCTTTTTTTTGTCGGCCACGGAACCCTAAGAACTTGATTAATAATGTGAATTAATCTCATAAGAGTAAGTTAGTACAATTTTCGTGAAAACCACAACAATTTAGCGCCAGAGAAACAAAATACCTACCACGTTCTGAAACTTTACTACTTTCCTGAGATTCAATTAGTAGGTACCTACATAAGTATACGAAATTCGCCATCTAATTGCTTACAACTTTTAACGGAAAAACCACCCTTAGTTGGTTCCTAGTAATGATGATTAAAAATTCGAAAACTGTAGTTAGTAGTATTACATGGAATAAATTGAATTTGATCTTACCTAGTCGACGCCGACCTATTAAGACCATCAAGAAGGGTAGAAAATTGAGACCAATTATTAGGTGTTTTCCTGTTTGGTCTGCTGTAAGTTCTTTTATAGATACGTTGCAGGACGAACGCCCTGTGCGCCGGTCACGACCTCGATCGAACGGTATTGATACTCCAGTAACTTAAAACATACAGAGCTTGCGTCAAATCCGGTAGTTCTGATTTTTTGCAGACTTGTTTATGATATTGGCCCAATTAATAATCTAAGTCTCGAAAATACCGCGAAAGTTTTTATTATAACCCTAAAGGACTAGTTTTTGATAGTACCTTCGCAGGATGTTTTAAAGTAGACTAGATTTGCTACAATATGAGACTAGAATTGTTTCTGTAGTTTCCGAGATAATACCTTTCAAAGTTCATAATTTTTCGAACTTCGCAACACTAGCAGACTCCGTCGGGGGTAATTGGAACTTCATCCCGCTAGAGTTGTTCGAGTGACGTCTAAAGTATGGCCAAAAATTGCGAATTTCGAAAAAAATATGAATTTTGAAAAACGTCTACAAAGACAATTCTACAACAATAAGGCTACGACAATAAGGTCTACGCGGTACTTTAGATTTTTGACAAAGTTGCGTTTGGCGCTCGAGGTCACAAACTTGGATTATTCATTGGGAATACATCATAAACAAGTCTCAAAAACCAGACCGGATTTGACACAAACTACCCCGTACTTTCTTTCAGGCGCCAAGAGCTATAACCACGAACTTCGAATCTCGAACTTAAATTACCTAATTTTCGAATTACCTAATTTTGTCAATGTGAATGGGAAAAGAAACGTCAGATATCTTCTTCCTTATATAATAAACCAACTACCAAAATAACTACAGCATAAATACGTAAATAGCTTACAATCGATACCTAGTATCAAAAGGTATCTGACGTTATCTGAACCCAATACGAGTGTATTGTAATAATTATGAGTCTATAACGGTGATGTATTCAAGTAAATTAATGTACCATAGCGAACTATTCATCAGCATATAAACCCTAGAGGTTTCCGCTGGTGAAAAAATGTATACCAAAATGTACTACTCAGATTATATTGGTAAAATTAAAAAAAAAAAAAAATATCTTCGTCTCTATCGCACTTATGATTTATGGTACTCGAGCGACAGAGACGGATATATACGAAGTTCGAGATTCGAAGTTCGTGTTAGCGCCGAAGGTTACTGGATCATAAAGCGGTCATCACAATGCCGCCGCAACCCACTGCGGCGTGCTGAGCGACGGTTTGCAACGTTGTATGCCAGTATCTTAGTTTGTATATTTTCGCATGGTACTTCACTCTAGCGCACCTCCGTCCGGCGAAATTTGTACGCGGCTCCGCAGACCGCATCGGTATGCGGCGACAGTGTGTGATTTGTCTAACAGCCGGTGCGCCGTACGTGTGAGCGAGAGATCAGAACGCAGCACCTAGGTAGCTACTAGCTAGCTCCCCCCTGTAGTGCACCGCTGTCGCTGCTGCCGCCGCTCTGAGACGTGGCCGAGTCCTTGGAGATCACTTTTACAATGCTTGTATTAGGCATTCATAACGATCCACCAGTTTCAAGCCAATCGCGTGAGCGTTAGCAATTAGGACGACTTGCAACTTCCCGCTGTGACTAAATTATGAGAAGTATCCCTATCCCTACTAGGACACGCCTAAGTAGGGTCACCGTATCGCAGCTTGGATTTTTGTTTCTCCTAACTTTTTCCAAATCGTATCGTTTGCGCCTAACTTTGTTTAAAACCGGAAACTTTCCTTAACAAACAAATTTAACATTAACCGGGTTCCGGTAATATAATACAATTTTTTTTTTAAATTACCATAATATCCGATTCAATTAAATATTATTCAACGGCTCACATATTTTGCACTCTCATTTATTGTTTACATTGTCCTACTAAATTATGCGGTCAACAAAGCATGATATGGAGAAGCAAATAATTCTAGGCCAAATGGATGGTAGGGGGAGGCCCACCAATCAGATGGTCTGATACCGTCAAAAAGGCGGCAGTGTACAACCTGCGGTCCACACGGCCTATGACCGTATATGGTCCATCCTTTGGAGACGGGATCCTCAGCAGAGAGGGAACGAGGATGAAGAGACTTTGTCCTAAGCAATCCCGAAGGGTGCCACCGTTTCCCCTTCAACACTCTGATGGGGTTCTTGCTTAATAGTTTTTTTTTCAGTTATTTTAAAATTTATTTCCTAAATCTTACGAGTACTATTTTCGTAACCTATTTTTTATGTGCTGGCAAAATTGTTTTATTTTTATCCTGAATGCATGCATTTTTAACTGAAAACTTAAGTTTATTAAAATATTAAAGTAAGTTTACTGAAAATTAAAATCGACTTGGCAACTGCCACTGCCACAAACCACTGTTTGTAAATTCTAACATTGCAACAGACACCTCTAGACTTTACAATCCCTGACAGACTGGGTAACTTGAGTACCTAGTAATTTCTTAGTCCTAACAATAAAGGTGACAAGTTAGAACGCGGGTTTTAATTTATTAGGCATTGGAATTTCCGTCCACGTCCATATTTCCGGAGAATAACGACCTTAACTAATGGCTTTTACGGTAAGATTAAGATGACTTGTGAGAAGTGTACTCCATCTTGAGTCTAACTAGGACGCCGTTTGTGAACGAAAAAAAGTGGTCATTCTGGCGTTAATGTTTAAAAACTAACATTATCTTAAATTATAAAGAATAAGAATAATTTATTATTGGATAAGCACATGATTACAGATTATACAGACATTATCCGTGGGGGTTCCAAACTAGGCTGAGCCTGTATCTTGGGACCCACTGAGTCGGTTAACAAATCTCTTCAGACACACGTCTCAAGAAGCACGACATGAAAGTAACAAAGTGAAAATTAAACCTTTCATATAATATGAGCGCTGCTAACTTATCAATGGGAACACAAATTCATCATTAATAAAAACAAAAATTATGCTGTTTTAGTAGTACAAAGAGAGTTTGTGTATGAGAGTGTGTGAGTGTGTGTAAGTGTGCGTGAGAGGGAGTGTTTACGTGTGTTAAGTGTTTGTTACGAGTGTATGTTGAATTGTTAGGTACCTATTGGAAAAAGCAACCTTAGATGCAGGGACATAAAATCTCTTCCGTATCACTATACGAGAGTTCAGCAAACCATTTCCTTAGAGTGGACTTAACTTTGCGTATGGTGCACTTTTTTTATGTCACAGACTTTACAGACAGCATTATAAACAACATTATAATAAGTAAACAAATTAATAAATAAGCCTATATACATCCCACTGCTGGGCACAGGACTCCTCTCATGGATGAGAGGGAACAGGCAGTAGTCCCCACGCTAGCTCAGTGCGGGTCGGGGACTTCACATACCTACACCTTTGAATTTATTTGCAAGATGTATGCAGATTTCCTCACGATCTGAAATTATAATGGAAGCAAAATAGTAATGTACGCGATGCAATCGCTCCGTTGTTTAGTACATAATTATGTCGAATGAACCAAAATCCTCTTAGTTCGAATTTAACCCGAATCCCTCTTAGTTCGGATTTAACCCAGTTAGACATACCTATAAAGTACCCCTTGATTCTCTTTATAATTTGCACATTGCACAAAATATGCAAATTATAAAAAGCAGAACTTTACATTAAGTAATAGGTTTGTAAGTCGTCTTCTCTTCACAATTTTTTGCGGTGCCCAACAGGGTCTACAATTAAGTTTTAATCTTAATGATTAGCAACTAAAACTTAAGTTTACCTAATACCCTGTAATGTAAACTAACATTGTGGAATGCAATAAATGATTGAGTATTGAATTAATCCATATTGACGTAAATTGCCCACTCGGATGTTTGTAACCTTACTCTCTCATAGCACAGAATACTACGTAGAGAAGGTTATTTATTGGCAAATCCCCTGTTTAGGTATGCCGAACGAAACTAAACGTGGCCATCCCTTTATATCGCATGCAACGCGTGCGTGCCCTAAGCAGCTCTAACATCAGGTCGATCTAACAACAGCAGGTCGATCACGTAACGCATTGTACCAACGTCGGGTAGGTCTAAATGTCACTTTTTATATGGAAAATTGACAGTTAAATTGTACCGACGCGCGTTCGGAACGTTACGTGATTACCCCTCTGGGGCCGGTAGGCCGGAATGTACTTTAAGCGGCGCGACGAAATCACGCAGGTCGATCACGTAACGCATTGTACAGTCGTCATCACATACATCGGTACACTATAGGTGTTCAAAAATATCGGCACATGCACCCTAATGCCTTGAAAATAGAGGTGTGTTCCGATGTTTGTGAGCTGCTTGTTTGCTCCGATGTATGTGATGGCGACTGTACGTGCGTCAGGTAGATCAGGGAAAATGACAGTTAGTTGTCCTAAAGCATTCGAAATGTTACGTAATCACCCCTACGGAGTGAGCCACCCCTGCTCATAGCCGAGCGCCAAGTGGTCTAGCGATTCCGAAACAATTATTTTTCCCATTCAACCCGTCCCGAAAGAATGTAATGTAATCCGAAAGTAAAAGCCTATTCATTAATCTTCACTTTCTTTATTTAAAGAGTGCTACGTAATTCCCTGTAATTGGTTCGCTTAGGGTGCTGACATATACGTGAAAGGTCGACGTGGGCGTTTGAATTTCAGGAGGTTGGTAGCAAAACAATACCTATTGGGCCTCAATTCGGTTCATCACTTTCGTACGTTTTACTTATCAATGGCATTTCAGTATGTTTGTTTATATGAAGCTAACTCACTTATCTAAACTACCTAGAATAATATAACTTTAAATTTGCGTTACGTAAATAGCAAGCCGATTTGATCTCAGTTCACAATTTGACGATTCGATATTCATAGTTTATAAACTAACGGTTTTGACAGTTCACAATATTTCGGCTGTTTATTATTATTATATAGCGAGTAAGATTATAAACGGTGTTCATAATCTAGCAGTGATTATACACCGCAAAGTCTCAAAAATATGTACACAGTCCTTATTTCTGCAAGTATAATGTTGTAGTATTCATGTTTATGAAACTTTGAGCTAATACATATTGGTGCACTTGAATGTACATACATTTCCAGTTAATAGAAAGCTTGTAAAAAGGGAGTGTACAGACAAAGGATACTTCGTAATCTGATTAAAAAAAAATATTTCACCTGCGTTTAGGACACAGATGTATGAATATAAGGAGATCGGACATGGCGGCCGATTTCTATAGAGTGAGCCTGTCGCAAGTACATTAACCCACACAACGCCCAAGTAATTGACAAGACAAAGCACGCACACATCTAAAACACACACACTTGTATACCTACACGCTTATTTGACAATAAACGCGCATCATATCAGGCATTTTGGGAAAAAACGTAATATTCTCTGCGATCAGCACGCGTGCACAGTATGGCAGTGTATGCCCATTGAGCATACAGCTGCGACACGGCCGCCGGCGGCTTGTCCTCTCTCTAGTATTCTATGCTCTGAGGTTTAAGACTATGGCTATATTTTTTCCCGAGGGTTTGTTTGCTTGCGTTCTTTACAATACCCAAGCGAGCCCGCGCGGGAAGGTCACTTTATAAAAGGTAAAACTTTGTACGTTTGTGTGTTGGGGGTAATCTCATACGATTTCAAAAAGCCTTTCACTAATAAGTATCTAGAATGGAACTTCAGGGTGGATATACGTTATTTTAAATCCTACGGCATTGCTTGTGTTCTTTGTTTATACGCGGGTGCAGTTTACTATATTTCAAGAACGAGATCGCTCACATTTATCTTGTCTGTTTTAAAGAATGGTCTGGCCAGCCACTTTAAAATCGGACCTTTAGTTTCCCAGTTGATAGGAAACGCGAGACGGTTACGGGAAATATAGAATTTATAGCTTTTCGAAATCTCTCTACAATTTCTAGCTACAAGTATTTTGAATGGCTACCAAACCGATTTACAATCGATACAAGAGAATCTGATAGACAAGCCACTTCAATCGTCAAGTTTCCTTGTACGGCCGCTGTCAAGCAGATGTACTTATACACTGTTTACCCTAAAGCACGGGTTTTAACCTATTTAGGAAGCAGAGTTTCTAGATCTAAGGACATATCTGTACCAGATGTTTATACATATAAGTACATAAAGTGAAGTATACATTTTACGCATTACTACAAAGGAACACTTAGGAACTAGGTAAACATTTAAGTTTCGATCAAAGAGGAAAATTGAAAAATTAAAAAAAATGGCAAATAATTTTTCAATTTTCCTCTTTGATCGAAACTTAGAATTTCGTTAGCGGACGTTTCTGCTTAGTATAAATTTACTGTTAAAATGGAGTAGCGCATTGTTACTAACGATTCTCAATGTAACTTGGGACGTTGGTGCCGTATCAGAAGTTTGTAACAACTTCACGGTAGATGTCGCTACGAGCCTCCTTAAGGTTAATTAGAAGAGTGAAGGGATTGAAAGATTCGTTGCCACTGGCGGGACCCACGGTAGCTCAGTTGGATAAGAACAATGGACGGATTCCAGAGGTCGTGGGTTCAAATCCCGCCCGTGGCAAATAATTTTTCAATTTTCCTCTTTGATCGAAACTTAGAATTTCGTTAGCGGACGTTTCTGCTTAGTATAAATTTAGGTAAACATTTGTATGACCGTACTAATCCATTATAATATTTCAAATGCGAAAGTAACTTTGTCTGGTTATTTACAGGGCTGTTATTCGCTACGCGTTAATGCGGCTCACCCCGCCGGTCACCCGTTGCGAAACGAGACCTCTACCTACGCTTAATTGCTACGCATCGCGGTGTCAAGGCATAATTGTGGATGAGCGTTGAGGTGAGCTAAAACCAGTTACAGAATAGTGGGACTGTACGTGCGTGTCGTTTTAACCGTTGAACCTATTTAATTATTTATAGGGTGGGTTTTATCCCGAAAATATTTTTTTAGGGGGGAGAATCAGGGGGTGGAAGTTTGCACTGCTATTTAGTACGATAGTTAATTCTACGCATGTAAGAAATCTACCAGCATAATTGTTATTAGATTTGCTTCAGGCGAAGCAATTATCTCTTAATGCGATTAACAAGTATACGCGGACGTAGCCAAGGTAAAAATCTAGTAAATTCATCCTCATAAATCACATTCCAGCTGACATATCTAAAGAACCAATAAAAAATATTTTAGCAGCAAAAGACGAGTTCGACATTCCCACAGTAAAGAAAGAAAAAACGAAGGGGGCGAGGACGTCTCGATCCCTTCAAGTCTATTAAACGACATAAAAAAGGTTGCCTTCAACTTGGCTCTAACTTTCAGAGCCGGCCTTAGCTTGCGATCTGTCTAATGTTGGGACCCGTACGATCTTTTCGGCCATTTATTTGTCAAGATCCTTTCGAATGATTGAAGACTTACATTGCGACAAACACTTGAGCCAACTGAATATGATAATGTAGCAAGATAATGAATGGGCATTTAAAATACAGTCTGTGCAAATTAAGGACAATCAAGGCATACCTAACTAGTTATCAAATTTTGAAAACGAAAGTTCTGTTATCGTACGTAGCACAAGATCTAAAAACATAATTCCCAAAAAGGAAAGATCTAAAGACAATGCTTCGGATACCAAGTTTACTAGTGTATGAAATTCTCAAAAGCTCTACGTTCAATTTTCCTAACTTTTAAATTATGAAAACCTTGAAATTCTATCTCGCATTTAGAATAAAAGTAACACGTAGGTACGACATTGCTAAGTTTTTGTAATTCCTAGCAATATTTTATTGATTTTTATACAGGGTGTGGCCTGTAATAGGAGCAAATATTCAAAAGGACGCTTCCTTAGAGCATTTGCAGTATCCCCTTGTGACATTCATTTTAATTTTTTTTGGATTCGGAGAAATTTTGATCGAAAGTTATGACATTCAAGTAGTGTATCTTGGCACCACGAGATCATAGCACAGCTGCAGTCAATGCAGATTTAGAGGTAACATCATGTAATGAGTCAGAATAGTTTTTGCATTTTGGTTTTCAAAAGATATTTTTTTAATTTTTTAATTTTTTTTTTTTTGTTTTTTTTTTAAATAAAAAGTTACTGATAGCATTCCAAACGAGTAAAACAATACAAGTAAACATAATAAAAAAAATAAAAAACATTTTTTTTTTAAATAAAACCACGTCAATTTTTCACAAGCTTCATAATCTACGTTTTAATTTTTTGCTCCTATTATAGGCCACATCCTGTGTAAGAAGTGCGTTTATAGTTAACAATTATTATTAAATAGTTTATGCACATAAATAAGTGCATTAGACGACATTTTTTTAGGAATTTCTTACCTTAGCTTTATACTAGGTACCAGTGGCGGCACGTGAAAATGTTTGATGGACAACCCGGAACATAAAATGGTATCAAAGAGGTTAGAGTATGTAACTATAGGCTTGCCTAAAAATTAGTGTTAGGCAAGCCGGTGGGAATCGGCTTGTATGGGCGCTCCGCCACTGCTAGGTACCTACCCTAAATAAGTTAATGATATCGGTAGTTCATGCAATCTATTTAACAGGAAGAAACCCTAATTTCACGTTTCTTGCTACCAAAATGATAATGACAGAGACGTGTAAATGGGATATTTATTTATTTAATAACCAATGTTAAAACATTATACTTAACGGGGTCTCACAACACTGTCGGAACAGTTTGTCTGTGTGATCAATGTATAAGTACAGAGTGAACTAATTTATCAATAAGTTTAGGTTAAAAACATAGTTTTATGCCTCAGTGGTTAATATTCCTAAGTAATGTAGTTTTTTAGGTTATTAATTTCGTACAATTTTCACAGAGGTGGTTGTCCAGAAATAATTTGTAACATTCATTTATCAAAAAGCTTCATGAATACTTGATAATATTCGAAATATGAATGAAATATTTTAGCAGTAAATGGATGCCTTTCATTGTTTTGAATTGAATTGTATATCATCAAAGTCCAAAACATCATAAATAAAATAACGAATGTTTTTCTGAAAAAATAATAACGATTAATAATTTACCTAACAGCTTAAATATCGAAAACCAAACGATGTTTTCACTGTCGACACGTGATATTGATATTAAGTACCGATAGGTATTAAAAGTTCATGTTGACACGTCGATATATCTTTATTTACTTACTCTAGTTCAGCCATAGCATGACTGTTTATTGACATGTTTTTATTGATCAACACGCTACCAGGCGTCTAGTGCCAGCAGTTGCCATAATATCGATCTGGTATTGTAAGCTTCAACATACCCCGGTCTCCCCCATAGTTGATTGCATTAATTTAATCATCATATATTTAAGAGCCAGGCTCTTGTCGGTGGAGCAATTTTCATTCGTCTCTACTCTGAGCTTTCTTCTTGACATCTTGATACGACACGCTGTCTACTTTATAGATCTTCTTAATTTAATATTATTCCTAAAATATAAAACAGCTTTTTAAACGTATCACGAATGATATAAGTTCGCATGTCCGGTCAGCGGTTGTAAAAATAACATGCGATAAAAATATTCGGCCAATGACCCAATTCTAAAAATTGAGGACACGCAAGGGACAGTTGTCTTTTTTGACAGACCTTAATGAATATTCTAAATAAATGTATTTTTATATACAAAGCAAACTACTAATAAACTAGGCTTCGACACAAGTACAGCAATAAAAAGATACTGTAGGTCGTTTATGTAACCTGTCCAGTGCTGGTTGTACCTACACCTGTAGGTGTAGGTGTAGTGCTGTAGCACTATTCTTATTTCAAATCAAGCTGTCTAGAAGTCTATAAATACAAGATTAGTCCAGGCAATGAACTGACAACATGTATGGGAAAAATGACAAAGGAAATAATTTGTAATAGGAGAGCTAATAAAATAGTTACCTGGAGGCAAAATCCAACAAAAAATCATACATTAAAAAAAACTTAATTAGCTTCTGAAAAGATGGAATAAATATTAATTAATGTTTTAATCTTTATTTTGGTTTATTTCTGCTTTGTAGTGTTGCTATATTATTGCATGCTATGACGTATGTGGTGTTATGTTCCTGGTGGTGAGTAAGGTCCCCAGAGCTCCCTAGAATGCGCTGTGTTGGGAGTGAGGGACCTCCATGTCTCTATCTGCCAACACAGCGAATCATCAAGTGAATAAAGGGTCGGCAACGCGATTGTGATTCTTCTGGAGTCACAAGTGTCCATAGGCAACGGTACCAGCTTAACATCAGACAGGCCGTTAGCTTGTTTGCCACCGTCGTAGTGTAAAAAAAAAACATTTGCTTTAAAAATCATTCTGTGGCTCTAGTGAAAAGGGGTACAAATCGAAAAACACTACTTTACAGGAGACGCAAAAAACCGTTGGTGCTCCAAATTATTTTCATTTTTCTTTACTGTACTTTAACCGCTGAACCTATAATAGTATTTTTCACAATCGTGTTATAATAGAGAGCTTTTTAGTCGAGTACCGTGTTTAGGCCACGAAGCTTGCTGAGTGGCCTAAGTAAGGTACGAGATTAAAAAGCTTGATTATAACACTATTGTGAACAATACTTTTTGTACGAGTTCATTAAAATTAATTTTCTACGAGTCAACTGAACTAATTAAACAAACTCGATACTGTTGAAACGAAGTGCAGCTCATCGCTCGTACGCTTGTTGATATCTTAAAAGACATCAACGAGCGTACGACATCAAAGCGATTCTATTGGTCCAATTCATTACAGTTCAGTAAAGCAGCCACGTGATTGGTCGAATTTATTTTAGTTGTCTGGAGCGTATCGAAAAGTAGTTATTTCGATTGTTTCGACAGTAACATGGACTACAACTATGAAAAGAGTGACGTTGCAGTATTCTCTATGAAATCTTAATACACATATTTTAATCGTCGAGTACAAAAATAAACTTTAAATGCAGTTTTACAGTTAAAATGACGTGGTTATACTGCTAGTTCTCTAAGATTAACGGTTTAAAACAAATTCGACTTGTATCCAAGTCAAACTGTGCTCTTAAAAGATATAACTAGTTCGATTCGTGTAAAAACTGTCCCATAATATTTATTTGTTTATTTATAACTGAAATTATACCCCTTTTCACCTCTACGTATTTGATATAGTGTAAAAGAACATGCTGTCGAGTTTACTGGAAATAACTTTGCTCATGTATAATGGTGTATACATGAGCAATGTTAATAAAAAGTACTTATCCGAACCGTATCTATCACTAGCAATCTTTGTTTCTGGCCGAATCATAAAAATACCAACTTGATCCTTTTTGCACAAAGTGTATTAAGCGTGTAACTTGAACAAGTAACTTGGACAAGTAGACTTATACCAATAATTATTTTAAGTTATATCCAAATTCGTAAGGGTTCGTATCAACGAAAAAGTCATATCATAGGTGTATTTTCAGCGTAGTTCATTTTACATTCTTCAAACCTCTTCAACTCTAGCTTTTTGACTTTTCCTTTATTTATTTCGTACCTTTTGCCCTTATTCTTCACCCAATCTTACGTTCATATACATTCCGTTACGTTTTTAAGGATTTCGCATTGACACGATCTGCGTCCTTTGTTTCTATGGGATTAGAATCACCGATGAGTATGGAATGTCTATTTCTGGGAATTTGGCAGTGATTTTAGCTGTCAAAGCTTGGTTCATAAACTTAATCGTTGTCATGACCTTAATTGCAGTCCATATAAAAGTATGTTTAATTGTTTATTAGGGAAGACAATAATAATAGTAGTATTCCTTAAATAAATATACCTATACGAAATAGCTAGTAGTTATAAGGGTATTATTCCGCCCATAACTACAATCATCAGCGATTCGCTCTGCCTATCACTGGCCCCTATAACAGTTTTGTTTCTATCTCCGAAACCAAACTGTTTCCCTAACCAATGAAAATAAAATATGAAATTATATTACCATACCTGAATGCCACATTCAACTACATAAAATCTACATTTTCTCCTCAATTAAGACCAACCATTAATTTCTCTACGCATAATAATCAAATTAATCCTACAAATTAATTTTATTGGATGAATAAACCATGTTTCCTAAGTCCCTATTACCACGTATGAATGTATACCTAATCCTACCTTCCACTAGTCCCTAAACTATTGTATGCAAAACTCCCATCATTACTTTTATTAGTGTTATGTGATGTGTAAAACCTAAGCTAGGGATCTACGCTGTAAATCGTTCGGAAGGCTAATCCAAAAAGGCAACCTATAGCCGGTGTAATGTACATTTCACAACGGTCCGTGGACAAGGTTCTGTGAAATGCACTCCCTATCGCGTGTGTATAACATATTACTCTATATTTAATAAAAGACCCAAGCCTTAGGCACACACAAAACCTTAACGAGTGAATAAATTCAAGCGGTCGACTTATTTTAAATTGCGACCTCTCGCTTCAGTCCTGAGGCAAACCTTAAGCCAAGGAAGAGGCTCATTTATGGTAGGCTTCACCATCTATGCAAATAAAAGAGATGGTGCCAGGTTCCTCTGAGCCTGGCCTACTTCTTACAGGATCCCATTGTATAACTACGCTGTTGGCACCGTTAGGGAGCGTGTACAATGTTAGATTGACATCCAAGCAAGGCATTGATCTGGTTCGAAATATTAATAAAACTTTCCAAAATAAACTCAAAATCTAAAAAGGATCGAAATTGTTCAGTACTATGTAAAACAATTACACAATATTGAACCTTCTCGCCTTCACAATAAAGTATCTATGAATGTCTACGTTATGAATTTAGGCTCGATCCAGTCTCAATGTCAATCCAAAATATAGCTAAATAATGAATGGATTGAAAGTATCAGTCAAGGTTCTCCTAGCTGACTAACCCCATTATAACACTTATTTAAATTAAAGCAAGCTCCATCAAACTACTATACTTTAAACCAATTAACTCTAGTCGAAATTAATCACTATTAAACACTGTTGTTTGAACACTAATATTAACTGCAAGAGATTCATGAATGAATGAACTTCTCAAAAACTTCAAAATCTACATTATTTAATTGAGTCTAAATCACCAAATTATGTACGTACCTACATAGATACACTACAAATTTACAAATTGAAATCCCCATTTAAGTTGCCTTTATTGTGTCCGATCAAAGACTAAACCAGTACAAAAGTATACTAGCTCAATCAATGTCCAGGCACAACCTTAGGTAACCTAGATCGTAACCTAGCCCAACCAGGAGAACTCGACCACCACCTTCAAGCTCCGAGATTTGATTGTCCAGCATCCTGCCTTACGGGTTCCAGAAAGCTTCCCCGGCCCCCCTTAAACTCATGTCTGAAATTAGTTGCATATATCTATTTTAGACTCTATTCTCTTCATTAAATACGACCAGCACTTTCTGCCGTCTTATGCAAAATATACCAATCCGACCACCTTCGTATCTTCATAGTGATAAGGTTTATTTTGATTTAAATAATCATACGCTTACCTCAGATTTGACAGCAATATTAAATTTGTCTTTTTATGGATCATATTCCTACTGTCGGTACTGTTTCTGTCGCCAAGCCATAGGCTTCACAAATCAAAATTGCGATTGCTCCACAAGATGTGAACGTTATGAAGTCCGTTATTGCTTCGTAATAAGGTTTAATTTTGAGTAAAATATCATTTGCTTATTTAAAATTACAATAACCAGTTAAGTTTGTATGGTAATAAATTTAAGCCACTCAAAACATGTGTGAAATATTATTCTCTAGAAGGCGTCGGCAGTTTAAGTAGATAAATATTTAAGTATTAAGTTTTTGTTATGTGCATACGTTGATTTAATTATGTCTTACTATATTTTACCAAATGTGGTTTTATAATTTAGGTCAATTTCCAATGATGGTGACAATTATTGAACTAATCCCTGTTGTTTTCAATGTTATAACCTCAATTAGCATTCATTAAAAACTATAAACGAGATATTGTCATAGTTCAAGTTACATTATGCTACTTGCATAATAATACCAAGTGAATTAATAAGTTAAAACGTCCATAGGTACTTGTTCGTTATTCCACCTCTGAAGCACCTTCCCTACAGTGCCTAACGTCCCACCGTTTGACATCCTAAAAGGCAAGGTTCCTATTATATCTTCTTGATGTCCTTTGAAATAGTTTCTAAAGAGGGTCTAGATAAGACTTACTACATTAAGAGCAAAATAAAGAAATAAGAGTCGACATTAGACGTCCCAAAAACAGCTCATACCAATTAACGCAGAATTATGACGACCACTTTGTAGCCGTGGGAACCGTATGAAAAAGTAAGTTAAGTAGTTGTTATTTGGTTGTGGAATACTGCATTTAGGTAAAAAGTTTTATTTTATTAAAACATATAGAACTCTGTTGGTACATTTTAATTTACCCTTGGCAATAAACATAAATGTTTAGAATCTATGACGTCTAATTTTTTTGATAAATAAGTATTTGTAATTTACAGTTTATTATGATACGCATTTTAATGGTGTACGAGCACACTCGACATTTTAATATTAAGCTTACGATGCACCCGAGCGTGCGTCATTACGCTGTTTACCTGATACATTTTATTACTTTGTTATGTTTAATGCACTAAAATAAATGGTTTACTATTTATAAAGTGACTCTATGTTATACAATGCCTGCGCGGCTACGCCCGTGTATTACGAACAACGCAGGCAAACCCGCGAGATTAAATATTGCCTATAACCATTCTGAAAATCCTTTCTACACGCATATGAAAGAACTTTTGAAATCGGACAAGATTATTCAAAACATACAAATTTACAAATGTACTTACAAAGCTACAGTGTCCCAGACTATTCCTGTTTTTAATATTAGTACCTATAGAAGTATACATAACATAAGGAAACTAGTACACCTCCGTTGCAATTAATTAAGATTGAAAATGTCTAGTAATTAATAACAAAAATAAATAAACCATTTATATCAGGCATCTGAGGCCCATAGCAACAAATACCTTAAAGACTAACATACATACAAAACAATTATAAAATTAAAAACTAATTACTGAGGCGACATAACTGCGTGGCTTTGTTGTGTCGTCAAGTCCGGTGTAAAAATCGGTAGGTTGCCCCGGAACCGCCGAAACACGTCGCCCTTCGGCCAGAAGTCAGCACACGCGATGGTCTCCTGCAGCGGCTGCGGCACGTAGTAATGGGGCAGTGACGAGCATTGGAACGTTTACATGAACTAAAAAATACACATTGTTAAAAAACATCCCAGACTCCGTAGGTAATACTCATTTCAAATGCACTTGCTCTGAATGTGCCCCTTTATACGGTTGAACATAAACAAAAACACGGGAAGTGGCCGATGCCAGCACGGCGTCGCCGGGCGGGACCTGCCCGTGCGGGAATGGATTTCAGGCCAATATTCCCTCATACCTACTGTGCGATAATGAGATTTCGTGACGGTTACAATTTCACCTTTTATGCATATTTTTTTTATTTCCTCGCATTATGCATTGTAAAACATTTTATGACACACGTGCGGATAGGTAATTCCCAACGAGTTGCGATGACCAAAAACACGACCGTCAGGAACTTTCTTTCCGCACTTGTATCATAATCAACTATTTCACTTCTCTTGCTAGCAAAGTTCGCCTTTGTGCTAGATATATGCTGCACAAAATGCCACTTTTATGCTCTATCTTTTATAATCGAGCCTAACAGCCACACACACAATAAAACTTCGTAGAATAAACTTGTCATTTGATTTGATTTGCTTTAAAAAAAATCATAATCGCGTGTTTTCCATTACTAAATTAATAAAACCAGATAAAATAGGAGTCAATTATTATTTTAAAACGTATTGAACCATTAAATTACTTGGCAGTACCTAAGTCTAATATCACGTGTCGAAAATTAAACATAAAAACTTTAAACTAAAGTTACGTGACGGGAATGAGCTATTATTTTATTTTCTTTTGCAATGATTTATTATTTTCTCGCAATCGAAGTGAAAAGCAGTGTGTATAACTTGGGCATAAATTAGCCATTTAACCCCTCGACTTAACTATCTACTCACGCCGGTGGCTCGGGTGGATATAAACGTCTCAGGTTAAATGGCTCGTTTTATGCGCTTGTTGTACAATCTACTATTGTCTGACTCTGTGACACAAGATTATTCCACTGCAAGCACAGAATAAGTAATAGTACTACGTACAGAAGGTTCTCTGTTGTTTGTGAGCGTCCTGTACCAACACGTGGCAGCCACTGAATAGGGCCCTCCGAAGGGGCGACCAGCATGTACTTGTAGCGATAAACACAAATCTTGAGTGAGCCGCGCCTGCTGCAAGTAAGTAATGGATCCTGTTGTACCAGAGTGTGGGCTGTAGGTGCTCGAGTCCTTCTTTTCTACCGAAGGTTGTAACGATTCAACCTCTTAAATGGCTTGCTTTTTATGTTTTTGTATTCTGAACTTAAATTAACCCCTATCTGAAAGCTGAAGCTCCTGAGAAGCTTCTAGTCGTCTGAAAATGGAATCCTACCTGAAGGAAAAGCTATTGAATAAAATTAAACAGATAGTAAGCGAGAAAATAAATCATTTATTTACCATAGAAATATCAAATTAATTTTGTTTGTTTTGAAGCTAAAGAACCTTTGATTAATTAATCTAGTAAAATCAAGACTCGATTGTACTAGATATCCACTTTGTTCCTATAAATACTAACTCGTACCAAAGCGAATAGAAAAACCGAGTTAGTTCCGGCCGATCCTATTAGAAAGGTTGAGTTTTATTCTAGTCTAGGTAAATCTATCCTACAGCTACAAGATCTTTCGTTATTTATGTTAAAGTATTCGAGCTTGAGTACTTTAACAGACCAAATCATCTCCTAGGATATTGCCGGACGGAAAGAGATTCGGTCAAATAAAAAACCGTCCGACTCCAGACCTACAATGCCGTAATCTAACCTGGAATTTATTATCTCTGGAACCTAACCTCGAAGACCTATTTAGACCTAAGCTATACGTGATTCGCGCTGGTGAAGTGGCTTGGCGTGTGATTTCGTCTAGTGGGTGAGGCTCTGCGTTGTGCGAATAGACCCAGGCCCTTTTCGAGAAGTATGAAGTTTGTATTTCTATAAAGGGAAAAAGTTACACGTTAATTGAAGTTGTACATTAACCCCATTTTAGTAGAACCTATAACTTAAGTAAGACAATTGTACCAGTTCCTTAGAATTAATTTACAATTCAGTAGTCTCATTGAGTGATGCACAATTATGGAGGCTAAAGTGGGCATAAATTCCTTGTTATACTAAGTTGTGGGAAGTGATAAATTACGCTCTGTGGTAGGTGACGCCCTTTAAACAGACTCGCAATACAATAGTGGTCAACTTGTGTTGGCCATGATGGGATCTCTATTGATGATGATGCGATGATATAATAATGAAAATAATCATGAAGAAGTCAAGATATTGATGATGATGCGATGATATAATAACGAAATTAATCGTAAGTCAAAATATTGATGATGATGCGATGATATAATAACGAAAATAATCGTAAGTCAAAATATTGATGATGATGCGATGATATAATAACGAAATTAATCGTAAGTCAAAATATTGATGATGATGCGATGATATAATAATGAAAATAATCATAAGTCAAGATATTGATGATGATGCGATGATATAATAACGAAATTAATCGTAAGTCAAAATATTGATGATGATGCGATGATATAATAATGAAAATAATCATAAGAAGTCAAGATATTGATGATGATGCGATGATATAATAACGAAAATAATCGTAAGTCAAAATATTGATGATGATGCGATGATATAATAACGAAATTAATCGTAAGTCAAAATATTGATGATGATGCGATGATATAATAATGAAAATAATCATAAGTCAAGATATTGATGATGATGCGATGATATAATAACGAAATTAATCGTAAGTCAAAATATTGATGATGATGCGATGATATAATAATGAAAATAATCATAAGTCAAGATATTGATGATGATGCGATGATAATCTATTGAAATAGAATATTAGTACATGTTTTACTTCCAGGTACATGAATGACGCAATGTCTAGTATAATATCGATTCTCCCTAACGATGAATCTTAGAGTTGTTAGCGAACTGTAGCACTCGCCTCTCGCTCGCTCGCGGCAGCTCGTACTCGCTAGTAATCCCACCTCATCTGTTGATTCCGCCTACCCTATCGTTATTTCTATCAAATCTAATACCAATTAGTACTGACTTTTCCTAAGCTATTTATAATACAATTCACCCCCAAAATATCTCAATGGATGTAACACAATGTCTTAGCAACCAATCTCACTCAATCAACTCAAAGGCACTTTATAGTCGGAACAATGTTAAATATACGACAATGCACAGTTGAACTGACGAATGATAATTAATTACCAACCCACCGCAATACTTTTGTTGAGATCCCGATAATAACGACCCCACCTAAGAAGATACCTACTTAATTATTGACTAACGTCAATAACGAAAATAAGCGAAAGTGTTGGATTCCCTTGTAAAATCAACATAGCTAGCTTCACGGTAAGAAGCTTCGGTTAAAGCAAAACGACGGCTTAGCCAGCGAAACTCTTCAGTTTGCAAGACTGAAAGGTCTCACCAACCTTACCTTCGTTGACACATCCATGACGGAGGCCTAAGCGCGATCATCATCTCTACTGACTAAGAAACCCCTTAACGGGCGAATTCTCGTATTGGTCAGGGTCGTCAATGTGCTCTTTGGATATGGTTGTCCACAACGCTAAGCTCTCGGCCACAGGTGTACATAACTAATTTACTACGCTAGATTCATTCATTCAAGGAATTCCACACAATATATCTATAAGTACATCTGATTACTTCATAAACCAACACAACCGTAACCCTTGTTAAGAGGGTTGTTAGAACTAAGACAGCAGCTCGACCAGTGAGGTCCCTCAATTTGCAAGATTGAAGACTCTCAGCCACTCACTCTGTCTACACATCTATGACTGGCGCTCTAGTGCGGGCACATCTCTGCTGACTAAGAAGCCCCTTTCGGGAGAATTCTCGTGTGGCCAGGGTCCTCAATGTGCCCTGTGGATATGGTTGTCTCGACACCGAGCACACAGCCACGAGTGTATATAACTACTTTATTCAGTTGCGTTAATCTAGTAAAGTGACCACCCATCAGTACCTATACTAACCACCGGATATTAATATGAACTTGTGGTAATATTTGTCGCTTATCCGCATCTTAACAATCTATCCTCATAGTGTAACGCGTACCACGGACCGAGTCAATTGCTATAGCTAGGTTGTCGTATAATAATTGATCACTTTATCTCGTGGGCGCACGGAACCCAATCATATCGCAGTGACAAAACAACTAGTAATATTTATGTAGAACAAAACAACATTCCTGTAATATCGTCAGTTATTTAACCAATGACCTAGATCCGTTCATAACCTATACATAAACCGCTCGTACTTTATCTAGCATATTCCCCAAACTATATACAGTAGAACTAGATTTCGATACACAAATACAAGTATGATAACGTTGAAATGGTTAGATAATAGCCCAAAAACAAATTAATAAGTTTCAGAATCATTCAATACAGTGATTATAAAGGTCACTCACCAGATTTTAATTTCTTAATAGTGGGACACGTACCCAACCCTTACAGCTTTCCTGGGCTCAACCTTCTTCTCTCCCGCTCGTAACAAAAGTGAGCTCCGCCGCGAAGCCGCACGCTCTCCCCACTTCTAGTGTCCAGAACCACACTAAGTAGAGCTCCACCTGAGAACAGTCCTTAACCCTACCTCAATAAATGTTATATTTCTATCCGCCCGCGTTTCCGAGCCGAACCGATCGATATCATCTTTTTACAACTATGTAGGTACTTTTTCCTTTGTCTGGCGTCGCTCTGCCGGCGCCGTACTGATCAAGCCCGAACATGTCGAGAAAACTCATATCCCTAAGTGAATATGTATTATTCAATATTAATTAACCTAACCTTACACTTCATTAAACTACAACCCGTAACCCTAGTATGTATAATGTTTTCATCAAGTACTATATCCATAACTACCCCACATCAAGTACACTCAGCCAGAATACTATGACCGAGAAATGAGTTTTCTACATGTTTTGTTGCAGTCTCGATTTTAGCCTAGAATAGCATCTAACGCAATTTATATCTAACTTATTTACATACATAATTAACAGGATGATAACGAATGAAAGCTTCAATCCCTTCATATTTGGACCTGAAACCCACAACGCTAACATCTATCAATTTAAAAGAGTAATTCCGCCCTTAGATACTATTGAGTCTGAGAGCGGAGCTCTCGGATCGTCTCAATCTGCCCCATGATCATGCACACCGAGAAATCTACGATTTTGAGCGAAGCATTATCACAATCTAAAACATACCTAAGCAATAAACAAGGAATTGCGACCTATTAATGGTGAATCTTTAAAATAACTTTTTGTAGATAATTTCGTTAACCTACTGTCTTTATACCAAATTTAAATATAATATTACTCTAACTGAAGGCTAGATTTGTTAGCTGTGTCTATTTACATAACTCTCCCAATTAATTCTGACCAATAATCTATGATTATAATTTGCAAAAAATGCCAACCCCATAACTCGGGAAGTTTCAATTCGTTGATATATCGATCTCTCCAACAAGTGTATTTTAGATGTGTGAATGTTTAACCACTACGTTTGCTTGGTGATGGACGTTGAAGAATAGCCCCTGTATCACCTTGTGCCTCCAGTCACCTTCTGGCTTCCGTCAGCACAAGTTTAGCCACATATCTCGGCTGATGACACACATACCCATCCCTACGGTACCACCTTGAGTCCACAGATGCCCCCTGGCCACCACAAACTCAAGTTTAGCCACATATCTCGGCTGGCAATACAAACCCCTATACTGCATCACCTTGCACCTCCAGTTGCCTTCTGGCTTCCGTCAGTACAAGTTAGGCCACATATCTCGGCCGATGACACAATATAATTATCTTCTAGCTTCACCTTGAGCCCACAGATGCCCCCTGGCCACTACAAGCTCAAGTTAGACCACATATCTCGGTCGGCGCCGCTAGAAAACTTCCCCAGAATACTCCCATTCGCACAAAGTACTAGGTTGTGAGCCCAATAGATCCTAATGACCACGATGTTGCACTAACACCCCGAACCCTCAGATACCTTCTGGCTACCAAGGATCCAGGTTCGACCACATATCTCGGTTTATGTTATTACAATAACTCCCCATGCGAACAGCAGAACACTGAGTACATAGATAACCACCAAGCAAACCCAGTGGAGAATGTTTCTTCTTGACTAGGATATCCGACTTCAGACTGTATTCCACACTAGAGGCAAACTGTTCATAAACTACTGGGTTAATTTTGCATTAATCCCTTCAATGTCCTGACAGCACCATCAAACCATTAACGATAGTGATAATACTGACAAAACATCAAACAAACTTTAACTTTAATCGTCGTTCGCGATGATATTCTATCTCTATACCGAACGTGACCCAGTCGCACACAGTAACATTCATCAACCCCGTGGGGTCTCTAGGAAGTGCCTTGACATCCTATAGAGAATCCGACTACATGCGTCCAAGCCCCACCCAGCTTTACTGTAGAAATGTCGTAACTACTATAAAATACGTTTGCATTACTCAAATACAAAATGCAACACTTCACCATCGTGTAAGAATAACAGCCTTACTAAATTTAATTTCAACAAACCATGTTCATTGAACCCTTGCAAGATTGTAATCTTGACATTGCAAATTACTTAACATATAATAGGAAATTCCTGATAAATTCCCAGTAATGGAAGTTAAAATATTATTACTTAAGTTTCAGAATGAATGTTCGTTGACAAATCATCCCGAAGAATATGGTGTCGGAAGTATCCTTGCCACGAAGAGTTGTGTAGGACGAAGATAAGACTAGCTTAGCCTTTCAGCTTAGCTTCTGTAGAGTATAGTGTCGCCACAGTTAGTCACACAAGGACCTTGTCATTTTATGACTTTAACCTAACCAAACTATAACTGCGGAAACACCGGTGTAAAATGGTTTGGAGAGATCAATCAGTACCAACAAACCTAGGTTGCACTGCGAACTCCGGCCAGTCGGTAAAAGCCCATTGTTATCATACAATCACACTTTCAGCACTACCTCTCACGTGGACTCATACATCTCTTAACTCAACGAACACACCCATATACCCTCCCAACCTAATTAATCCCCTTGCCCTAAACACGACTTAGACCAACCAAACGGAATCCGACAGTACAACCACATTAATGATATATAATGTTCTTCCCAAGTTATATGCTATGAGAATTTACATTTACTTTATAAGACGAGAAAATTATGATATGAAGAGTAGAACAAAGTGATAATATAATATTACTACTTTACTTATTTTGCAAAACAAAATTTTACTGCTTTAATTGATCCGCACAGCCCTATTCGCACACAGCCAACTAACCTGCCCTTCATATGTTTGAAGATTATAAAAGACAGTAAGTCAAACTTAATTAACCCTCCTAGAGTAACCCGTAAATATCAAAATTTTAAGCCATATCCCATTTACCATTTACCTATCAGTCATTAATTAAATAGCTGCCCCCCATTCTCACAACTTAAATAATTTTATAGTTGGATCTCAAATTTTCGTAATACTATAATTTATGTAGTAAATACCAGATAAATTGCAATACATAATTCATAAGTTTAAAATTAGTCTTACGCCAATACCATATATTGTGCAAACGTAAGATTCGCCGGTTACTAAATGAAGATTACACCCACGCCCTATTAGGACCCACATAAATTTAACGCCTGATGTCAATATTGTATTGACAAACGCATCATACATCTTAAGATATACCTGTAATAAATGGATTATTTCATGTAAATATTTAACGTTGTTTATGCACTACCTAGCGCATAACATGTGGACAAAATATATAACCATATTCCATGCTTGAGATAAATTTAAGCCGGAATAATTATAACTGCGTAAGGTCCTAACCACTAGACGATCACGGCCCCATATCCTTCCCTTTATTATGAACTCCATCTCTTCGTTCTCATAAGATACCTGTAAGTTTCAATAATTAGTATTCAATCGATGCTTGAAATTCCGCTCCCGCAACTGCAACTGCCGTCACGCTGTCATAACACCGTCGCCTTTACCCCACATCTGTATCGTAATTCAAAATATACAATCACAAGCTAATCGAATACAGTAGCCGCGACCTCTTCTTCTCCAAAGCCGACCCTGCCCTATTGAACTCCAAATTTAGCCCCAAAATTCGAAATCTGCATCCGTGCATTACTCGAAAATGATACTCGCGCCGATTTTTTCTTTCAAAAATTTTATCAGCCATCCTGGATTCCAAACTTATCTTAAATCTAGAACCTGCATTCCCGTATAACTTGAAAATGATACCCGTCAGGAATCCCTTAAAACCAAGATGAGCCGCGATCTAAAATTTCAACTTAAGTATCTAAAATTTGACACGCACGACAACAGGTTATCTGATTCCCCCTTTATACCTATGAGACGTCAATCCGCCGTATACCTACTTTCTCCGAAAGGAAGGGATGACAAGAACAAAATTAAAATTTCCCGCCAACTCAAAAAAAAGAATAATAAATTTATACCATCTAGTACTTAATTTATCAGTCATTCCTGTCCCGTTATCCTGTAACTTATTTTACGTCATCCTAAAAGGTCACGTACAAATATCTCTAGACTCCGCAATTCGTAACAACTAAATATTGGGATATAACCGCTAGTACTCTTTGGGGGAGTCCTGTCTAACAGTAGCTGTCTACCGGCTGATATGATGACGATGGTAACGATGACTCAGCGCTGCGGTTATAGATCTACTTTCGCTAGTGGTGAAAGGTGAGGTGAGGTGAGGTGCTTCCCTAGTACGCCCAGAATAACAGCCCAACTGATAGCGAGACAATCCCGCGGTCATTGCGCCAACCTTGATATTCGCCAATGCAGATCGACTCGACTCAAATCGATTTATTGCTTACAGCCAGTATAACTTGGTCTCTAACCTCTCAATATCAATAAAAGACCAGGGGTCAGTGCTAATTTTGCCACCCCCAACGCGGCGATCTCGAATCTACCTTAATAGCTACCGGTATAATCTATCGTGAACTACATCTTTGACAATTTATTGACTTAGGAATATTTCTGACGACAAATATTACGCATTAAAAATACCTAAATTCCCATACTACAACCAACCATTTTGTTAATATTTTATAACAAGTACATAATTTGTTGTTGAACAACCTATATAGGCGCCTTTAATTAACGTCCAACCTGATTTAAAGAAGTAAAATACAACCCATCTGAGAGCCCTCCCCTTTTTGAAAGTCGGTTAACCTTATCGACGCACGACCTCCCGTGAGCGCACACTATTGATACGCCTTACGATCTCGACTACATAATACCTTATTTACAAACTTACAAGTTGCCTATTCTATTCTAGTTTTAAGCACGGAATCAAGCATAAAGTACCAAATTTCCCCCTCTTTTTTTTAATATCTAGTGTGAAACGAACAACGCGAAGTACTTACGGTTCCATTCGCGCGATTTGAACCAGCGGTGAGTTGATCGCGTAACTATTCTTAACACAGACTATAACTTTACTTATTCTACTTTTTATTATTTATTTTTTGATATTAATCGTCTAAGATGTTAACTAAAATTGTGGTAGTACCCTTGCAAAGCTATCATACCGAATGGATTAAAGACAACCGACTACGCTAATCCTCCCGCGATACAAACGATAATGGCCCTACAAACGATAATGTACACCCAACATAATGCGCGACTCAATTTCAATGGGATGTCTACAAATTTTGGTATGAATACAAACACCCACTAGGATTTCTCATTTGGATATAATGTAGTATCAAGAGTAATTTATACATACCAATCTTCTAAATCTACAATTTGCACAAATAGTTTACAACGCTTCCTCAGAACAAACAAAATAATTAATATACATTCCTTTAACTGATTCTTACTCAGACTAATTTAATCAACCTCCTTACATATATGTATGGATAACTACCCGTCGGCTAAAAACCCTGAGTCAGCTCTTCTGCTTCCCCT
Organism: Epinotia brunnichana; assembly: GCA_963854355.1. NCBI lineage: Eukaryota > Metazoa > Arthropoda > Insecta > Lepidoptera > Tortricidae > Epinotia > Epinotia brunnichana. The sequence continues at coordinate 10,948,766 of OY977946.1, forward strand.
CGTAGTACCTAGACAGGTGAATCGTGTTGAACTTCCCCCTAACCTCGTTAGTTTTCGGGTCCACCAATATGTACACGTTCTGACAAGGATTTGCCCCTATTACAAATGGCCCTTCATAAATCATCGCGAATTTCTTTGTCACCTTTTGCTCCGCATTAGATTTGTTCAGCCTTCTAATTTTAACTAAGTCCCCTACCTGATAATTGATAATCTTAAACGTCCGATTAAATTTATCCTGTCGTTTAATGGCATTTTTCTCTAAGTTTTCCCTAACCCTATCTCTAACTTCCCCCACGTCTAACCGTTCTTTACCTCTAATCCCTTTATCTATTGTTAGTTCGTTTGGTTGACCGTACAACACCTCACAAGGAGTAAATCCCGTGCTCCCATGAAAGGTATTGTTATACAACTTCTCCAACTTTGCTAAAATAGTTACCCATCCCTTATGATTCGAATGGCAATAGGTCCGAAACATGCGCCCAATCTCCTTGTTGACTCTCTCCGTCTGGTTGGGGCGAGGGTTCCTGACCGTGGTGTATACCACCCTTACTCCATTCTTGGCCATGAACCCCTTCCATTGTCTGCTCGCATACTGGCTCCCGTTATCCGTCATGATAGCCTTTGGTTTTATTATTTCAAAGAACTGCCTAATTTTCCCTATCACCGTACTAGCCGTCGCCACCTTTAGCGCATATAACTTTACGAATTTACTGAACGCATCTTGTACAACTAGAATGTGCCTCAACCCAAATTTACCAGCAGGCAGCGGGCCATACAAGTCGCTCATAACCAAATCCCCTATTTCCTTTGTAACTATGGAACAACAAGGCCCTACGTATCTTTTTGTGTCTGACTTGGATAACTGGCACAAATGGCAGCCCTTCAAGATCCGCTTTACCTCCTTCGTAATACCCCTCCAGTAGAACCGATCCCGAACATATTTAATCACCTTATAAGCTCCCTGATGCCCCATCTCTAGATGCACCTGCTCTACTACATCGGCGATCAAGGACCTGGGTAAATAAATCACCTCCTTCTGTGCCTTGCCAGGAGTAAAATATAAAATGCCATTCTTCAAACTACAACTTTGTCTGATTCTCCCTAGCCTGTCCGTAAACTCCTCCCCCTCTAATCCTTTCATTATCCCCTCTATTTCTGGGTCTTCCTGCTGAAACCTCGCTATTTCCTTAAGATTTTGCATAAGTTCTTTGTTTTTCCCAACCTCAGTATACAGAATTTCCGGCAACCGAACCTTTTCTTCCTGTAACAACTCACCCTGCGGAGGGTACCTAGACAAAACATCCGCGCCCACATTCTCCTTGCCTTTGATATGTTGAAGGTCGTATTGGAATTGCTCTAAATAATTAACCCACCTCGTAACCCGAGCGTTGTATAGTTTCCAATTCTTTACAAAAACCAGTGCTTTATGGTCAGTTTGAATATAGACTTTAGACCCTCTTAAATAGGTTTCAAATTTCTCCAAACAACTTATAACAGCGTAAAATTCTTGTTCGGTAGTCGTCCAATTTAACTGGGCCCCTCTCAATGACTTACTATGGAACCCTAAGATCCTCATTTCTCCCCCAGCACCTATTTGATACAATACCCCAGCTAACCCTATCCCCGAGCTATCAGTTTGCAAGAAATACGGTTTAGTAAAATCGGGATGTTGAAGCTCTAATTTCTTAACGAACAATGCTTTAACCTGGTCAAACGCCCGTTGCTCGTCAACTCCCCAATTCCATCTATTCCCTTTCCTTAACAACTTACATAACGGTTGAATATGCGCATTATATCCAGGTATAAACCGCCGGTAAAAATTACACAACCCCATGAATGCCCTTGCTTGTTTCAATTTCCTTGGCACCGGGAATTCCTGTATAGCTCTGACCTTATCCGGATCTGTCTGCAGTCCTTCGGTAGAAATGATAAATCCTAGCATTTTTACTTGTTTACACAGAAACTCGCATTTTGACAGATTACACGTTAAACCTGCACGCTTCAACTTCTCCAACACAATATTGATATGATTAACATGTTGTTCCATAGTTCCGGTGGTAATAATCGCTAAATCGTCCAAATAGTTCACACAGAACTCCCTCACCTCATGACCTAGAATCGCATCCATTGCCCTACTGAAACTGCCCACCGATGTTTTCAATCCTTGCGGGAGGACATTATACACATACGATTTCCCATTAAAGTTAAACCCGGTGTATTGTTTACTTGATTCGGAAATAGGTATTTGGAAATAAGCATTGTTGAGGTCTATGATACTTATAAAATTGGTTCCGTGGAACGAATTAATCACATCTAACTGGCATGGGGGCTTCTCGGTTTCTGCTACCATGTGCTTGTTTATTTCTCTGGCATCTAGTAATACCCTAATAGACCCGTCCTTTTTCAGAGTAAAAGTGAGTGGGCTACAGTATGGTGTTGAGCTTCGACTAATTATTCCTTGCTCCTCCATTTCCTTCAACTTCCCCTCTATTTTCCCCCGATACGCATAAGGTACTGGATATGTTCTCCTCACTATAGGAGTATTGGTTTCCATTTTAATCTCATGTTGGTAGCAATTAGCCCTACCCAATCGATCACTAAACAACTCCTCGTATCCCTTTAACATTCCCTCTAGTGACTTCCGTTCGTCTGGCCGCAAGTCTACTCCAGTTCTATACTGAAATCTCTCTTCGGTAATGAATCTACTCTGCTCTTCAAACTCTTGCCGCTCAAACTCCTCTACCTCATCCCTACGCAAATATTTAATCCAAATCGATTTCTCATTATGGTTAATCAAAAATCCCCCTTTGTCTTTGGCTAAGTTCATGTTAATTTCCTTTTCCTTCATCCAATCAAATCCTAAAATTAATGGGATGCTTAAATCCGGTACTACTAGGAAATTCACATCCAATTCAACATCTCCCATACGCACCGGTAACAACACTATTGATCTAATCTCCTTACTCTTATGACCCGCTGCTGTCTTAATATGGAATGGTTTAATTGGCATAACGGGTATTGTTCCATGTCTTTCCTTTAGTTCCTTCCATAACTCTTCTCCAATGCAGGTTATATCACTACCGGTATCTAATAAACCTATCACGTCATAATCAAATATCTTTATCAGGACTTCAGACTTAAAAAACCCTTGGTCGTCCTGATCTACCTCCTTGTCCTCGAACACAGAAGCCATTTGCAAGCTATCTACTCCCTCTAATGTAGTCTGTTCTGCCTTTAGTTTAAGCACATTTACTAGTTCCGCATAATCGACCGCTTTTCCCCTTTCTGACCCCCGATAGCCTAACCCAACCTTGTCACTCTGACCTACAGACCGTGCACATATGGGTGTTCGCAACCCTTTCCCATTCTTCCCCAACAACTGTCCCGGTTCCCATCCCATCTTCCTCATAATACGTAAGCCTTTGACCCCCTCTAATAGAGCTGACTCAGGGTCCCTTTTGTCAGCCCCAACTAGTTTTCCGACTCCTCTAATGTGGATGATTCAGTGGCGATCACTGCGTAGCTGGCTCCCTGCGGCGCCTGAACTGGTTTTTTCCAACTCTGATAACCATTCTCATAATCTTTTCTCTTCTTATTTTGTTCCCTGGGAGCTTCGACACTCTTGTTAATCTTGATTTCATTTCGGTCCAGATCATCCAAAGAACGCAGAAGTTCCGCAGTTTCTACTATTGATGGGCTTTTCGGCGATACGAGAGTCTGCTGCACCCAGCGGGGAAAATGCCTAATAATATCCGTGACTAGTTGCTCCTCAGGAATGGGGTGGCTCAACAACTTGGCTTGACCCACAAGTTTCAGGAAATAGTCCAACATAGACCAACTCTGTCCCCTTTTCCATTCTCCGCTGGCTATATCTCGACGCAACTCGTTCTGTCTGCTCAGGCCCCAATAGGTTCGCAAAAAGTCCAATTTAAAATCGTGAAACCCCTTCCAAGCCGCGTTGTACACTCTAGCCCAATCCCTTAACTCTTCTCCAAGACACTCTTGTACCATTTCTAGCTCAGTGCCTTCTTTGGCATTCTTCTTTATATACGATTCTAGTTCTTCAATAAAAACCACTGGGTTTGCTATTCCTCCTTTTCCGTACTTTGGCTTCTCAGAAGTTATATTCTTAACGTTGTATATTATAGTCCTGTGATCTTCAGTCGTCAACGAGGCCGATCTTGATGGCCCCGGAAGCGCTTCCGTTCCCAATTCGCTCACCGTCTCATTCAACTGTAATTCTCGCACTCCTACTCCCCCTGGTCCCATCACAGGCCGCATGTGATTCGTATTTCCCTCAATCCCGTCGCTAGTGCCAGGTAATTCTCGTTGAGGACCTATGGTTGGAGCAGTAATTTCCATAGACATCGGTTGTCCCGACTCCGTTACTGTTGTAGACATCGATTGTATACTAGCAGACCATTCTTCTAATTTTTTCGCCATTCGATATTCGGCCCGTTGTAGCATTCTATATGTTGATCTACCCCTAACTACCCTTCTTTTTACTTCTGGTTGGGTCTCCCCGGGGAATCCTCTACCATTTACTCTAGTTCTTCCCTCCTCCTCTTCCTCGGACACATCCGTCTCCAATAATCTAGACCTTGTTGCTGATAGATCCCTTCTCGGTGGTGCTTGTCCCGCCCCTCTCACTCCAGCTCGATTTCCCCCCCTGCCTTTCCTTGACCCGACCTTCTTGTTAGCTACCGTAGAGGCCTCCCCCGCAATTAAGTTCCCCCCCATATTCTCATTGTCCTTGAACCCTGTCAATGCTACGGGTTCCTTTTGCTTGGACACACTAGATCTCGTGTTATGCCGAGACATACCGCCTTGCCAGTTCCGGCTTTTTCGTCTCAATCTGAAACCGAATAAATCTACCCTAAGCTCAATGAGTATCTTAAACCTGCCTCTATTAAAAGTAAAGCAACCCCCCTTCCCATCTTTACTAAATAACTCCGCCTTAGGTATTCCTACCTCTAAGTAGGCTCAGGCTCTATATATTCACAACTCCTAATTTTTCCTAAACCGTAACAACCGTCTAAAACACGCTACTTGGCCGTACATTAAAGCCTTGCCACAGAGCCCACAGTTCTTATCCCAAATCAGTAAATGTCAAACTCTCGCGGCCCTGCTAGACAAGTTTTGTAAACAACATTCGTCGTAATTAATCAAAACCTTAATAACTAGTCTCTAACTAGTTATTATTTGAAGAAATAAACTGCTACAGTTACGTCTGACTTGTATAGTGCAATGACGAGTGGCTCGCCCTCCTTTCATGGTCCATTCCAACGCTATCATAATTCGTGTTTGGGTCAATATGGTGTATTATTATTTAGAGTTAGCTTTTTAAAGTAAAGTTAGTGATACAATGAATACCGCTACCCGGAACTCAACTAGTGTGTGCTTAGCCGACCAACCGTAAGTAATACCTTCTTCTAAAATCTCCCCATTTTAATCCATAAGGCCTATTTTAATCCAGCACTGAATTCAGTAAAGGTACTAAACTCTTTTGAACGGTTACGAAAGAACGGAAAGCAACCGCGATCTTCCTCATGTGACAGTTAATCCATCGGCTGACTACTTATTTATTACATGAATGAGAGAAATATCACTTGCGTTCGTCGCTAGTATCAAAATATCCCCGCCACGGGTCGGATTAATTTTCCTACGTGACCAATATCTGACCTATTTTGCGCTAGTTTTGTAACCGAACTTGGAAATATGCCCTAATACGAATATCGTTTATAAACAACCATACATTCTGTTCAATAAACCTACGCGAGTGCCTCGATGATAATTTTATGCATCGTAAAATTATACCGCAGACCCTTAAATAATACCTAATTACAACCTCTTACATTAACTGATAGGTCATTTTTGTCATAGGTACTTCATGGAAAAAAAATAGACGGACCCTATGTCGTAGACAAATACACAATTTGATGAATACCTAAATCGCATAATGTTAAAACTATAAACGCCTAAATATATAAGTATCCCCAATTACCCTTAACTTACTCCAAACATTGTAAAATTCGTTCAATTTAATAACCAAAGGTTTAAAAAGTAGTAGCCCACAATATTGTTAGTAAAGCAAAAATAAAAAAACACAAAAAGATTTTTCCGTACCGGGGATCGAACCCGGACGCTCGCGATTCATAGCCCGCCGGACAAACCAATCGTCCAGTGCGCTGTTAAGATAACTTGCGAAATTAACGACCCATTTCGAAATTCACATTACCTCAACAATGACTAGAGAGGTGGAACAGTTAGTTTACATACTCCAGTATCACATACTATGGTAACCAATTAAAGTGCCATGCGATATATACGACTCCTGCCTTAAAGTACATAATAATAATAACACGTGCACAACTTGGTACTACTAATATAATTTCTCCGAATTGCCCTGTTACCATATAATGTAAACATGGCGAATATCTTTCGTAACCTGACGTGAACCGGTACATATATGGTATTTGTCTGACAAGCTCTAATCTTTCGGTATCAGACTGGGACAACTATCCATCTTATACTTGACAAATTCTGAAACCATTGTTTAAAATACGTAAGTAATAAATTTTACTATCAACGTAACTATCAATGAATTGATCCGTACTATATTTACTTACTATACCTACCTACATTTAAATTGCATTCAACCCTATTGATAGAACCCATGACTTTAACACTACCTTATTAATAATTAAGTGCGTTGCGGTTAATCAATTTCATGCCCTACACACATTGTCTTACGATTCTAAGCCTTCTGCCCCCCTTTCTTAGAGCTGAATCTCCCGTGAGATTCGGAAATCCCTATCAGCGAAGTCTTTCGCCTCAGAACCTGAGTATCAAAGTTATTTGCTAACTAATAATGTCGTACCGTAGATCACGCGTGCTTGGTTTTGCATATATATATGAAAACCTAACTTGACTGGAATTATAATTAATTATTTAAATTATTCTGAAACTTCACAAACCCCGCTCTATAATTATGACTCATGAAGTAACTAAACCAGACAGACGGATTTCGGAATATCCTTATTCAATGAATTCGTTTTATTTCATTCGCTTGCCAACACGTGTTACCTTTTTTATTTTATTTTTTTATTTATTTTATTTATTTATTTCAGTACAGCAACTATTTTTACAGGTTGACCTAATACAATAGCGCCTTAATCTTATATCTATATATATATCTATTATTACTTACTTACTTATTTTCTAATTCGAACGCTCGTAAGTACGTTAGCGTTAATTAAGCTACTGATTACAATGAAATTCGCTATACCTACAGTGTGTGATGGGTCTAAAACTTTATTTCGCTAAGTTTTGTAAGGCGCAATCTATCTATTATTTTTTTCATTACATTGTACCCACGTAAACCCGCGTGACGCTTTAAGGTACTTAACATACCTATTAGAATTGACCAATATAAAATATGTAGGCTCTAGTTAGTTCTTATATTTAGCCCGCAACCTCCACAAAGCTAATTTTGTCGCATACTATTTCTATATATTTAATTCGCCGATATCAATTCCGGCCCGTGAGAAAAACCACCTCAAAAGTTAAGCAACTATATTATTACCTAGTTATTAGAAATAATTTACACTATGCCATTATCATAAAGTTACTATCAATATTAACACATCTAACTGGCTACATTATTTTCCGTGTCAAAATATTTTACGTGCGACGCGCTTTATTTAAGACCGACCTTAATGCATTACATAAATATTTATCCTATGATCCTAAAACTGTTCACCCATTCCACCAAATTATAAGCGAACGCGACATATAGTTAATTAATATTACTCCTTTATCATCAAATTAAACAACAATTTCCCGCCAAAAATCTTTATGATTACTGGCGCCGCGACGTCGCTGGATTCCAAAATGGCTGCCCGAACCTAAGTTCGATGTTTAAAATTGTTTTTAGTTTGCGCGCGGGCTTCAACGAGCCGAATTCTCGCATATTTAGGCCTATTATTTAATCAGTTTAAAGTGTTTTACTGTGGTTTAGTGTGTATTCAAACATAAATCAATGTAGTGATAATTGAACTGGTGCACATTATAAAGTGAATGTGATAGAGTGGCCGCGTATTTATGTGGAAATGTGTGAGTCCTACCATGTCAGGAATGTACCTCTATGGAGCTAGGCAGGTATTTAGGTGCCCTTTACTTGTTGCTTATCTTCAAACCTGTCACTATTTTAACCCTGCCAAAGTGGTTTTATGTACCTACGTAATTAAAAATTGAAATCTCACGCGTACATACAACCGGTTCACTGACTCACGATGACAACCATTTAAATACCTACACACAGCTTACCTTTTGACCTTAATGACCTAACAACAAAGTCCATTATAGTGTACCTTTGATCTTAGGTATTTGAATTTCTAGCCGGAACTAATCCGATTCGAATGCGCATTTTCTTGTAACAGATAACCGCTCCAGTTTCCTATCATTTTAACTGGTTAATGAATATAACTCGCGCGAATTACCTACTTATCTATTCTTACAATTACTTTCTTTACAAAGACGATTACGTAGAAAATATCCGCAAGGTTATAGGTACTTAAGATTTCGGACAATACTTAGTAGCGATCGATTTAACGTAAACGCCGAGAATTGGATTCAATTTGACTAGGTCAACTAACTAGGTATAACGCGTACCTACTTTTCTCCCCTAGCTTACGAAAGTTATAGATAACTCTAACCCCTATTATGTGATGAGTTCTTAAGTATGTTCCTAAGTCCTTGGTACTATAATCATCCACCGGTACTTTCCTAACCACTATTTAACGAGTAATTGCCCAACCGCGGGACAGATGTCAATGACCTCAACACTATTCTTGCGAACTCAAATGCAACAATTGAATATGAAGGATAAAATAATTGTAGCTAAATACATAAGATGCTAATTTAACAAAATACTATCTTGAGGTTATCTAGATCCGTTTTATTTTATTTTTATTTTATTTTGGAATAAAAGCATTATACCTAAACTTTATTATAACTACTACCGCAACCGCCTGATGTATATGGAACCTACTTAATTGTGCTATGGCATTGGCAGGTTGTAAGGCCATTCCGCATAACATTCCTGCCCCCCCTTTATACAAATTACGCGTAGTACTTTGACACGACTGTCCGATGAAAAGAGTGTTTAGGTACTGTTACGTTTTTACTTAATTCTTAGATTAGACTCACTTCCTGACTTCCGTTCGGCCTAAAATTTCGCACATATGTATAAATCGCATGACAAATTAAAGTTATGATGACAAGGAACTAATCTGATGCTGGGGTTGGAAGATGGGCCTAGGAACTTCGTGATACAATGACACAAACCCATCGAGTTTGGGCTCGTCAGAATCGTCTCAATGAGCAGTTGGTAAACATATGTAGAAAAGTACAGTCGGGAATAAAAATGTGTACCCCCAAATGAATTTCTGTCAAAATAATATTAGCCCTTCGTCTACAACAAAATTATTTCTATGCATATTTTTCATAGTTTAGTGTGATATAACTTATTGATTAGTAATTCACCTACGTACCGCGCGTGAAAATCCCTTTGAAATTAAATAAAAGAAAGAAAGTCCTGAAAATAATACACAACACAACATAAAAAAAATACAAACTCCATCTCTCTATCTACTCCACGGCAACAAAATGTGGGTTATTTGTATAACCCACACACAGAAAAATCTGTAAATAAATTTAATTAGCCCTTTCACCAAGCGAATCACGTAATAAAAAAATATTTTTCCTTTTATTATAATTTTTTTCTTTTTTTTTTTTTTAAAACGAAAATACTCTATTCTGTAGTAACCCGGGATACTAAAAGTGAATTTAAAACCCTATTTTCATCCTGGGCACGGCCTCACCAAAATGTAACGATTCAACCTCTTAAATGGCTTGCTTTTTATGTTTTTGTATTCTGAACTTAAATTAACCCCTATCTGAAAGCTGAAGCTCCTGAGAAGCTTCTAGTCGTCTGAAAATGGAATCCTACCTGAAGGAAAAGCTATTGAATAAAATTAAACAGATAGTAAGCGAGAAAATAAATCATTTATTTACCATAGAAATATCAAATTAATTTTGTTTGTTTTGAAGCTAAAGAACCTTTGATTAATTAATCTAGTAAAATCAAGACTCGATTGTACTAGATATCCACTTTGTTCCTATAAATACTAACTCGTACCAAAGCGAATAGAAAAACCGAGTTAGTTCCGGCCGATCCTATTAGAAAGGTTGAGTTTTATTCTAGTCTAGGTAAATCTATCCTACAGCTACAAGATCTTTCGTTATTTATGTTAAAGTATTCGAGCTTGAGTACTTTAACAGACCAAATCATCTCCTAGGATATTGCCGGACGGAAAGAGATTCGGTCAAATAAAAAACCGTCCGACTCCAGACCTACAATGCCGTAATCTAACCTGGAATTTATTATCTCTGGAACCTAACCTCGAAGACCTATTTAGACCTAAGCTATACGTGATTCGCGCTGGTGAAGTGGCTTGGCGTGTGATTTCGTCTAGTGGGTGAGGCTCTGCGTTGTGCGAATAGACCCAGGCCCTTTTCGAGAAGTATGAAGTTTGTATTTCTATAAAGGGAAAAAGTTACACGTTAATTGAAGTTGTACATTAACCCCATTTTAGTAGAACCTATAACTTAAGTAAGACAATTGTACCAGTTCCTTAGAATTAATTTACAATTCAGTAGTCTCATTGAGTGATGCACAATTATGGAGGCTAAAGTGGGCATAAATTCCTTGTTATACTAAGTTGTGGGAAGTGATAAATTACGCTCTGTGGTAGGTGACGCCCTTTAAACAGACTCGCAATACAATAGTGGTCAACTTGTGTTGGCCATGATGGGATCTCTATTGATGATGATGCGATGATATAATAATGAAAATAATCATGAAGAAGTCAAGATATTGATGATGATGCGATGATATAATAACGAAATTAATCGTAAGTCAAAATATTGATGATGATGCGATGATATAATAACGAAAATAATCGTAAGTCAAAATATTGATGATGATGCGATGATATAATAACGAAATTAATCGTAAGTCAAAATATTGATGATGATGCGATGATATAATAATGAAAATAATCATAAGTCAAGATATTGATGATGATGCGATGATATAATAACGAAATTAATCGTAAGTCAAAATATTGATGATGATGCGATGATATAATAATGAAAATAATCATAAGAAGTCAAGATATTGATGATGATGCGATGATATAATAACGAAAATAATCGTAAGTCAAAATATTGATGATGATGCGATGATATAATAACGAAATTAATCGTAAGTCAAAATATTGATGATGATGCGATGATATAATAATGAAAATAATCATAAGTCAAGATATTGATGATGATGCGATGATATAATAACGAAATTAATCGTAAGTCAAAATATTGATGATGATGCGATGATATAATAATGAAAATAATCATAAGTCAAGATATTGATGATGATGCGATGATAATCTATTGAAATAGAATATTAGTACATGTTTTACTTCCAGGTACATGAATGACGCAATGTCTAGTATAATATCGATTCTCCCTAACGATGAATCTTAGAGTTGTTAGCGAACTGTAGCACTCGCCTCTCGCTCGCTCGCGGCAGCTCGTACTCGCTAGTAATCCCACCTCATCTGTTGATTCCGCCTACCCTATCGTTATTTCTATCAAATCTAATACCAATTAGTACTGACTTTTCCTAAGCTATTTATAATACAATTCACCCCCAAAATATCTCAATGGATGTAACACAATGTCTTAGCAACCAATCTCACTCAATCAACTCAAAGGCACTTTATAGTCGGAACAATGTTAAATATACGACAATGCACAGTTGAACTGACGAATGATAATTAATTACCAACCCACCGCAATACTTTTGTTGAGATCCCGATAATAACGACCCCACCTAAGAAGATACCTACTTAATTATTGACTAACGTCAATAACGAAAATAAGCGAAAGTGTTGGATTCCCTTGTAAAATCAACATAGCTAGCTTCACGGTAAGAAGCTTCGGTTAAAGCAAAACGACGGCTTAGCCAGCGAAACTCTTCAGTTTGCAAGACTGAAAGGTCTCACCAACCTTACCTTCGTTGACACATCCATGACGGAGGCCTAAGCGCGATCATCATCTCTACTGACTAAGAAACCCCTTAACGGGCGAATTCTCGTATTGGTCAGGGTCGTCAATGTGCTCTTTGGATATGGTTGTCCACAACGCTAAGCTCTCGGCCACAGGTGTACATAACTAATTTACTACGCTAGATTCATTCATTCAAGGAATTCCACACAATATATCTATAAGTACATCTGATTACTTCATAAACCAACACAACCGTAACCCTTGTTAAGAGGGTTGTTAGAACTAAGACAGCAGCTCGACCAGTGAGGTCCCTCAATTTGCAAGATTGAAGACTCTCAGCCACTCACTCTGTCTACACATCTATGACTGGCGCTCTAGTGCGGGCACATCTCTGCTGACTAAGAAGCCCCTTTCGGGAGAATTCTCGTGTGGCCAGGGTCCTCAATGTGCCCTGTGGATATGGTTGTCTCGACACCGAGCACACAGCCACGAGTGTATATAACTACTTTATTCAGTTGCGTTAATCTAGTAAAGTGACCACCCATCAGTACCTATACTAACCACCGGATATTAATATGAACTTGTGGTAATATTTGTCGCTTATCCGCATCTTAACAATCTATCCTCATAGTGTAACGCGTACCACGGACCGAGTCAATTGCTATAGCTAGGTTGTCGTATAATAATTGATCACTTTATCTCGTGGGCGCACGGAACCCAATCATATCGCAGTGACAAAACAACTAGTAATATTTATGTAGAACAAAACAACATTCCTGTAATATCGTCAGTTATTTAACCAATGACCTAGATCCGTTCATAACCTATACATAAACCGCTCGTACTTTATCTAGCATATTCCCCAAACTATATACAGTAGAACTAGATTTCGATACACAAATACAAGTATGATAACGTTGAAATGGTTAGATAATAGCCCAAAAACAAATTAATAAGTTTCAGAATCATTCAATACAGTGATTATAAAGGTCACTCACCAGATTTTAATTTCTTAATAGTGGGACACGTACCCAACCCTTACAGCTTTCCTGGGCTCAACCTTCTTCTCTCCCGCTCGTAACAAAAGTGAGCTCCGCCGCGAAGCCGCACGCTCTCCCCACTTCTAGTGTCCAGAACCACACTAAGTAGAGCTCCACCTGAGAACAGTCCTTAACCCTACCTCAATAAATGTTATATTTCTATCCGCCCGCGTTTCCGAGCCGAACCGATCGATATCATCTTTTTACAACTATGTAGGTACTTTTTCCTTTGTCTGGCGTCGCTCTGCCGGCGCCGTACTGATCAAGCCCGAACATGTCGAGAAAACTCATATCCCTAAGTGAATATGTATTATTCAATATTAATTAACCTAACCTTACACTTCATTAAACTACAACCCGTAACCCTAGTATGTATAATGTTTTCATCAAGTACTATATCCATAACTACCCCACATCAAGTACACTCAGCCAGAATACTATGACCGAGAAATGAGTTTTCTACATGTTTTGTTGCAGTCTCGATTTTAGCCTAGAATAGCATCTAACGCAATTTATATCTAACTTATTTACATACATAATTAACAGGATGATAACGAATGAAAGCTTCAATCCCTTCATATTTGGACCTGAAACCCACAACGCTAACATCTATCAATTTAAAAGAGTAATTCCGCCCTTAGATACTATTGAGTCTGAGAGCGGAGCTCTCGGATCGTCTCAAGGTTTTCCGTTTATTGTGCAATGTTTTCTTGCCTTGTTTGGATGTTTGTTACTCAATCACGAAAAAACCGCTCAAATGATTTAGATGAAAGATATAGACATAAATTATTAATATTATAATACACACATAACAACATGAGAGGTATGCTGCCGCTAAAAAAAGATATGGCTTATTATCAGTATTGGTAAATTCTACACCGAATTGGATAACTAAACATTATAATTGTATTCAATTTTAGGAACACATTTGAAATTCTGCGGTTAAATAATAAGCGCCGGTATTTCATTAAATATTTGCTGAATCGCCTGTTTTTCCCAATGATGAATGATCCCGAGGGCACTGTAGAACATGATTAATTGTAGCATACCAAAGCACAAATGTTACAAAATATTCACTGTATTTCGTCTGGTGGCGAACATTGAGTAAATTCCACAAGGGCGTAATGGAAAATGATTTCAATTACATGTAAGTAATTGAATTTAGAATATACGACTGCTTTGAATATATAACATTCAATTGACTTTTACTTTTAATCGAAGACTGTTAAGGTGATCTAAGGCGGATATTTTTGTTTTCAAGTTCATCTTATTAGGGAAGGATCTATTAATAAAATATTTTAGTTTTGATTCCTAAAATAATATTAATTATTGTAAAACAATATATTTCTTTCCCCTCATGTTATTATTTGTATTATTTATTTATATGAACTTTATTGCAGAAAACTACAAAAGTAAGAATATGTTCAGAAGGCGGACTTAATGCCTTAAGGCATTCTCTACCAGTCAACCACAGGGCTAAACAGAGACTTTCAAACGACCTTGTATATTGTAAATTTTGCACCAAAACGTAGGTAATAAAAAAGGTTGGTTTATTAGAGGTGCCAAAAATTTAATTTTGTGTTTAGAATTCGTTCAGAGTCTAAGATATAGATAGTGTTTCCTTGAGAAAGACTGTAAAGCATTTCACACCCCAAAATTGGGAGATTCCTAGTTAAAGGTTCGTAGAAGATCACCAACCCGTTGGACCGGCGCAGACTCAGGCCTTAAAAACGTTATAAAAATAGCGATATTATAACGCTATAATTCCGTTATTTGCCGAGACTTGTATAGAAATTTTAACCATAACGTTATTTATATCGTTATAATATAACTATTTTCATAACGTAACTAACGTTTTAAAGGCCTGGACGCAGTAAAGGAAATCTGCAAAGGAAACTTGCAGACGTCTATCCGGATGGCGGAAAACCGATTTGCCTGGAGAGCAATAGTTATTGCGCAAAGCAACGACCTCGTGTAGTCACGACCCTCATTCATGAGGATGCGACGAAGAAGAGGGTTAAAGGTTTTTTACTTTCAGTGCTTTCAGCATGAGATCCTGGATTCTTGCGCAGCAGAAAAAAAAATATATACATATATTTAATATTTATTACGAAAAATAATGTGAAGATACGAGTATTGGGAGCCACTGTATGTGATAGCACATGTGATTTCCATGCAATATATTTCCAGAAGAGGCGAGCAAGGGTTATGTGCGTTCCCATGAAAATTTGAAAGTTTCCAGTAACGTCCGGCAACAAAGCTAATGTTGCCGGCAACATTCAGACAAACAGCCACCGCATTTTTTTGACCCTCGAGGTAAATGAGGAGTGTTATAGTTGCTGTAGTTAGTTGAACATGTGTATCTGTGTGTATGTCCGTTGCATTCTGGCTTCCAAACGTAAGTAAGTAAAGTAAGAGATATAAGAAGTTTAATAGACAAAATAAAGCGATTAAAACTTTGTATGAAAAACGTTCTAATCGCTCAATTTATTTTCTAGTTTAGTTTCTAGCAACAGAGACTAGTTTTCGACTTCAATATGGCGGATCTCATTGTGTATAGAGAGTTTTATGTTATTCTAGCATGTCGTTTTAAAATGAGAACCAAACTAAGTTTGTATGGAGTGTCGGGCGTCCTGGCGAACCAAAACCAATTAAAGTGCTGTTTATTAAATCGAAAGTCATGTCTGTCGAAGTAGTTCTTAGCTTTATGTTTGTTATGTTGGACCTTTTCAGTATCTACACCTGTTTATATCAACTTAAGTCATCTAGCTGTTATGCGAAGGAACGAATGAACGATTTTTTGAAATTTCTTTGTACTGGCGAGCATCAGCATTGCCGTAGACAGTATTCTACGAAACGAGAATATTAGCAACCGCACATTAGTAGCCGTGGACCTGTTAACTTGAATAATTCGAGTTGATAACATTGCGTTAATAGGTGTTAAGAGTATCTTGCCTGTGGCATTTCGTTCCCTGTTATGTAAGTTTCCACTTCAATGTTGGCAGTCCGCCAATTTTATGATAGTAAATTATTTTTGCGGCCAAGTCGAGCAGCAAAGAGCGTATTTGTAAGTTGCGGAAAATTCAAGTGGCCACAACTTACCTATAATAAAGATTTATATTAAAGAAATCGTTGGTGTTAAAATTGATTAAAGCTACCTACCTGATAAAAAGTTGGTACCTACTTTTTATCGAGCGTGTCAGCATTTACGACAATTTGTTCCAGCAATCTGCCGTACTACTTACGTCTGAACCTACCTAGTCTTTGTGTTCGCTTTCCGTAGCATGCCAAATTGATCTCAGTTTCCAATTTAACGATTTGACATTGATAGATTGTAAAAAATAATGCGTAAAATTATGAACGGTTTTGTCAGTTCACAATTTTTCATCAGTTTATAATTATTATAAAATCGTGAGTAAGATTATAAACTAACAATCACAAAACACAACCACACACCACCACAATCACACAAACCAATCAATCTGTATGTTAGTCTGAAAGGTGTCTGTAAATATGGGCCTTGTTGCCTGCGACAAATTAACAAAATAAAATAAAATCATCATAATTATTATCATCAATCTTTGTTCACAATCTCACGGTGACATATATTTAAGAGGATTGTGAACCTGTAATTTTTCATACAAAAAGCGATAACGTTTTTCACCCCGTAAACATTCTTCGATTATTATAATTTTTGGACATGTTGTAGATATAATGAAAAACTAGGTCTGTACGTTTTGATTTTTAAGAAATATTGCTTGCGGTAAAAGTTATTAGCATCTAAAAATCGATATTTTTGACTTAAAAACTTTGTCTATCGTTTTATTTTTTTTTAATTAATCTAATCTGATTTGCTAAAAAAAGAAAACGTACAGACATAGATTATAGTGTACTGAATCTAATAATACTAAAATTATTTCATTTCATAAAGGTTTAGGGGGGTAAAAACGTTATCACCCGGAACAATATTTCAACAAGGAAATGTAGGCAATTGCCTCCAGGACTAGCTACTCTCTCTATCGCACGATACGGGTGAGGCACAAAACGATGTGAAACAGATAGATTTTTTTAAAATACCTACTGGTGCCGCGTATCGGCACTTCACAATCCTCTTAAGTAGCATAAGTGGAGGTCACTGCATTGGCGTTTCTTAAATCGGTGTAAAGTTTCTTGAAGTTCCTATTTGGCAAAACTCCAGTTGACACAGATTCATTAGATATTTGCCGATTCAAGCTTGTAAATACTAATAGCTTCCGGGTGACAGCTATTAGATGATCACAGCTCGATAACGAGAAGCCTTACCAATTAATTATGTATGATGTTGCTAAAAGCACTTGTGGCCTCGCCACAAATGATATGCATCAAGTGCTATAATATGGATGTTTTCTATGTATTTAAGTATTTATTTCTCTATATAAGTATCTATATCGTCGTCTAGTACCCATAGTACAAGCTTTGCTTAGTTTGAGACAAGGTTGATTTGTGTAAGATTGTCCGCAAATATTTATTTATTTATAAGCCATCATTATATTTTTAAGATGCGCATTTTTACAAATGCAACAATTCACGTCGTAATAATGGCAAAAGCGCCAAGGGCAGTAAATCCCTTTAATTTGAGAAAGTCACGAATACAACATTTGCGTGGTACAACTAAACGCTTCCGTGCTTTGGAAGGTCAAGCCTATGATCGCAGTTGTTGTCCATATCATCAGTCTTTTGGTTTCATAATTTTACTTTACAAAGCATAATCTTAATTCGCTCATTATCTCGTTTTTGGACCAGCATAACTTAAAGCCCGCAATCATAATGACACCATTTCTTGCTCTCCCGGTATGTGATGTTGTATTTCTGATGGTGAGCAAGGTCGCCAGGATCTCCACGAGGATTCGCTGTGCCAAAAGGATGGGACATGCATTTATCCTTAGCTGACGATATAACTTATCCTTAAATAAATATATGGTCAGCAATGCGCTTGTCTCTCAACTCTGTAGTCACAAGAATTCAAAGTGTCCGTTTATCACCTGGCTAGCTGAATGCTTGTTTGTGTCCATGGTAGGTACCTATTATGGTCTGTTACTTCTGCCAAACCAGCTGGCAATTGTTTATTTTATGTTATCAGGTTATCACACATTTCTGTAGTGCGAGAGTGGAAACGAGAGCATTGATAGTAAACAATACAATGATCAATACGCTCCGCATTCAATTTCAATTAGTCTCAAGATGTGGTGCTGGAATTGCTACATGAGTAAGATTAAGGACAGCCATTGAACGCGCTTTGGCAGATTGCCTAAAGGATTTGTTATTGAAGGGGGCAATTTCATTGAAGTATGGTAGTTAATATTGTGGTTTGTTTCTGGCTCTGGGTTTAAAATTCAGGTGGCAGTCACTTCCGCATAGACTAATAGTAGGTACTTACTTACGCTTACATCACAGACCACAGGCTCCAAAGCTGTGCAGTTGAGGATGTAACCAGGAGGATCTTATCGTGTAAATAGCCAAATATAATATAACATTATATTTTTATTCCCTTTAAAAATGAGTACCTATAGGTACTTTTTTATCTATACATAGCAAGTTAAAACACGATTTTTATCAAACAGATACGTCCAATTACCTCACCAACCAAAATAATCTCCCCGTATTTCTGAATACACAGGTAAATACCATTTATTTTGTTTGCACAAATACGGGCAAATCTGTGTTATATGTAAATTATGTATAAGTTCATGGATGATTTCCATTGCCATGTCTACCCGCTTCACTGAACTCGGGTCGTATGCGTTATGAGAAAAATATTAGTCTTTCGTGCTTCCACGAAAATAGAATTTAATTATTGGCTTATTGATAATTGTATCCATGACATGAGGAAATTTGAATCTCCAGAGTTGCCCTACCAGTGATGCCTTGTTATGAATTTCTAATAAGGTTTTTACATAACTCCGATCTTTTATTTTCCTAGGACATTCGCTAGTAATATGTTAACCTTTACATCAAATAAAAGACAGACTCTTGACTCCACATACAAAAAAATAGAAGACCACATTGCAAATTTTTGTATGGACCACGCACCAGCCCGTATTTCCTCTTAACCATCGTTTGAATAAATAAACTGGGTGAGATTATTTAAAATATCCAATTCTCTGTAAAACATTATATCCCGCATTCTTTTGTGCTATTTCACCAAGCGCATCAATCAAATGTTGACGAAATTTACAACTTCACTTCTAGATCAGTGCGAGTGGAGGGCGGAGCTTAAATATTTCAACCAATCACAAAGCATGGAGCATGTGGTTCTTGCAGGGCGGGGCCTGCTCGATTTTATTTTCCAACCAATCACAGAGCAGAATTCTTGCCGTGCAGATTTGCTTAACCAATCAGATCACACTCAAGCTCATTACTCCCATGGGGCCATTATTTCCCGCGGGAACAATTTAGGCCATTATCCTTCTGTATACAGGCAAGGAATAGCGCCATTTATGAGCAAGTGTGATGAAAATAATATTAATACTACTACTATATCTGGTGGTTGCAACGTGTTATTCTAATCACTATTAAATTAAAGAAATATTCGTCAAAATCAAGCAAGAAATATTTTTTTTCTCCCAAAACTTCAGTTATGTAATAAACTAAAGGTTTTCTTGTCCCCACCCTAATAAAGCTAGCGATCCCTGTCAATACAGATCGGTTTGTAATTTGTCCAAAATGAAATGAGGCGTTCAGGCTGGAAATAAATGGTCCTCTCATTTATGTTTGGGAGCTAGGAGACTAAATCTTGCGCACTTTGTAGATGGTTTTGCGATATACTTTCCGTACCGTGAGTAAGATACTTTTTATAACTTGGGCTTTTTTAATTTATTATCTACAGCGTGTAAATTTGATACGGGCAATTTGATGATGATTACTGACGGTCCTAAACAACACATTTACATGAATTTCGTTAACTAACTGCTTAATTTTTTTTATGCAAAATAATTGAGCACGGAATGTATTCACTACACGTCATGTCATTTATTTACGACACCGTGACGACATCCATAAATGTCAAAACGTTTAGGTGATGTGTTTTTTCGTGTAATTTCAAAACGTTTGGTAAATTAAATCAGTGTGGATGTAATACATTGCTGCTCGATTGTACTCTAGGTCAATAGACCTGCACGTTTTATAGCGGAATACCAAATAAATATATATATATACAATAGATTCAAAATTTTAATTATTGGTGAAGAACTCGATAAT
Source organism: Epinotia brunnichana (assembly GCA_963854355.1). Taxonomy (NCBI): domain Eukaryota; kingdom Metazoa; phylum Arthropoda; class Insecta; order Lepidoptera; family Tortricidae; genus Epinotia; species Epinotia brunnichana. Next base: position 10,969,177 of record OY977946.1, read on the forward strand.
TTACAGAAATTAACTAAAACTATTAGACCACGAAGACTCAGAAAATTAGTATACCAACCACTATTATGTGTTACCAAAATGCACCAATGTCTATGGTAAACGAAGATGGGAATATTTGTTACCTAGTATCCTGAATGACTTACCATCTGATGTACTCACAAATATATGTGATAAACCGCAACATTGTAAACGTATAATGAAATCTGCTTGTATATCCCAAACCTGATAATAATAATGAATGAAATAGCTAATCTAAATTACTGTTGCCGCCGTAAACGTGCATGCAGTTTTTGGACCCTAAGCCGCGGCAATAGGATAAGAAACGGTATGCACATCTCCAGCGTGCTCCCAAGTGCTTCACAGCATATCACGTCATAATGTCGCATTTTGTGTAGGCAATCGCCGTGTGCGCTTTATTTTTATAAGCTTGTTGTCCTATGTATAAACTAAATATTAATTGAGTGAATGCAGTGGCAGTTAAACCCTGCTGGGTTTTGTCCGCTGCCTGGCCGTTTATTGTAAAATAATTATATTATATAGAAATAGAAATAGAAAAAACTTTATTGTTTAACCGTGTTACATAGATGGTATTTTATAAAAGTGTAAGATCCCAACGGTTACCCATTTCGGGTGTACAATGTTAACTTTTAACTAAGGAAAACAAAACGAATATATAATACAATATTTTTCTTTAAGATGAAAATTCAAAAAAATATTTTAATGAACAGAAACCTTTCTTATTTAACCATGTTTTTAGATTAGGTTTAAATTTTACGTCATCCAACATTTTTATTTCGTTAGGAAGCTGATTAAAAACTCGAATGGCACTAATAGATGTGCTTTTATCGTAAGTTTCATTTTTTACCAAAGACAATGTTAAATTGTACCTATATTGACTACGTAGATTATCGCGTTGGGAGGCTAGTGTTGTGAAGTAATCTTTGTTACTTTTTACAAAGTTACAGAGCTCATAAATATAAATGCTAGTTAATGTTAGAAAACCTTGCCCTTTAAAAATATTACGAAGTGATTACCTGTTGTTCATGCGAAAGATAATTCTCAAGCACCTTTTTTGCAAAACAAAGGTGGACTGTACGTCTGTTGAGTTACCCCAGTATATTACACCATAAGTCAATAAAGAGTATATGTTAGCATATAACGCAGTAATAACGGCTTCTTGGGAGCACGTATCGGCTAATATAGATAGTGCGTAACATTGACTTGAAATTTTATTGTTAATTTTTTGTATGTGGTGTTTCCAGGTTAAATGAGGATCTATTATTATACCTAATAAACTAATTGTTTCTATTTCTTCAATTGAAATACCAGATTCCATAACATTTAATTTTGCTGGAATTTGTTTGTGGTTACGAAATTGCATAAGCTTAGTTTTTGTTAAATTCACCGTTAAGTTTATTGATTTTAACCAGCTGACGACCGTTTTTACAGTGCTATTTATATTTTTTTGGAAATCAACATATAATGTTTCACCGGAAAATAAAATGGTTGCATCGTCGGCAAACGTTACGCATAATTCATCCATAACATTTGGTAATTCGTTGACATAGATTAAAACTAAAAGAGGGCCTAGGATACTACCTTGAGGTACTCCGAGTTTTATACTCTTATAATTAGATCGTACTTGTTCAATAGTTTTGGTATTTTTATTATAAGTATCAATGATAGTCGCCTGTTTTCTGTTCGTAAAATAGTTTTCAAATAATTTTAAAGCATTGGCTATAATACCTACATGTTCGAGCTGTGTTAGTAAAATAGATGGCACAATCGAATGCCCTGGACATATCAAGGCAGAGGCTAACGCAAGGGCTTCTGTTATAAACGGCATCCCAAATATGCTTGAATGTTTTAAATATTGCTAAAGATGTGGATTTACCTTGTTGAAACCCAAATTGGTTTTTGTTTAATTAATTATTTACCGTGACGAACTTTACAACTCTACTATGAATAACTTTTTCTATAATTTTAGAAAAATTAGGCAACAGTCCAATGGGCCTGTAATTACAAATCAAATTTTTATTACCTTTCTTGTGCAGTGGTTTTATCAAGGATTTTTTGAAGTCATCGGGGAAGATTCCAGACTCAAGTATTAAATTTATTATATGAACAAGAAGTTGGGCGATGTATTCAAAAGAAGATTTTGTTACTGATAAAGGTAAATTATCGTGGCCTGTGTTTTTTTAATTTTTTATGAATGAATAATCTTGTTTAGCTCAGATATGCCTACCGGGGACAAAAATATGCTGTGAGAAAGTGATGCGCTTTTTGGTTTCCATTTTAACCCTGTTGTATCGGTAATATTTCGGTCTATAAAAGAATGGTTGAACGTTGTTACTATTTCTGAGGGGTTTTGAATTATTTGTTCATCTATGTCAATGCTATCGATCATAGGTTTCAAAGTGTTTGTATTAGAAGTATAATGTTTTATCAGTGTCCAAGTTGCTTTTGTTTTATCGGAACTGTTTGTGATAAATCTATTGTTGGCCAATATTTTTGAACTACGATTTTTTAATATTTTAGAACAATTTTGGTACTGAATTCGAAATAATTTATTGGTATTTTTATTTTGAAAACATTTAATGTGCATGTGCCGCTTATTACGACACGAGTTTTTTATACCTTTTGATTTCCAGTTTTGTTTACGCTTATAAGTAACTTTTATTCGCTCTGCCGGAATACGAAGGTTAAAAATTAACAGGTATTTATCTAAAAATAGATTTTACGCCAAATTTGCATCAGAACTATCTAACACGTCCGAGAAATTGATTTGTTGTATATATTTTAAGAAAATGCTTAAATTTGTACTTATGCGTCTTATCCAAATAAACCAGTATTTTTCATTAAAGCTTAAGTTTGTTTTTAATTTTATTAGCTGCCCAGTGTGATCTGAGATGCCCAAATTTAGTACCTCGGAAGTATAAAGATTGTGGTTTGTGATGATATTATCGATACAAGTAGTTGATTGCTTATAAATCCTGGTAAGTTCTTGTATTGTAAGATGTAACTTGTATTTTTTTAATGTTGTTTTGAATAAATTTGATGCTTTGTCATTTTTTGATATATCTATATTAAAGTCTCCTGCAATAACATTTTTTTTGCTGCATTTCGGGTGCGTCATGTTAACTTATACAATAGTAACTCTAGATTTTTTATAAATATTTCTAAATCGCTATCGGGCGTTCTGTACATGCTAATTATGGTTAATTGCAGCTCAGTAATTGAGATGCCACAGACTTCAAAATGAGTTTCAAGAGACATATCCGAAATCCAATCAACTTCCTTAAAAGATAAACCATTTTCGACATAAATACATACCACTCCTCTAGATTTACGCTTTCTACAAAAATATGAAGCTAATTTGTAACCGTCTAATTTCAACACATGAGGTTTGTTATCCTTCATAACGACTCACTTGCTTGTGGTAGCCACAGCTACCAATTTCGTGCACCCCTAAATTGCTTCTGGTAGCTGTGGCTACCAAGCGAAGTATGAGCATTAAGAAAAAATTCAAAGCAATTTAGGCTACCTTTTTTAAAATCCGAAAGCAAGTGAGTGGATGAAGGTCTCAGAAAAGCATAATACGTTGTAACGATCTCTATGTGTTATTATTTTTTCAATATTATCAATTTTAGACTTTAAACCTTGAACATTCTGATGAAAAATTTGAAATATATTATCATTTTTAGGGTTCCGTAGCCAAATGGCAAAAAACGGAACCCTTATAGATTCGTCATGTCTGTCTGTCTGTCCGTCCGTATGTCACAGCAACTTTTTTCCGAAACTATAAGAGCTGTACTGTTGAAACTTGGTAAGTAGATGTATTCTGTAAACCGCATTAAGATTTTCACACAAAAATTAAAAAAAAACAGTAAGTTTTGGGGGTTCCCATACTCAGAACTGAGGTATCTATGGATAGGTCTTCAAAAATGATATTGAGGTTTCTAATATATTTTTTTTCTAAACTGAATAGTTTGCGCGAGAGACATTTCCAAAGTGGTAAAATGTGTGTCCCCCCCCCCCTGTAACTTCTAAAATAAGAGAAATATAAAACTAAAAAAAATATATGATGTACATTACCATGCAAACTTCCACCGAAAATTGGTTTGAACGAGATCTAGTAAGAAGTTTTTTTTTTAATACGTCATAAATCGTAAACCGCAATTTATTTTACGGAACCCTGGACTCGCACTTGGCCGCTTTTTTATTATTAGGTACGAAAACAATCTAAATTCGACTAAGGTTTAAGATCGCATTGGCTAAGTCTTCGAACTTGTGTCTTCTGGCGAGTTTTCCGTTTGTGTAGCAATTTCTAGGTAGATACTCGTGTTGCTCTGCGAAGTAGAATAAGGTTGATGTGATTGTTCATTTGTTTTTGTTCTCTCGTGCTCAAGGTGCTCGACACCTTATAGAGATGGGTTACGCTGCTCTTGAAGAACACTTGACTGGCAAGAGTATTCATTTCCATTTACAAACACCTTTTCATGTTTTATTATGGGGTGAAAACCACGGAGACGCGCGTCCTTTACAGTATCTCGAAGTAATCTCCTCTTCTCCAGTTTTCCCTGATTCATGTATTCTATATAAATAAATTAATATATATATATGATATTATTATTGTCGTAGCTTATCATGGACTTCCGCCTGATTCAATAACTTACTTAACAACATTGCTTTCTCATGTATATATATATATATTTTTGTTATTTTCACGTGTGTGTTTGGAGTTATACTCCATTGGCGCATGTTCGCCGAGACGACCCTGGGAGTTCTCGTATCACTTGTACGGTCGAACACAGTGGCTGGTTAAAATATACGGCCGTACGAAATTTACAAGCCGTTGGACAGGGATCCATGGGGGCGGCCTTACAGAATCGTGTGCAACAAAATGCGTAATGGCCCTACCATGGATTCCCTGGAACCAGAGCTCCTCACGCGAGTGGTGGAGGGTCTTTTCCCGCCCGCCCTCGACTTCGCCCCGCCGATGATGCGGGAGCAGCGGATGGAGGATCCAGAGCCGGTGGCAGTGACGCCAATTACGGAGGGGGAGCTGACGTGGGCGGTGCACCAGCTAAGGGCCTGCAAAAAGGCCCCAGGGCCGGACGGTGTGCCGGGAAAGATCCTGCCGATCGCGATGGGCCACCTTGGGAGTCGCCTAAAGGACTTGTTCGATGATTGTCTGGAGACGGGGCGGTTCCCGGGGTGTTGGAAGGAGGGCAAGTTATGCCTCTTGCGGAAGGAAGGTCGGCCGGCGAACTCTCCCTCCGGGTGGAGGCCCATTGTTTTGCTGGACGAAACCGGAAAGATGTTAGAGCGGATCGTCACTTCCCGGATCGTCCGACATTTAGACACTACGGGTCCTAATGTATCCGACCGCCAGTTCGGCTTTCAGATTGGGCGGTCTTGCATAGACGCATTGAGTGCCCTCCGAGGGTTTTGTGTGGAAGCGACGGAGAGACGGGAGGGGGTGGTGGCGGTGTCATTAGACATCGCCAACGCGTTTAGATCCCTCCCGTATTCGGTAATTGGGGAGGCGCTCCAATGCTCCAATGTGCGTCCCTACTTGAGGCGTATAATAGAGCACTACCTCTCGCAGCGGGTAGTGCTCTTCAAGGAAAGAGGAGGGCAAAGGAGGTCGAGGCCTATGGCCTGTGGCGTGCCCCAGGGGTCGGTGCTAGGCCCTTACTATGGAACCTGTGCCCTCCTCCCCCGGATGGCCGTCATCTGCTACGCGGATGACACGATGGTGGCGGTCTGGGATGCGGATATGTGGGAGGCTCTGCGACGGGCAGAAGTTGCCGCGGAGCATATGGTGACCCGCATCTGGTTGCTGGGCTCGAGGGTGTCCCTCCCAAAAACAGAGGGAATAATCTTCGAGGGGAGGGGCTGGCGGCCGCCTGCGGGCACCACAATTAGAGTGAGCGGGGAGACGGTCCAGGTGAAGCCTCATATAAAATACCTGGGGCTCATTCTGGACCGCAAGTGGAATTTCGGTAGCATTTCCGCCAGCTTGCTCCCCGAATAGTGGCAACGGCGTCAGCTTTGGGTCGGCTGCTGCCCTATGTAGGGGGACCCTCCGTTGCGTGCCGTCGCCTGTATGCTGGGGTCGCCCGGAGCATGGCCCTTTACAGGGCCCCGATTTGGGTTGACCGGCTAAATGTGGCAAATAAGGCGCTGCTTAGGAGGCCACAAAGGTTGGTGGCCAACCGTATCTGCAGGGCCTACGTAACGGTGGCGTGTGCGGCAGCGTGCACCTTAGCAGGCACTCCTCCGTGGGAGCTGGACGCGGAGATGCTAGCTGAGACGCACAGCGACCGGCTAAGGTGGATCTGCCGCTCCTGAAGAGGTGAGGGCCGCTCGCAGGCAAACGGAGCGGCGATTGAGTTACTGGTGGAAGAGAGACCTGGAGGAGTCGCGATATGGACTTCGCACCATAGAAGCGCTCCTCGGGTCGTTTTACGCCTGGCTAGAGAGGGCCCATGGCAAGGTGGGGTCCCGAATGACGCAGGTGATGACCGGACATGGCTGGTTCGGTCATTACCTGCACATAATTGGAAAAGAGGGAAGCCCTGCCTGCCATGAGTGCGGCGCAGAGGAGGTGCGCCGCACTATGGTAACAGCCCTCAATGTGGATGATCTCTCACTGCACAGTGTCGTGGCGGCCATGCTGGGCAGCGAGAGATCGTGGGAAGCGGTGGCCTCCTTTTGCGAAACAGTCATCTCGCAGAAGGAGGCCGCGGAGAGGGAGCACGAAGACAGTGCGGACGCACTCCCGCTCCGGCGCAGACGGCGGGGTAGAAGACGCGCGCGATTTGCGGCCGCTGGTCGCGTCCTCCCCCAGTAGAGCCAGTGGGTATGGGGCCCACACGGCACGGCTCTACATTGTGGAGTGGGAGGGTCAAGCGTCTTGGCCCTCCCCTTTCTATTGCGCGGGTGTCCTGGTTAGCCAGGGCTGCCGGGGGGCGTCGTGGTGAAATTTTTGCGATCCCATGGCGCCCCCTTAAGACCACGTTACCCGAAATCGACCTATTTTACATTCAATAATAAACAATGAAATACTGAATTTTTTGATGGGATATTGAGATATGTTATAGTTTAATAACCGCCCTTGATACTTTTACGAACAAAAACACAATATTTTAAACTTTGCTCGATCATATCATGCCACGAAAAATGGGAAATGCTGATCTTATTTTGAGTTGTACATAAATTAGGCGCAAAATTGACTCAAGTGAACAATTACAAAATATAGGCAATGATGTAAAATAGATCTTTTTACGAACACTTTCTTTAAAAATGGCATTATATTTATTTATACACAATTTATCTGGGAAACTGACCTGCGCGTCTCATTTTCGTAGGCAGATGGCCATGTGGCCTCGAGCTGGACGGACGTCTGTAGCGATTTTTGTCATTTTGACAACTGTATAATTCGCAAGTTTAATACCAGCAACCAGATAATAATATGTTGTTAGGGAAAAAATAAAGAATGTGATGTGGTTGGATAAGCACTGAAACTAGATTTAATGGTATTTTAACAATACGCACTAATATAAAAGTTCAAAAAACACACCATTCGAACACGATTTTTCATATTTTTTTCTTCGATCCCTTTATTAATGTAAAAAGTTCGAATTCGTTTCTTTAGAACGTGGAAAATTTATATATTACACAGGCCACATTGTCTTATATGGCGAATAGGTGTATGTGTGTGTATTTATGATAGATTTATAGTAACATCTGACATCAATCTGACATACTTATTAGGTAGGTCTGACATTTGACATTTACACTGTTTCTATTGATTTTGCAAAGCTAATATTCTAAATAAATAATATAAAGTACAAGGAGCACCGTATCATGTACCTACCTACGAAATATGAAGATTGTACCATTTATGATGTTGTATTCGTGGTCCTACCATAATGTTTACGCCATCCATTAAAACGCAGTGCTGCAGTGCCAACAGATGGAATCCTAATCATTAATAGAAAGACATACTTAGTTACAATATTTATAGGATCAAGCCGGGATCGTCTACAATTGAACGTTGCGCTGATCTCCCGGTAATACTTCTGCTGCTGTAGAAACTATCGATGACATAAAGACATTAATATTGCAGCCGTCATGATGCTTCAAGATACTAAGCTAGCTACCAGCACAATTCAACTTCTTCATGTTTTTGAAACTGAAAGTCAAATGAAGAAGAACCACCTACAGTATGGTGTATAATTTGTTACTTGTTTGTCATAAGTCATTAACTTAAAAATAAAGCAATTTTATTTGCGAATTAGATTGGTCATTATATGATTTAATCTACTTACATAAAGGTGATTAGATGTATTAAATGAAAATAAAACAACGTAATAACTTCGTATTATTTTCGTATATTTATAATAAAACAAGGCATGTAATGGTTTCATTTTCTTTACTCTGAGGTTATCGAATTCTCAAGGACATTATAATTATATAACATATGTTGGTGCTATACTATAGGTCAGTATTTTGGTTGGACTATATCTAATACATATGTATACTGTAATACTGTATCTATCTTATAACTTCGTATCACTGTTTGAATTTTCATAGCTTCAGGGGATTGCAGACTTGTATTTGATTTTAAGGGTTTCGTAGTCAACAAGGAACGCTTATAGTTTCGCCATGTCCGTTTGTCCATCTGACCGTCTGTCAGTATGCGGTTTAGCTCAGTGACCCTTACTACTAGAAAGCTGTAATTTGGAATGGGTATAAAAATCAATCACGCCACCAAAACGGTAGCATAAAATCTTGAAAAGTATATATTTAAGGTAGGTATCTTATACGGAAAGTGGGGATGTATTTTTTTTCTCTCTAAACTCATGTGGGGCATCTTTGGATAGCTTGTTCAAATATATTATGGGTTTCTGAAAACCACTTTCCAATCAGCCGTTTGCGTGATATTGGGCTTTTAAAAGCCCTTATTTTGTTCTACAGTCAATGTAGATAGCATGTGACTAGATTCATAAAATACCATGGGTCAGTTTTATTTATGCCCACACGCGGTGATGATGATGATGTGATGTAGCAATTATTTTATAAGACCGCGGATAGTCGGGTTGTAAAAGACACACATTTCTTCAAGGTTCATTCTAAACTATGTCCTTAGAATACTATGTCCTATTGTTTATTTTAAAGTCATAAGTGTCATAACTTCATAAGTGGAACTTTTGTTCGCGGCATGCGAATCTCCTCGCTACGTAATTTTTTGAAATCACTTTCATTATTCATGGATTCTCTTAAAACGTATACTGGAAGATCGATATTTTTTGTAGAAGTTGGTAAAATCATAGCAAATTGTAATTTATGTTCTTCTTGTTTCGTTGTAATTTTCATGCGATTTTGCACCTTAGTGAAAGCCGCATAGAGTTGTCAATCTAACGTGGGTACTAGGTAGCATTGACTTTTCAATTGTATGTCACCCACCGAAATATATCTAATAGACCGTCAGCCCACTCCCAATACGCCTACGTCTCATGACAACACGATAAAATGCCAGGCATCTTTGACACCATCTGCCAAGTAGGTACTTCCAGCCATTTCAGGACTGACATACTAAGTTTTACTCTCTCTACGATTAAAGTGCTAAATGATGCCACTTGTCTCGTACTGTTGTCACATGACGTAAATATACCTACCCTTATAATTTTGACCGAAAGTGAAGGATATTTGAAACTTTCGGCCAATTTTAGCTGCGATAATCTTCTGATTCTGGCTCAGCACAACTTTCTTGACCTGTTGCGATGCATTTGATGGTGTTGTCATGAGACATAGGCGTATTTGGAGTGGGTTTACGGTCTATAAGAAGCATACTTAGAATAAAATACGAAAATATAAATAAGTCACTGTCATTTTCCAGCAGTATGTTTTGACAGTTTGACAATTTTAGTTTCTCTGAGGAGGTTGGTGACTGGTTCAAATTCTTTGTCACTAAAAATAAATTAAATCTTAGGTCAGTGACCTGTCACAGTAAAGTGAGATAGTGTGCGTGAAATGTAGTGGTGTGCGTTACTGGGGAGAATTACGATAACGCTGCGCCGCCAGCGGAGTTTTTATGTCGCGTATGTAGTTTCAAGTCAAATTAGAAACCCTTAACGTAAATGCGGGTGACGCCGGTGTGTTTTTAGTGGGTATGCTCCTCCAGTCACCGTCAGTCGGATGGCGGCGGGAGGAGAGAGTCCCACAAAACCCCCAAAGAGCCTTCCTATGGGCCGGGGGTATGCGTAAGGCATTTTAACACCGTCAAAAAATAAATAAATAAAAGGCGAACTTTCTCCGATCAAATTGGAGAAATCTTACAAAAAGGCCAGGTCAAAAGTACCCTAAACCGACGAGCATGTATGAGAAATGTTATGAAAGTGAGTGAAGTGAAAGTGGTTTGTCAGGATTGTAGCAAATGGAGATCCGTGCTCTGCCTACCCCTCTGGGAAAGAGGCGTGATTATATGTATGTATGTATGTAAAATAATTATTGGTAATTTCCAAAACTACGTCATCTGCTTTCAAAGTTGGGTAGAATGAACCTTTAGGGTGCACAAGCGCTTTCTTGCGCTTTTCCTGTGTTCCTTGTAAAAAGCAGACGGAGCCGCGCGGGTAGATAGTTCAGCTATAAAGTTATATATAACTTTTGTCAGTGACTTCAATGATTTGGATAAAAGTGTCTTAATGTCTTTCGCCGGGACGGAAACTATGTACCTAATGTTAGCGACTTGAAATTCATGTTTAGCTCAATAGCGCCGTCTGCAAACTGAGTGAAAAAGCTTCTATACCGATAATATGCGGGGAAATTGCGTTAGGGCTTATCAGCTGTAACTTTCTCCAAACAGTTTATATGTCTTAGCGCGTATTCGAAAAGTTACACATCAAGCTTGAAGAGCTGGGTCTTAGTGCCACACGAAACCAATGGTACTGTACAAATACCTCTCGGCAGTGACACCAGCTTCAGAATTTTAAGAAACGAGATTTTAATACTATTTTACCTATATTAATAAATAAAATGTTCTTCAAAAAAATTACCTTTTGCGGGAATTTAAAAGGAACACCTTTTAAATTCCCGAAAAAGGTCCTCTCCAAAAGATAATTGCTTTCATCGTGCATATCCTGAAGTCCCGCTATTCAAATTCTCGGCGGTCGGAACGTCTGAATTCCCTTCAATCCTCGTTCCTTTATCGTAAGTCCTCCAACTATTCCAAGTTTCTCCCGTTATCGGAGGTCCCCGTTTCCAGTCAGTGACCTTTGCCTCTATAATCAGCTTATACTATTTACTTTGGCTTTGAATTGAAACCAACGCTAACCTAAATCAAGCCAAATATAAGCCAGACCATTCAAGGGACGGTGTATTTATGGTACAGTGATTACAGTAGAGGTGTGCCTATCGGAGGGTTATTGATGACTTTGTATTGGTTCAAATCGGAGACGATAAAGTTTAGTCCTGTAATAGTAACTGTTATATGAATAAACTAAATAAATTAAAGAAATTTGTACCCGGACTCAACAAACATAGCTTGGAACCATTTCGACAGAAAATGCCCACGATTTTTTTTAAACCGCGTTTAAATCGGTTCATCAGTCTGAGAGCTTTGATGCCGCATGTTAAACTTATGAAACTCTTCTTACACAAATAAGGATTGTTGGGGAGAAAATTCGTTTTACGCAAAACGAAATATTATAATAGTCTGTAAAATTCTTAGGTCTAATTAATTAATTAATTTTCTTACGAAACATCAAGAATTATACATTGGCATTCAGATGTCTCCAGAGACTCTTTGTGTAATGCTTGCAAACATTATATACCAGTCAAGTTACACATTTTGTGTCTTTTGTTAGATATAATATTTCGAATTATAAAAGAGACAGTAATTTGACTGACAAACATTCAAATATTAACATACTAATTTATAATTCTGCTAATGTAGTTTGTTTAGAATAGAACCATTGTTTATCTATGCCCAGAAACTCATGTTTACAGAGGCAAAAAGTGGAATTAATAGAATTTTCTGTTTTTAATTAATCACAATAGGATTTAATAATCTTTACAGTAACTTGCCCAGATCCTGGGTTTAGTCGGAAACTTGTTCTTACTTTTAATTACGAAAGTATAAAGCTTTTTTATTCATGCATTCCAGTCTCGAGCGGATCGTAAATGTATGTTACATGTTCTACTTTCTGTTTCACCGTATTTTATGAATTGAAAACGCATATTTATTCTAATCTATTATTTTCATACGTTGATAAAATATTTGACCTATTTACGAAAATATTTCGTTTCAGCCGAATAATAAATTATTTGTTTTTTTTCCAGGTACTTTATGATTGAAATACATTCTGCGGAAAAAGAAGACCTCACGAGGGTATGGCGGCACAAAAATCTGGAGCACAATGAGGACTGGGGACCTATTAATGACTTTCGAGCGCTCGACTCTTTCACTCGAAAACTAACAAAAATTATGAAATACTATTTTGAAATAGCCATAGAAAATTGCAAAACGAGCGGTACTGACCACTCGTATTCAATTCTATCGGGGAAAGTAATTGCCTGCAATTATGACACTACAATCGTATTTACGTTTATTTAATTTTCGAGCGCTCGAAAGTCAAAAATCGGCCCCCTGTTCCATTTTAATTTAGCGTTTTAAAGTTTCTAGACAAAACGAATAATGTAAATGTTTTGTAACTATGCAATGCAGTCCAAAAATATTTAGTACGAACCCGTGAAGGACAGGCAGTGACTGATTAGTGATTTCCACTAAGTGGTTTATAATACTCATGTTTTCCATTATTGTCAATTAATACAAAACGTGGTAAAGTGATTGGACAAATCATCATAATTGATAAGAACTCATCAAGAGCACCCTTTATTTTTATCAATAAAGTTGCAATTATAGTTGTAATTGATGATGAATCATCATATCATCAATCAATGTAGGGACAACAACGTCGCATGATTGATTGGAGTCCGGAGCACATAATATGCTAGTTACAATTTCCTGTCTTGGTGTGTCAAAGCAACTTCAATACCTATATATCATTGTGATATATATTTTCTGAGGATGTTATTAAGATGTATTTAACATCACCTTCTTGATTATGGCGGCTGTAGACGGTGCAGAAAGTAAATAACTGAAAATACAAAAAATACTACTTCTTTTAATTCAAATAACTAAAATATGTACAAAATTGCAGCCTGCAAATAAAACCTGACCAATTTGTGACAGCTGATTCAATCTCTTTGTTTTGTCTTTTTCCGTCCAGCGGCCACTTACTGCTAGGTACTGGCCGTAATTGGCCGCACCAAAAAGTGTCATATTATTATATTAAAACTAGGAGGCGTTGATTACAGCGGCCCTATGGTACTAAGATCCAGGATATATACCTACAGGTGAAGGATAAAAAAAAGTCGGATTAGGAGTCTCAGAGATACATTTTACATACAAACGTACAACGTTACCAACTAACGTTTCACAGATAGAATCATTAGGTATTCTTTATTTAGTTTAGATGTTGCCTCGACCCTAAATTGATAGGTACACATACCTATTATCTGAAAGGTAACCCTTGTCTTCCACTGAGACCATAAGGTCTCAATAATAATCTCAAGTATAGACTTGAGATTATTTGAGTTAACCAAATGACTTCAAAGTCCATTCAAAATGCTGATGGAGAAGTCGGGATATATTCATACAATATACCTTCTCTGTTCCATGAATTTATTGATAATGCACTGCGTGCGGCCCGAAATGACAAAAACAAACAAACAATATATATGATATCTGTCTTACTAAAAACACCTATAACTACAACTTAAAAAAGTTGAAAAACGTCCGACATTTTCTTTTCTAAGTTCGATATCTCAAAAACGGCTCAAACCGACTTTGTTGATACGTAGCTAAGAACCATCTCGATTACGTCAGCTTTCGGATAAAAAAAACCGCATTCAAATTGGTTCATTTGTTTAAGAACTACAATGCCACAGAGAGACAGACAGACAAACACCTCAAACTTATTAACACCCCTCTTTTTGCGTCGGGGGTAAAAAACAAATTAAAGAGTTTAGATTGGTCCATATACGAACTCCATATGGAGTGAGCCCTGTAACAGGAGCAAATATTCAAAAAGACGCTTCTTTAGAGCATCTGCAGTAAGTTGTAACCCCTTGTGTCCCCATTCATTTTTTAATTTGGAGAAATTTTGATCTAAAGTTATGACCTCCAAATAATGTATCGTGGAACCACGAGATCATAGAACAGCAGTCAAAGCAGATTTTGAGGTAACATCATTTCATAACAGTTTTTGCATTTTTATTTTTAAATGCTATTTTTGTGATTTATTAATTGTTATTTCATTTGTTTTAGTGTTTTTAAAATAAAAGGTTACTTATTTATAACACTCCAGAAGAGTAAAAAAAACACGTATAATGATTTTGAAAAAAAAAAAAATTTTCAATTAAAACCACTTGGAAATAATTTTTCACAAGCTTAACACCCTACCGTTTAATTTGTTGCTCCTGTTACAAGGCCCATCCTGTATATGTTCCAACAAATGCAACTCTACCGTCCAAGGTAGAATACTCCGATTCCAATAGGGAACATTACTGCAATGTTCTGCCGCCAGAGTGCAGCACTATCACACAAGGGAACATAACGCAAAACTCTTCGTAGGTGGCGACACTAGCAGCGTTCACATTGTATCTCGTTCCCACTTGCGGTATTGTCTATGCAAGCATCCTTGTCACTCATTTGACAATCAATTGTGCATGTGTGTGTGAATCCCTGTATTTCAATACTGGTTTACGTGATAGTGATAGTGCTGCCTCTGGCGGCAGAATATTGCAGTAATGTTTCCTATTAGTAAACAGTTTTTTTTACAACTTTGACAAGTCTTTCAATGCTCTGGATCAAATAGGAAAGAGAATATTTCAATAAATAAAATGCATCAGTGCTGCGTAATTGGATGCAAGAATGAAGGCCATCATTCATTTCCGAAGGAAACGATGATACGAAAACTATGGGAAGCGGCAATACGTCGTAAAGCAAAAAAAAAACCCTCATCCACCTTTAAATGGCTAAAGGGTGCCATTTTTATATCACAGTACAGGTATTTCATACACGAATGATAATATAACTATTGTAGTTTAACGCGTTTTCATCAATTATTTGTTTTTGTTTGTTGGTTAATAAATATGACATTGTACGTCATGGCGGTTTGTTAACGGTTTGTGTTAGTGTCGCCCCCTACGCAGAGCTTTGCGTAATGTTCCCTATTACAGTTTTACAAGAATTCGGCCACATTATTACAGTTTTACAAGAATTCAGCCACATTATTACAGTTTTACATGGATTCGGCCAGATTATTATAGTTTTACAAGAATTCGGCCACATTAAATAATCTCAACTATACGCATCGAATGCATTTTGGGTTACAATCACCTGCGAAGCGTTCATAGCCCAGCGACGCCTGCGAATCGGAAACGATAACGCAGGTAAAGCAAAGATGGCAGCGGTCAGTCCTTGGATGGGTAACCGCCTGTTTGAGTGGTTACTATAAATGAGCGCTTCCATGCTTTGGAAGGCACGCTAAGCAGTTGATCCCGGATGTTGTTTATGACAGTAGTCGTTAAGCCGAGTTAGAGGCCTTCGGGCGGCTTAAGAACCTCTAACAGTCGAGTTGCTTACTCACTTGACAAAGGGGGGACAACTAACTGTCACTTGCGTCCGCTGGAGCTACCTACCACACCCCTGCACGTGTCCCCTGGGTAATACTAAAAAGTGACAAACTCAAAGGCAAAATAATGTATGCCAAACGATTAAATAATAAATCACCAGCGACTTCGCCGCTTTCTCGCAAATACCCCACAGGTTAAGTAGGGAATTCAACTAAATTGCCTTTCAGAATAAGTTGCTCTATTCATTTAAAATGCAAGACTGTATTCAAGTTACTGACACCTTATTTTGTCCGCAGCAAAACTTGTAAAATAAATTCTTGCTTATTCAAGATATATTCTCAAGAAGTCAGTTCGTGTAAAAGAAATTGTGAAAAGAATTTCTCAAGTATTATTTAACAGCGACGCCTGTTGCAAGTGCAATCAAGATTGCATTGATTTCTCTCTCTACTACAGTATTATTTTCTGTGCTCATTTGTATGATCAAAAATAAAAGTTTCAATTTTTTTTCCTTAAAGTTTTTAGTTGCAAATGCATTGGTATTTATAGATCGTGATAACTTCTATGCGTTCCAAACATAATAATATGCCTTCAAGCATTGCAGTTGGTTTTCCAAGGTTCTTGTATTAAGATTGATTATATAATTTTAAAGGTAAATGTCGCGGGAGTCTGCTGGATGCGGGTGGCGAAGGACCGGTCACTTTGGAACTCTTTGGGGGAGGCCTATGTCCAGCAGTGGACGTCTTTCGGCTGATATGATGATGATGTTATAATTTTGGCCATTCCTTGTACAACATGTTGAAAATACTTATTATCAGATAAATATTTTCCTTTTTTACGTAGCGTGCGTCGTTCTATGGCGTCTTTGAAATCGTACATTTATTAGGAACACACGTAGTAGAAATAGGATCATAATTATATTATAATTAGCCATATAATGGCTGATTGTGACGAACGATGGAACCTTGATAATACTCACTTTTAGACATTAATTATATGTATTTGTAAGGAAAGAAATAAGTGAATGAAATAGGGCATCAACCTCATTTATATAAGAAAACCATACAATTTTGAAGGCGATAAAATCGTGGAGGAAAACTAAAAAGGTATTAAATCAGACAGATAAGAGCAGATAAATTGAGAATTGTAAATTGGAAACAGTTCCATAAATCAAAGTTAGCTCATAATTCATGAATAAACTAGAGTAGACTATTGAACGTTTGGAAATGCTGATATTCACGAATTTAAGTTTGACTTCACTTTTTAATAAATACATAAGAGTGACACATAACATAGTTAGTTATAATGCATATTGTGAACATCTTATTCTGTCATCATCATCCTGCTAGCATTATTCCCGGTTGTGCCCCTAAAGGAGCCCGGGGTCCGATTTGACACCTAATCCCATGATTTGGCATAGGCACTAGTTTTTACGAAACTGTACAAGGTGAAAAAAATATCAAGAACATGGGATATTTGCGTTTTTCTGTCCGTGTAAGCTCATTTTAAGCGTAAAGCTGTAAAGTTGAGCAACACCTTGTTTATTGCGAGCTTTAAACTGGCACGTCCTATTCGTCCAAGTTCGTTTTACGAGCTGAGGAGCTTATATTCATTCACATCACACGAGCTTGAATTGTGGATTTAACTTGTTCAGTCTCTTTTACCTAGTTTAATTTCGGCTAGTAGAAATTTATCTTAAGTGGAATCTCGACTGATTTCATTAAAGTTTTGTGGTACTTTTTACTTTAGGTAACTTATCTTATTTTCTGTGAAGGCTCCAAAAACTTTATAAATTTAATTTACGTGCGCAATTGGGTACTTTCCTGGGTAAAAAATATTAGTAATTCTATTTAATCGGTCAGTTAGATAATATAAAAATGTTGGACACATATTTTTAATTTTGTCAATCAAATAAAAAAATATGAAGACATATATTATATAGCCCGCTGCATTCAATATAACTATTAATGATATGAGTTCCAATACCTCTATGAAATATTTTTTTTCATAAAAAAATATTCAAAACCACATTATGTGCACCAATATAATATTTGTGATGACATTATGAATCTGGCTTTACCCATTCGAGGTCAAGAAACACTACGGCTACGCCTTAGCATTTTGCAGAATTTTCCGCCTTGTAGAGTCATGTAGAGGCATGGCTCCAATATGGGTCATGGAGCTTGAATGGGCTAGCAAGGTTTTAACCTTGCTACTTTAGTATCAATATGTTAATGCTATTTTCAACTGTAATAAACCTGTCATCGACCCCATAATCACAATTGTCCCCAAAGTCCCAACAACCAAGTCATGTGTCCCTTGAGGGTCGTTGGGACATCGCATAACTGTAAACAGGCATCCGAAGGGTGAATCAGAGACATAGTTTTCGCATTCTGATTGAATTTAATGTATTTTGTGCGCTCGTTGTGATATGTTTACTTGTTGCGCGTTGAGGACTTTTTATTCAAGGTTCACCAACAATTGTTAACATCATTATAAATATTCATGATTTGCAGATTAATACATTGTAAAGATAGTCACAATCACTTATAGGTAAACACCACATTATTAACACATTCACTGACAACGATTTCGTAGCGCTACGCTCGTAACCGATACCATGGGAAACATCGTATGTCTGAAAGCACCCACCTAGCTTGTTCCTGTCACTAAAAGTGAAATAATTCAGACGTCATTGACAAATTCACTGCCAAGAATCGATACGCGCTACGCTCGTAGCCAATTCCGTGGTTCTCCGCGTATGTAGCGGAAAGTGCCTACTACGGCGTATGCGCCCGCTTGGCGGGTTCTTGGCAATAAACACTTTAAGGCGACTGCAACCCCCCAAATGTTGTCTCGCTCGCTAATGCTAGCTCGATTAGGCTGTGTATTTAGCCTTCGTGCGGACTTGCGACATCGACATTTGAATAAAAATCAGAAATATTGTCAAAACGATGATAAGTTTCGAATAAGTTACGTTCAGATTTTAGATAGATTAATTACCAGTGTTTTGTTGAAAGAACCGCGAAAATTTTATTTTAGTTTTGAAGCTGTAGTATAGTCAAACCAACCTCTTTTCAAGATTTTTCTTCATATAGTATTAAGTGCCCTTCAGAAAATTCAAAGGTTTAGATTAATAATGAAATATTGAAGACTGAGTTGGTTTTTTCATTTTTTGTTGGGTCATTGAAAGAGCGTTAGCGCTTCAAAACGAAACAGTTTGCATTTACTCACCTTAAGTAACAAAGATAAATAAAATGTTTCGATCGTCACATTTAATTTGCTTCTTTCTTTACACTGTATATTTTAGTTTCGCTTCCCTATACAAGCAAAGTATTTATAAGTACCGCGATGAAACATCAAACGAGTTGATCACAATACAACGGCAAAGTTGATGGCATAAGAAGAATGGGTGTACAATCTGATTGTTGAAATTTTCAAATTGTGTTATTAATTTATTAACTTTGGCTGAATTTGAAGGACTTAATAAAGTTATTTAGGTGACGTGCTTTTGTTTAGTTTGGCAAAAGCGGCACGTTGATATGCACACAATTAGCAAAATTTTTCGTACAATACAGGGTGCGTCCGGGGAAATGTTTGAGTTTATATTATCAAGACTTTTCCGATCTTCAGCGGGGCTAAGATGGTTACCATTTTATCAATATTTTTATTCCATAGGCCAGGTGATATTCAATATTATGTCAATGTCGTAAGGGCTTTGACAGGGTATCTCTTTTCTCACTTTATATGTACGCTTGCGTATACGTTAAGTGACAGCATGCACAAATATGAAAATGTTTTGAAATCGATACGTTTTATTAAATTGATTTCCAACCAAATGGCTAGTAGCTGGCTTTTAATTAAATTTAAAGTCTGTATTTAAAGTTTGCATTAAATATTGAAATACAACGGCGTATACCCAATAGGTAGAAATAGAAACTAACATTGTTTACCTATATGTATAGGATTTCGAAGAAAATTTACTCGCTTTCTTTGGTCTTGAGTATATTGATCACTTAACAGCGTTGAATTACCGATGAATACAGGCGTACAAAAAGCAGGCAATCACAATCCTACATTTAAAAAAATATCGTTTTTAGGTAGACGTATATGACTGTATCACCCTTGAAATGTAATGCAACATTATAAACTAACGATGTTCACAACTTCACGGTAACATTCACAATATTTGCTTTTTTACATCATAAACATTAGTAGAGAAATGTAAACACGCTAATAAGATTTAACTAAAGCAACTAGTTGGCGAGACAGCCAAATTGTGACTGTGCCAAACCAAATAGGATTACCTACTTAACATTTTATGGACTACAGAGTTTATGAATTCAAACAGACGGTTAAAATATTAGTACAATTGTATTTCAAGGTCGGTAAGAATTATTTCATGAACGAGCTTTGATGACTTGAGCCATTAAAATTCTTACCAGCCGTGACAAATACAATGTTTATATTACACTTGTGAGGAAATAAATACAATGCAAAATAAATATTTTGTTGCTTTTGACTCGAGGAGAGTAAGGCAGAACAGATATCTATACATGTGCTCACATTTATCCATTTTGTTGTATTTGACGTGAGGAGTGTAAGTCAAGGGACGTTCGGCATTTACCCACGATTGAAAATCACTGTTTCAATATTTCATGCGGACACTAAATAGGGGTGTAGACACTAAATAAAATAGTCAATAATGTTGCATTTTCTCGAAAAAGGATTAAAAATGTAGTCAAATGGAGAAAAAAAGTAACGCAAAAGGTTAAATAATCACAAAGTTATACCTAAGTGTCCAAAGTTTTAAGTAGGGGTATGTTCGGTCACTTTTCCGCAAAACGCACCTTCTTAAGAAACGATTATCATTTACTATGACGCTAGACGATCGTGACGTCACGATCCCGGAGCGTTTTCTCTAACAGGCAACATTGAAACGGTTCTAATTTTTTGAGATATTCGATTGGGATTTTCGTCATTAGGCATATTTTTTTGCCTTCTTTCTTTTTAAGTAATTATAAATTTTGAGTCTACACCCCTATTGGACATACATCCCTCGCCATGTGGCAGATTATGACCATCGTCTCTTTTTAACCCCCAACGGAAAAAGAGGTGTGTTGTAAGTTTGACGTGTGTGTCTGTGTGTCTGTCTGTCTGTCTGTGTGTGTGTGTGTGTCATCGTATCTGTGAACTGGACCGATTTGAATGCAAGGTTTAGCCGTTTTTGAGATATTGAACTCTGAAATGAAAATGTCGGAGGTTTTTAACTTTTCTGAGTTGTAGTTACTATAAAGCTACAAGTTGCAATTTTAAAAGACAATATGGCAACACTTCTGCAATTGACGAAGGAGTGGCCTTCTTTTCGATCTACATCAATATTTTGTATCGGTGGTAGGGGTCAAATGTGGCCATATCTACTGATATACACTAGTAGAATCGACTCAAAAGTCAAATACAAACTCTTGTAAACTAGATACAATCTTGTTATCTGAGATTGCACTGCGTTTTCTAGATATTTCCTATCGATAAATCCTTTCATAGCATGGCGGCGTCATTGAATATGTATTTGAGGAGTCAACAAGATCGCTACGAGATGTACAACCGTATATTATATTGTAGCCGGAGAGTACAGTCACGTCTGTAGAAATATGTAAACGTCTTGTATCATATGGCTTGGGAATATGACTAGATTTTTAAAAATACATTCAAGTCTAAATAACTTTATAATGTACGTAATGAACAATGCAGTCAAATCTACCAAGGCGATTTTCCACCCTTCGATTAAGTAGTAGTATTGATTTGAATGTTTCAAGCTGAATTTCAATTCATCAAGTTTCAATTCATTTGATTTATTTAGTCAAATTCATTAACATACTATTTCAAGACTTCACATTAAAAAAACCATTATTAACTAATGGCTCATTGAGAAGTAGAGGACGCGTGCCACTTTTCTTAAAAAAATATTTTTATTTTTATTTCGAAAAAGTGAATCGAAAAAAAAACTATTATAAATTATTGGACCTATTCACAAAACTTCACGAGAATCGGTTGAGAAATGCGACGCGTGACGAGAACATCCGGGTAGATACAATCTTCAGACAAACGAAATATTTTTTGCCCAAGCCGAAACGGAGAACTTCGTTCGCTTCGCTCGCTCGTTCAATTATGTCCTTTTTAGCACACTCGACCGTAACTCGAAACTTTTTAAACATAGCTTGGGTCTCACGAAGTTAACAAGGAAATTCAATAACCACATACCTAGCAAGCAGAGCTACCTTGCTGTTAGCGTATAATGTCTCCACTTAGGCAAGTTTTAATCTAGGTTAATTTCTTTGAAACTTTGCACCTCTTAGCGTCGGATAGCTGCATGCAAGAAAACAAATGAGTAAACTTTGTAAAGAAATTCTATACTTTCAAAATATGTAATAGATGTTGATATCTATGTTGTGTTATAATAGCATTACCAGCTTTCTTCCCGGGATTATCGTAAGAGCCGATGTGGGTATAGGGTTGAAGTGCTGTAGGCGCTGGTCTACCGACCCATCGCTATAATTGTTAGCGACGCGCTCATTTCAAACCCTATTTCTAGAACCTATTTGTATACATATGTATGTCTAGCTATAAGTTCATACTTAAGTGCATTTTTGCTAACGCCCCACGGCCGGCCCAGTCAGTCTGCATGCATCCGCTGACAGAGCCGCGCGTTGCCGGGTTAATTATATTTTGTCTCTGTCTATCTGTACCACATTTCTAAAATCTTATTCACATTAAAACTGTGTCAAATCTCCCTGCGTTTACTTCATCATCAAGACCTCAACCCATCAGCTTCAATAATACCACATAATCTACTTATTTACACTTAGAATTGCTAAAAGTGGCATTGAGCGCGATTGAGACTCTTCTTTTCTACACGCGACTACGCAACAAGTTGTGCTAGACTTGCTTATACCGTTACGCGACGCGAGACGATAATAATCTTTGTAATTTATGCACCGCGAAAGGGACAGAAGTCACTGAGTCGCATGCGACGCAACTTGACTGCAAGTCGGGCTAGCCATGCTGGATATCCTTTTTGGGAATGTAGGCGTAAGTATATCATCATCATATATATATATATATATATATATATAGTACCGACGACCGCTTTAGCCTAGTTGGTAGTGACCCTGCCTACGAAGCAAGAGGTCCTGGGTTCGAATCCCGGTAAGGGCATTTATTTGTGTGATGAGCTCGAATATTTGTTCCTGAGTCATGGATGTTTTCTATGTATTTAAGTATTTGTTTCTCTATATAAGTATCCATATCGTCGTCTAGTACCCATAGTACAAGCTTTGCTTAGTTTGGGACTAGGTTGATTTGTGTAAGATTGTCCGCAAATATTATTATATTATTATTATTTATATAGTCCTCCACGCCGTGTCCGGCGACAGCGACTCCGTCAATTACTTATTTTTTTATATATTATTATATATCTGGATTGTGAAACGCACTAAAGTGGCTCGCAAAACGAAATTTAGCTTTAAAAATGACCGGTCCTGCGCCATACGCATTCAGCGGACTCCCGCGACCTTACCAGGTCATCAGTCCACCTTGTGGGGTGCCTATTTACGCCACACCTTCCGGTACGTGGTCACCACTCGAGAACCTTTCCGCCCCGATGGCCATTGGTTTATTCGATTCGGAGGGCTATATCGGTTACCTTGGTTCTGCTGCGGATAGCCTCATTTCTGATGCGATCACGAAGAGAAACTCCCAACATAGCCCTCTTCATTGCCATTTGGGTGTCTTTGAGCCTTTTTATGAGGCCCATTGTAAGCGACCACGTTTCAGTGCCATATGTCATCACTGGCAACATACACTGGTCAAAGACTTTCGTCTTGAGTCACTGCGGAATATTGGACGAAAAGATGTGCCGTAGCTTCCCGAACGCTGCTCAGCCGAGTCGAATTCGACGATTTACCTCTTTCTCGAAGTTGGACCTACTTAACTGGACAGTATGTCCTAGGTATATATAATCCTCGACAACTTTGAGCATAAAGTGTCCGATTGTAATGGGAGTTGGTATACTAAGTACATGGGCATTTGACATGATCTTCGTCTTATCCATGTTCATGCTTAGACCAACTCGCTCGGAAGCTTTACTGAGGACATCGAGCATCGTACTTAGGTCCTCCATGGTCTCAGCCAAGACTACTATATCGTCCGCAAACCGACAATGAGTGTTGTACTCGCCGTTGATATTGATGTAGCCTTCTCCATTCCAGAGTCTTGAAAACATCTTCAGTTCAGTGCAGCGGTGAACAGTTTTGGAGAAATAACATCTCCTTGCCTGACTCCCCGCTGCAGCGGAATAGGTTTTGAGTTTGTGTCCTGGAGTGACATAGTGGTGTTCTCGTACAAACACTTCAGTACTTGGATATAGCGGTAGTCAACTTGGCACCGATGGAGAGACTGTAATACAGCTCAGGTTTCAACCGAATCGAAGGCTTTCTCGTAGTCCACGAACGCTAAGCAAAGGGGCAGGTTATACTCCTCAGTCTTCTGTATAACCTGGCGGAGCGTGTGGATGTTGTCTACGGTACTAAAGCCTCTTCGGAAACCGGCTTGTTCAGGAGGCTGGACGTCATCTAGCCCGCGTACGAGACGATTTGTAATGACTCTCGAAAACAGCATATAGACATTTTTATTTATTCTACGACGGTGGCAAACAAGCTAAGGGCCTGCCTGATGTTAAGCTGGTACCGTAGCCTATGGACACTTGTGACTCCAGAAGAATCACAAGCGCGTTGCCGACCCTTTATTCACTTGAGGATTCGCTGTGTTGGCAGATAGAGACATGCAGGTCCCTCACGCCCAACACAGCGCACCCTAGGGAGCTCTGGTGACCTTACTCACCACCAGGAACACAACACCACATACTTCATAGCATGCCTCAGAAGTGAGATGGGTCGTTTATTCTTCAGTAGCGTGTTGTCACCCTTTTTGAAGAACGGCACCACCACCCCTCTGTTCCATGTCTTCGGCGTTCTCCCTTCCAGTAAGTGAGTATATGTTTGTATGTAAATAATCATTTTAACGAGTACAAATTTACACCCTATGAATTGAACCCACTTTGAACAGCCTTTAAATACATCACCACTACAAAGCTCCTAAACATTGCGTCTCAAGTTAGCACCTTACAAATTAGTTACATAAACAGTTATTAATCTAATAACACTAATGAATCTTCGTAGTTTTGATAAATCGCGACGACAATCGACTTGGCAACTTCGCAATAGCAATTAATTACTGAAGTTGGAGTAGAATGTGTTTTAAATTAAATTCGGACATTTACTGGCCAAATTACAGGTGCAATTTTGCAAATCCAAACAATTTTCGGTCCCTTTTGTGAAAAGAAGTCAGAACACAACATATATTTTGAGAATTGCTCGCAAAAATTACCAATTTCAAGCCACATTACCTCGTACAAAGCTATAGTAAAGGCCAAATTTGTGTTCAAAGGCTGGCTGTGAATTTCCCTTTTTATTTCCATTTTCGACACCCCACGGACGAAATTGAACAAGTTTCTAAAATAGCATCATGTGAAATCGAAATAGCTACCGATGGGATTGGCTTCGACATTAGGTGATTAGGTGGTGGACACTTGTTTTGTGATCAGGCGGTAAGCTACGTTTTTATACCACAACGGTGGCAAACAGGTGTACGGCATGTCTGATAGAAAGCGAACGCCATAGCCTATTGACGATTGTGACTCGAAAAGCTACTAAAGCGTTGTCAACCCTTTTCGGATTTCAGAATTCGCTGCGTTACTCTCAACACAGTTCTTGATCTGGCGCTCTTAAGCACCACCATGAACAGCGTCACACACGTATGAAGCAAGTAGTGGCGTTATAATGGCCTTGGTCTTCTGTAACGTGGACGTAGGGGAGACCTAGGGGTGTTGAAACAATTTTGACATTATGTGCTGTATACAAAAATCTATTGACTAGAATCGTGCGAGATTAGTACCAATCGATAGCTTATTTCTTCCATTTTCATGCGAGATCAACAAAAAAAGCAGTAGTATAAACGCTTCCGCAAAAAAATGACTTAAGCGTGAAAACTCAATCTGTTTCATCTACCCTCAAGCTGAGGTAAGTTGAAACAGGGATCTAGGGGAGTTGAAACATTTACAAATTTTGGAGAAATATGGTTATGTAATAGAAATAATCGTTTTAATTAAACGGATTATATAAAAAAAAACAGTAACGAACAATAAACTTTCCTTTTATGGCGCAGAATCACCTCTTCTGCCGCTACATCGTATATTGCTTGGCTCGACATAACTCTGTCGGACTTTCTTTTGTATTCGGTATGCATGCTAAAACCAGAAAAGCAAAACAAACATTACGCTCCAAAACATTAGAAAATCAGCCATACATAATAGAACCCAGGAGTGTTGAAACAGTCTGTTTCAAAATCCCTCAGTAGCAAAATCCTCCCATCCGTTATGAAATCATAACTTAAAAGTAAGCCACAAGCAATGACTTGCTCGAACACTATTATTCAGAATCCGATATTAATAAGCTTTCGAAACATATATAATACGAGGTAAAACCTCAACACATTTGCAAATTATGGGCATCTAAATAAAACGATGAAAACTTACTTTTCGAGTTTTTTTGTGCACGGGTGCCGTATCTCCACAACCGCGCGCCATACGGCAAGGACGCATACTGAGGGGCCCGCGGGTGGTGAGGCGCGGCTAAACAGCGTTTTTGCCACGCTAACGGTCCTAGATTCCGCGAAATTGACGTTGTTTCAACTCACCCTTGTATTTCCCAAGGTCTCCCCTACTTCTCCAGATGGGCTGCTTCGAATATGATCGCATTTCTACACCTAATTTCACCCACCTCAGAATTCAAAGTAGGTATAATAGCAATTTCTTAAACAAGTAGCCTAAGTAAAATACGTTTTTTTTGGAAATAATTTAATATCAGGCTAGTTTTTTGTACACAGCTCTTATATTTTATTTTAAAAGCTTATTTAATTGAAATCACTAAATATATGGCCGGGAAGTTAGGAAAAAAAATGAACACGCAGCAAAAATGTTATCAGTATTTTTATGATGAAAATATGTTTGAACATCTTACGACCTAAATCCAAAAATATGTGCATCAGGAAATAACTAACAGCATTTTAATCAAATATTTACGATCTTGACATAATATTGAATTTTACCTGTCCTATGGAAAAGGTTGTTTCATTAACAAAACTAAATGGATTATGCGCGTATCCCAAAGAACTTATATAGAAGTAGTAAATAATAAGTAAATACAGTTTATACCATTTTCACCTGATTTTTACAGAATTTATGTAGATTACTTTTCATTATTTTTTACCGTCCCGGTAATAAATGTAAGTGGATTATTCAAAAATACTTTTCGTAGCCAAATTGCCTTACCAAATTTTAGATGTGAAAAAAATGCTGATATCTCTATATTGTTGTTTTTAGGCTATAACAACAAATACTAAAAACACAGAATAAAATAGTTATTTTATAGAAAATGGTACGGAACCCTTCGTACGCGAGTCAGACTCGCACTTGGCCGGTTTTTTCATATATAGTGCGACCGTATCTTTCTTAGCTAAAGTGTAAATTATTTCTGTTCTAACGTTATTATAATTCCAACACACTTCCAGTGTTACCTGCAGGGAGACTTTTTAGAGTTCCGTAGCCAAATGGCATAAAACGGAACCCTTATAGATTCGTCATGTCTGTATGTCTGTCTGTCCGTCCGTATGTCACAGCCACTTTTTTCCGAAACTATAAGAACTATAATGTTGAAACTTGGTAAGTAGATGTATTCTGTAAACCGCATTAAGATTTTCACACAAAAATAGAAAAAAAAACAATAAATTTAGGGGGTTACCCATACTTAGAACTGAAACTCAATTTTTTTTTTCATAAACCCATACGTGTGGGGTATCTATGGATAGGTCTTCAAAAATGATATTGAGGTTTCTTATATATTTTTTTTTCTTATCTGAATAGTTCGCGCGAGAGACACTTCCAAAGTGGTAAAATGTGTGCCCCTCCCCTGTAACTTCCAAAATAAAAGAATGATAAAACTAAAAAAAATATATGATGTACATTTCCATGCAAACTATCACCGAAAATTGGTTTGAATGAGATCTAGTAAGTAGTTTTTTTTTTTTATTACGTCATAAATAGTAAACCACAATTTATTTAACGGAACCCTTCATGTGCGAATCCGACTCGCACTTGGCCGCTTTTTTGAAAAGAAGTGGTTGCCAATGTTGCCATATGCAATAATTGTATTTGCATGTTTCGCGTATTTGCGGTTCCCTTGAGATTGCTACGTGCGGTTGCAGCTTGAGGTTGGTACAAAGCGCACTCGAGTCGATTCCGTTTAAATAACATTACATAGATTAAAGCTTTGATTGCATTACCATAATTGGGTTTTAACCCCCTAAGCAGAAGAGGGGTCTTATTTAACTTGTGTATTTGTGTCTCTGGGGATGTACATGATCCACCTTACAGAAAACTGCAGCTATAGTAGTTCGGAAAACCCGCGTAGCAAGAAGATGTTGATACCCGCTTAAGCTAGTTGTCGTCCCGTGACCAAGGATGGTACTAAGTAAGTAGTACTCTAAACTAATAGGATAATAGGTAGGCACTAAGTTAATAATGTATTTTATAGTAATTAAAACCATTACGTGGGCAGATAGATTTGTGTATTAAACTTTGGTTTGGAAAATAGATTTTGGTCAGTAACTTACAGTGTTTTGAGAATGCAGCCATCCATTAGTGGACCAAAAACTCGGTGAAAATTTGCAGTAAATTGGGTTGCCGTGAAAGAAACTTTTAATACGTGAATTTTTCAGGTAAAGCAAACTCAGCCTGCCTGCGACACAGGTTCGCCATCACTATAATTAACAACAACACATATCTACATACTGTACGTACTATATGACACGAGATCTGTGCCCCAGTGGGACGTAAAATGCTGATCATGATGATGATGTGTATAGGGAATGCAATTACCGGGCAAATTTCATTACCAGTAAATTACCGACTTGAGTGAGGCAAAACCGGTTAACCGGTCAATTACCGGTAAATTCAATTTAGCTAATAAGTATCGTTATTTGACGTTTATTTATCGTAAAAATAAGCTATGATATAATATAAAGAGTTTTCATGTGCCGTAAATGCCGTAATTATCAGATTCTTTCATATTTAAAACTTACTCAGTAGTATGAGGGCAAAAAACACAACTGAAAACGTTCCTTGGGGATTAGCAGGTAGGTTGGAATTGTCCCCAGTTCTACAGAAACTAACTACAAGCCCACTTAGTATTCTAAAATAATAATTCACTAAATATATGTTTCTACGGGCTTCAAGAGATGTGTATATAACCAACAATTCCTAGGTCAAAAAGAGTTGGATAAAGAAAAGGTTAGTAATAGTAACAGTTCATTTTACCTACGAGCGTTCGCAAAAACGGTTTTATAACTTTTTCTAGGAGTGGAGCTCATGGGGGTTCCAAATTGTGGTATTGGTTTAGCGATTCATAAGGCCTTATCTGTTACCTAAGTTCTGCTGCGGATAGCCACATTTCTAATGCGATCACGCAGATAAACTCGCAGCATAGCCATCTTCATTGCTCTTTGGATGACTTCTAGCCTTCTATTGAGGCCCATGGTGAGCGACTACATTTCAGATGCCATATTTTATGTCATCACTGGCAACACACACTGGTCAAACCGAGCCGACAGAACTCGAACTGGACAGTCTTGTCGTTTACAACTCTGAGCGTAAAGCGTCCGATTGTAATGGGAGTTGGCACTACATCGGCATTTGATATGATCTTCGTCTTATCCATGTTCATCTTTAGACCGACTCGCTCAGAGATTTTACTGAGGTCATCGAGCATCGTACTAAAGTCCTCCATGGTCTCAGCCAAGACTACTAAATCTTCAGAAATCCGAAGGTGAGTGATGTACTCGTCGTTGATGTCTGCCTTCTCCAGTCCAGAGTCTTTAAAAAATCCTCCAGTGCAGCGGTGAACAGGTTGGGGAAATAACATAACATCTCCTTGACTGACTCCCCGCTGCGGCAGAATAGGTTTTGCGTCCAAATTATGGAGTCAGACTGACAAAGCGCGTTTTCGTACAAACACTTCGATACTTCGATATAGCGGTAGTCAACCGCGCCGGCGGGCGGGTTGGCGCCACTGGAGCGACTAGTACAGCCCAGGTTTCGATCAAATCGAAGGCTTTCTCGTGGTTCGTGAACGCTAAACAGAGGGGCAGGTTATACTCCTCAGTCTTCAGTCTTCTGTATAACCTGACGAAGCGTATGTATGTGGTCTAAGGTGCTAAAGCCTCTCCGGGAACCGGCTTGTCCGGGAGGCTTGAAGTCATCTAGCTTGCGTACGAGACGATTTGTAATGACTCTCGAAAACGGTTTTTAGACATGGCTCAGATGTCAGATGGGTTGGTAGTTCTTCAGCAGGGTGTTGTCACCCTTTTTGAAGAAAAGCACCACCACACCTCTGTTCCTTGCCTTTTTCACCCTCCCAGTAAGACGAAGAGAGGTATTTCTTTGGATTGTTTTGATAAGTATACCTCTAAAGTATGTTAAATAAGGCGTCTCTATTGGGTCATTGTCAGTCACAAAAACAAAAATCATCTTTCCGGTGGTCAATAGTTAAGGGCTTACGCTCACATATAATATGTTTTTATCACATAGAATTATAGAAGGGGCAACGCCGTTTATGCGGATTCACAGTTCAACCAAAAATTAGGCTTTATAGCCCTTAACTTTGGCATTGTCCACCGAAAAGACGCGAACCTAAATCTGACAATGACCCTATTGTACTTATTCAAACTGATCATTATTCATATTTTATAGAACGGCACCGGGAACGTGTTTATATTTTAAGAAGCTTCTACAAACGATTGCATTAATTTGATCCTACATGAGCTAAGCTAAATAACACTAACAAGTTTATTCAATTTACATGATAAAAGGAGGGTTATTGAGGTATAAACATGACGATGAAGCATAAACAATCGTTGAAATGTTGTATTTTACTTATAATTTGTGTTCCGGTAAATTACCGGTTTTGATTTTAATTTACCGGTAATTTACCGGCCTCATATTTAGTCAATTTACCGGTTAACCGGTTAACCGGTTTGCATTCCCTAGTCATGTGTATACTTTCAACTTGCGATTTTGTGACGGAGTATTTTTTATGTTTGACGAATTATCTCAAGAAAAAGTGGCAAAAATCTGAATTATTATCATCCTCACATGTTGTTTTTGAATATATCTTTTTTAAATTAACTTCCATGCAACACTCGGGCTGAATTTACAATGGATATCACATTCATTTTTATTTCTTTCAACGTAGCTGTCTGTGCGAGTGCAAACCAGTGAGAATTTTCTGTACCAACTTCTTTCAGTGTGGAATAGAGAAAACGTACGGGCTAGGTAATAATCCAAAATTGCAACGTTCATTGCGAAATTTTACTATATTGCATTAAAAGACAAAGTGGATCAATAGTTGCAGCAAAATTTCAAAAAGTTAGAGTCAGAGGAAGTGACTATCACCCTTAATTTATTTACATCTTAGTACTACAAATATACTAACTTATTCATCTCGGTTTTACGGGGTATGCCGCCTCCTCATCATCAACATTTGCCGAAAGATGTACAGTGTAGACTTATGCCTCCCCCAAAGAGTGCCAAAGTGACCAGTCCTACGCCACCCGCATCCAGCAGCTCCCGCGACCTCTGCCATGGTCATCAGTCCACCTAGGGCGGGTTCTACCCTCGCGCCACCCTGCGTCTTCCGGTACGTGGTCGACACTCAAGATATGTCACAGCAATCTTTCAAATTCACAAGCTTTAATAAAAAGTAAGGGACACAAACATTAATACGTTCTAACACGTTTATAACAAAATCAGGCATTCGTCCAGCAAAACTTATTCTCGTTAGTAACGCATCCTGAACTTGATTGAAATAAGATTTGTTTTCTCATAAATATAAAAACATCCAGAAGCACAAAAACCTCCATTCCTTCACATGCCTACTTTCATAAGTATTCCATTCCCGGTAATAACGACATTCTGGAGGCCTGGTTATAGTTCATCGCTTCGCATCACGATCTCATATTAATATGATTTGCGTGATTAGCTTAGCTTTATAATTTGTTACTTGAGCAGCGTGCATCCCTTTCATGAACTTTATAGTAAAAGCCTATGTTTGAACGTTAATCTAAATGTCACTTTTTATATGGGAAAATTACAGTTGAATTGTCCTAACGCTCGTTCGAAACGGTACGTTTTTACCCCTCTGAAGTTGGATCTGTTTTGCTACTACTTAACGATTGATAACAATCGCCATCACATACATAAGTACACTATAGGTGTTCAAAAATATCGGCACATGCACCATAATGCCTTGAAAATAGAGGTGTGTTCCGATGTTTGTGACGTGCTTGTTTTTTCCGATGTATGTGATGGCGACTGAACAATACATTTTGTTACAAATCTCATACGTCATCAACGTAAAAGATACACTAAACTTCATGATGAGATGCTATTAATCTGCCATTTTTTTGTATAAGTACTGCACTTCTAACATGAACACCGCTTAAATTATCGTTTCATAGATGTTAAAGGCCAATGATGATAATCTCTATATTTATTTATCACATTATGTAGCCTAAAAATCTTGTTGAATGTGTTTTTGTTAGATTTGTTGTACAATATTTTGTGTTGATAATCACAAAATATTTGACGGAATAACAGTAAATTTTCGCCACATACCGGGAAAAGTATGCAATGGGTGACAAGGGTAGTAAATATTCGAAATGACATTAAAAAAAATAACTTTAAAGTAGGTACGAAAGTAACAAACACTTTTCACAGCTGCAAGATAAGTACAGTAGTTTTAAAAATATGGTCCAATAAAAATGGAGCTTTACTGGTGCATACATCTAGTAAGCATATATGAAGCGTATACAGAGCTTACGTCAAATGTATTTGCATTTGCATCATATTCCTTTTTAATAAAACGGAAAGTAAAATATTATGTCTGATGTCGACTATACAGCGTGTATTATTCAAACGGGGCAGTGAGGTAAAATCCAAAACTATTAGTGCATGTTGTTAGGGGAAAATACCTCACTTTCGGATACCGGCGCCAAATTTTAGTATGTTGTTAGGCATGTCTCCTGGACTTCAAATTAAAGGAAAAATTGAAAAATTTAGGTTCCGACCCGGATTTGAACCGGCGACCACAGGCATACATGGCCCGTCGCTACTAACCAACTGAGCTATCGGAACAATCTGTCTCAGCTCCTAAATCTTTCAATCAGTTCCTTCTCACAACACCTTAGGGAGTCGTGTCCCGGACGCATGTGGATATACGTTGCATGGTTTGGGTGAATTTTAAACTTTTCCAAGCGCGGTCGCGACTTTTTTGATGACGTCATTACATGGGAGACAGACTCCTTAGAGATTGTTTCCTGGCAGTTTTGGAATCCAAGGGACATGCCTAACAACATATTAAAATATGGAGTCGGTATCCGAAAGTGAAG